>CM031859.1:37707585-38122585 GCA_018697195.1 Certhia americana
TTTTTCACAGGCAAGGGGAAAAAAAAAAAAAAAGAAAAAAAAAAAAAGATAGCTCATCACCTGTTCACCTGTCCCCTAAATTACACACAGAAATAGCTCAATATTAAGAAATGCATTTTATGAGGTTTCATTCCAATGAAATCAAAAGGAATTTTACTGTGCCAAGCTGCATGTTTGGGAAAGTACTTTAGAGCATTAACCCAGTCCCATCACATACTTCAGGTTTATGTAACTATCTAAGTATTATCCTCAGCTGGAAATGAGATGGTTAAACAATTTTCCTATTCAAGTTCAAACTGTGCTACTAGCTAGGTTAGCAGAATAAAGATTGCCAGCAAATTACATAAATAAAAAGTACACTGTTTTAATAAAAGTATTTTATACGTCTATGAGAGACGGCATGACCTGACAATTTTCGACCTGAAACTCTACTTCTGGGTACTACAAGTAGGATTTCTTACGGAAGTTACATTTTCTCCAGCCTCACCTCATTTTTAACAACTAAGTCTGACATCCTTTGGAGCATTATAAAAACCCCCAAAACAAACCCAACTTGCTCTGCCCAACTTGTTACTTCTAACAAAATAATTATGGAAGTTCCACCTGACTGCAGGCCATGGACCTTCACAACTAGCCATCAGGACTGCTTATGGACATGCATTGACCTGGGAGCACATTCCCAGACAACCAGAACAAGTCACACAGACTTGTTGTGTCTCTTCCTGTCCCTCTCTCCCTTATGGTCAAGTGGGAAAACCACCAAGCCTTCACCTACTCCCTCTTCACCCATATGCACAAGCAAAGAAAAAAAGGAAGAAAGTAGCCCTGGCACTTCTAAGCAGCTGACTATGAAAAGCAGCATTTTATAGTGCCAGAGATCCTCAATGCAGGGAAATTAGATCACTACTAGATTGAGTACAGAGTTAAGGGAGGCTACCTGCAGACAGACCTCATGACTGATAGACTATGTCCACACCAGGAAACCAGGCAAGGCCAGGAATCATTCCCTGGGAATGGAACTCACTGTCACACAGTCTGCTGAGCTGCCACACACCAGCACAGCATCCTTCTAACACAGGCCTCCCATGCAAATTTCCTGCTCTGGAAGGCAAGAGAGTTAAACAGCATTGACAAGGGCTAAGCCATAGCACTTAGCTTCAGAACCAGAAAATGGTCTTGGGTGCATTTCATTAACTGCAGAGAAGTAATCACAGCCTCTCCAAGCTTTATCTGCTATTATTCCTAGAGGAATATTTTAAAAGTGGCAAATTTAATGATGAAGCACACAAGCTATGCCTGATCAGCAGCACCTGACAAAAGTCACCTACGCATTGTAGCACACAAGAAAAAAATTAGCAACTTGTAGAGTTCATCTTGCCTTCTTCCTGTTTCCTCTGAGTAGGCAGACTTTGCATATGAACTACTAATTTCCAGAGTTTCACTTATTTTGTGACTTTAAGAAGAAAAGTATTATACATTTAGAATATGTTCTTACAGTAAGGCTACTCTCTAACAAAGGAGTAAGGTAGAAGAGCTAAGAGAATGTACTTTAGAGTGCTGATCATTTGGCAGTAGATACTTCAAAGGGAAGTTATTTAGAAATTATTCTTCTAATTACTAGTCATTAACAAATTTGCTTCTGAAGATTAAGAATATAATTACTAATGGGTCTATCCTGTTGTGCTGGAGCTATTGCAAGGTTGGTAAATACATTCTCACAACAGGTAACTGTGAAGAAACAACAAAAAACTCATATTTGACAACGGACAATACACAGCTAGTCTGTGTTACCAATCTTGAAGCAAATCTCTGACATTTCTTTACATTTTCAGTTAACTTGAAACGGTCTATTTTAAACTGCTCTTCTCATAATCTGATGCCTCTGACACCTCTGCTCTAATGTTAGAATGTGAAGTATGTCCCATAGAAAATGCATTATGTAAAACCCATTTGCCACTGCTTAAGCGTTCATTATCCATTTCAGTAACGACAAACAATTTTGTTTGACAACCCTCCTGGGCACGGATCTAACTTTCCAGCCATGCCTAGCTCTGACCATTGAAAATTCCTGTGTCACCTGTATCTTTCTGTAAATTAACTGTTTCCTTGTTAATTTACAAGAAAAACTTTTATCATATGCCATTGTTATATACATATATATAAAAAGATATATATATATATATATATATATATATATATATATATATATATATATATACATACACACAGAGCCGCATTGTATCATTTGACTTCTACAAAACAAGTTTGGAAAACCATGCGGAACACCCAACCAAAAATTACATACTCTTTTAAGTAGATGAAAAACAAACAAAACCAAGAGAGGCGTTTCTATTTCTTTTTTCCAGCAGCGACACGCACACAGCGTACCGACACCGGCAGGTCCAAGAGCTGAGCACAAGCAGCAGCCTGATGAGCAGGTGACAGCAAGCAGACAGCTCCCCCGTGCCTCCAAGCAGCGTCCCGGAGAGCCGGTCCGGAGAGCCTGCGGGAGCCAGCCCAGCTCCCGGCACGTTATCCCGGCCGGAAGCTCGGCCCCCGCCCGCCGCCCCCGGCCCCACGGCCGCCGGGGGAGGAAGCCCCCCGCAGGCGGCTCCACGGGCCCCGGCCGAGCGCGCCCACCCGGCTCCGGCAGCGCTCCCGCCCCCGCTCCCACCGACGGCCCCGCCGGGAGAAGAGGCGCCCGGCTCCCGGTGCCCACGCAGCCTCCTCGGGGCGCCGACCCCCGCGCAGTCCTGGCCCACTGGCACGGATCCCCGGGGCTAGAACGCCTTTCCGGTGGTGGGACCGCGGCCGGGGGAAGCGGCACAGCCGTGGGCGCTCCCTGCGGTGCCCAGCCCAACTCTCTCCCCGCTCCCGCCGCCCGTCCCGCCGCCCCTCGGCCGGGCAGAGCAGCAGCCGGTCCCGCGGAACGCCGGCGTTCGCCTCGCCTCACCTCGCGGTGTGTCCGGAGCCCTGCGGAGCCCGGCGCAGCACAATCCCGGCCTCAGCCCATCCCTCCGGGAAGTTTCCTGCCATCATAGCAGCCGGGGAAAACAAAAGCTTTCGAGCAGGGAGCGGGAGGAGAAGGAGGAAGGGCAGCACAAGCAGAGAAGTGCGGGGCATTGCTGGCCCGCCGCGCCGCTGCCCTCGGCTGCCGACTCCCGTGGAGGGCAGCCCGCTCAGCGCCGCCGCCCCATTTGCTTCGGCGGCGGCTCTACCGCCCGGGCAGCGCCGCGGAACCGGCGGACCGAGGAGCAGTCAGGCGAGCCAGCGCCTCCGTCCGACCCTGCCCGTCGGCCGGCAGCGCTCCCCGCGCCGCCCGTCCCGCCCGCCGCCGCCGCAGAGCCGCCGAGCCCCGCCCGCGCCGCGGCTCCGCCTCCCGGGGGCGCGCGCAGGCTCCGGCCCAGAGGCTCCCGCCGCCCCCGGTGGCCGTGGGCGCTGCCCGGCGGAGCGGCCGCGCCACCCCCGTGCCCCGCTCCCGCGGGCGGCCCAGGCTGGGCTCGGCAGATGCGCAACCCGCCCGTGTCATTTCTCACCGCCCAGCAGGCTGTTCCTGTAAAGTTGGAGGCGTCTCCTTAAAAATCCAGGTAAAAGATGCTGAGGAGCAGGATTAACAAATGCAAAGGAGCGCCAAGCCTGACAGGGACATAGATACGGTGTGAGCTGGTGGTATGGCAGTCCTGGTGTGCATAAAGGGAAAATTAATATGTCTCTAAGCGTTACTTTATTATACAGAGTTGTTCCAGCTGATTTTTAAGGACTAAGACAAGCCATTATGCCTCCTCATTGCCCACTCAGCTAACTTGGTAAAGAGGATCTTCCAAACAGGATGTAGTTGCAATGCTAGGGTTGCATAGTGTGTGTCTCTGGCAGCCATATCACTTCCAAACTGGGATAGGCTGACTACTGATTCTGAGAAGGACAAGGCCATAGGTGATAATTTCAGGCCAAAGTCAGCATGGTTCAGGGTAGCTAACGTAATTTTAAGTAATTATTTTAATATATAAGTATGTATTAGTGCCAAGACTCACTGTATCGTATTAAATGGCTATAAAAGGATGCAAACTGATAAGAAAAAGCTTGGTGTCTGAAGGAAGAGTCTTTCACGATCCCTATTCCTATTCAAAGTGCATTTACCTGATTGCCAGGAAACACCTCTCTCTCTACATCAGATGACAGCTGCACAAAGTGAACTCAGACCGTTAAAGAAGAGAATAAGGAAGCTTCTCATTCTCCCAAATGGATCTCTTAAGCACACAGCTAATGGGGTGCCAGCAGAATGCTAGCAGCTACATCTAATCAAAACACTCATATTGCTTTGATTTTTGAGGAGTTCAACTCCTGATTGAATTCGACAGCCCTGCACCCACAAGGCTATGGCTGGGAACTGTGAGGCAGAGAAAAAACAATTCTTTCTGTCTTTACAAAATTCTTGACTGAGTAAAATTGTTTCTTTATTCTTAAAATTTCTTTTACAAGTGGATGTGAGCTATTTTTCAGTTGCAATTTCCCATCAGAGTTAAGTACAGTTCTCATCACTGTTAAGTTCTGCTGCTCATTTTGCATGCAAAAGAAAAGACCTAAAAGAACCTGTGGGCTTTGTTTTTTGGGATGCACTCCTCCCATCTGAAACAGGCACAACTGACCTGCCTCACAGGGACTTCAGATTTGTCTTGGCTGTGGTTGGATAAAGTTTTTAAAGGGTTTTTCTAGCATAGGGGATACATGATATATTGATTCAATTTGAAAATCCTCAGATATTATCACTGCACTCCATCTTGTGGAAGAGACCACAACATGTTTTAAAATGATTCTGTAGTGGTTTGAGTGATTAAACCTAACAATGTTTGGTTCATACTGCCAAACCAAAGAACACATATAGCAATGGATACAAGAAGTTGCTTAAGTCTTAATTTGCCTAATTGTACCCAGTGGATTTGTGTAAATGTCCGTTTGTTTTTGATATGAGCTTCACATTTTCTTTGCTTTGGAAAGGAGCTTTAGGAAAGCATTTGAAGAGCCTAATTTGAAAAGCGAAACTAAAGAAGAAAAGAATCTGCTTTCTAGGTGAGGTTGCCAAGGAGCGCTCCAGATTTGGGAGAGATTTGGGGATGGTGGTCTGTTGGGAATATGTGGCTGGGGTAAAGACTGCTAAGCGAGATTGCTCTGTAGGGAATTTACTGGGTTTGGGATTTGGTCTGTGTGGTTTTGGTGGGTTTTGTTACCCCTGTATTAAGTACAATAGTACAGTTGTATCTGGACAGTGTTTTGAGGATCACTATCTTAACAAAAAAAAAAAAAAAAAGAAGTGATGAGATTTACTCATCAGTTTTCAGTCTTTCTGAAACTGCCTTTCATGGCTTGTGACCTTCTTCCCCTTTATGTTCAGTGCAGCTTTGGGAAATCAAAATAGGTATTGAGGCTACAACTGTGAACCACAGCAAGGGTATAGTCATACGTATTTGTGTCTGACCAGAATCAGAGAAAATTGAGAAACTTATATGAATTCACTGCTATAAAAAGGTTAACCTTATAATTGTTGCCCTAGGACAAGCTTGAAGAGAAAGCCATTTAACTTTAATGAATAACTTAAAATACAAAGGGCTAGTTATTCTAACTGTTCCTTGGGCGGAAGCAAAAAGGTTTTATTGAAAAAAGACTGTAGAAAAGCTTAGTCATTCAGACCCAAAGAAGCAGAGAAA
Source organism: Certhia americana (assembly GCA_018697195.1). NCBI lineage: Eukaryota > Metazoa > Chordata > Aves > Passeriformes > Certhiidae > Certhia > Certhia americana. The sequence continues at coordinate 37,713,288 of CM031859.1, forward strand.
AACAGGTCTTGCATGGGAAGGAGTTAGGAGAAAATTCTATTGTACAAATGAGGATCCTCTGAATTACCTCACCCCAGAAGTAGGTTCCACAAGAAGACTGTACTTAATTAGCAGCCATGAACTATGCTTTTCTTTTTCTTTTTTTGTTTTTTCCCCATAACTCTCCCCTCTCTTGCAGCAGCAGTAATGTCTGTGCCTCTCCCTGTGATGTGGCATGGAACAGCAGTGCTGAATGAGGCCTCTTCTGTTTCGTTTACCAGGGAAGGGGTTGGAGAAAAACTTGCTGAAGGCTGGTGTGCTTTATTGTTCCAGACTGAGCTGTCTGGTAAGGTAGAATTAATCTAATGCCTCAGTGCAAACAAGGCCTTGAAGGTGGAGTGTATCTGTCTACTATTCTAGGTCTCATTAATTCCCAATGTATACTAAAGGCAGTCAATCTTCATTGACTACAGTGTTTCTTAGCCTTTTCCAGACTCCTTGGTCATTTTCCTAAAGCAATGACTCACTACTCCATCACTGCACTGATTACATTATATTGCAACTATTGTTACAATGAAAGTAATATAATGTTTATATTAATTCACTTTGTGTGAAACTGTCAGAATTCTTGAAACAGTCCTCAACTGGAAGAAACCTACACAAGCATTTTGGCATTATTTAGACTATTTCTGATTCTGGTTTTCGATTTTTTTTTTTTTTTTTTAATTTGTATGTAAAAACTTGGAGCAAATGACCAGGCCTTTTTGTGAAACCATTAGTATTGTGTGAGGGGAAATAAGGACATTACTGTACTTGAGGGTCTACTCCAGTTCAGCCTCACAGATTTATCTTCTTTGCTTACAGAACAGACCAAGAGTAATGTTGGGGCAGGGTTAACAGGGATAATTCCCCAAAATTAAGTCTACTTTTTCAAAGCATTAAACATGGATGATAAAACAATGCAGTTAGGTTTGGGGGTTTTCCTAACAGTAGCAAGAAAACATGCAGATGAACAGAACAAAAATCAGATGTTAAGATAATTTATATTTGCGTTTACTTTATTAACCAGAGAGTTGTATACAATCCCAATAAAGTCTTGAGTTTCAAGGCTGCCTCTGGACTCTGTGCCCAGGAGAAAAGAGACTTCAAAATGTAGCTTTTTCTATATGCAACATAAAAAAAAACCCTTATCCTTTTTGTCTGCTTTTTTCTTTGTAATAGAATGAATTTGAAGACATGAAAAAACACAGTATAATGTAACAAGGAAAAGACAGTACTGAGATCTGACCTTGGTGGATTATTCATGTGCTTGAAGTTACACAAGTATTTTGTTCTGCTTACTACAGTAACTGGAGCAAGGGAAGAAAGACTGGGTGAGTAAGGATTATAGTGGAAAAACAAGCTGCTGTTTTGAAATGGAAATCTATGGCATTGACCTGAGAATTGGTGCAGAAGGCTGGTGAATTGGAGCTGACTTTGAAATGTAGCATGAAAATGCTTTCACGCCTTTTCTCTAGAAAAATTAAATCCTCTAGAGCTGTGTTTGCAGTGGAGCACTTATCAACTAATCATTTCCTTACAGCTTCATTACTTTGTTTTTGAGCCTGTTTTCACTCTGAGAGGGAGAGAGAAAGCATGTCAGCAAATTTTTTCTCATTGCCAAGCAAATATGAGATAGTTTAGCATACAATTTCAGGTATTGCCACATATTCAGTGTCTCTTGTCCTCTTTTGGCCATCTGACTGCTATTGAAGTAATTCCTCTTTTATTTCTTATAACAAAGATTAAAAGATGGTCAACAAACCTCATAAATTCACCTGCCTCTCAAAGGCCATTTGCTGCTTGAGTTGCTACTGTTTGCCTTTGAAGCAAGATAAACCAAAGCTCTATTGCATCTGTGCATTACCCACATCAGCACAAAAAAATGTTTTGAGAAAATTCAGCTTTCAATTTCCAATCTACAAGACCCTGTAATATCTGGGCTGTAACTTAAATCCTTCAGTAATTATAATAATTTAAGGAGCTTGGGGAAGTGGCACAGAATAGTCTCCAATGTGATATTTTGCTCTTAAAGCTCAATTCTGAGAACCATGTGTCTTCATACCATATCCCAGTTTTAGGAAAGGAATAAAACTCACAACACTTCTCTTCATTTGAACTCTCTCTCCCATAAGAAGCAAACTTCTTCTTGTACTTAATCTGCTGGACAGGGAGGCTATGTCCAGTGTTACTGAAACTGATAAACTCCTTTAAATTTGTTTCCTTTTGTTCTGTCATCCAGTAACCATGGGCAAAAAATATTTCCTGGATTTCCTAGAGAGAAACTATAAACTTCTTCCCCTGCTCTCTGCCCTCCCCTCCTCCCAGTTCAGTATTTCCCATGCTTCCATGATAAGGGTGTAATAAAAGAAATTGAGTCTTTTCCCCAATCCAATCCCACCTGCACCTGTTTTTGGAAATTTTCTACTGTGTCACTTTCAATCTAGATTTATATCTACTTCAGTTACTTGATATAATTTTTGGTAGGATCTCTATGCAAATGTTGGTATCTCTGTTTCAAAACAGTTATTTTTACTGATAACATAGGAATTAAAATTAACAGTCTTAGTTTTCGGCAAATCCTTTGGGATCCTTACGTTACAGTCTAGTGAAACTGGCTGGAATGATTTTCCAATATCTTTGTGAAGGAAACTATCTACAGTGTAGTGTCTGAGTGTGTCCAGTTTTTTGTTCAACTACACTCTAAGAAAGGAGTAACAGAACAGGACTTTGGCCACAAGCACCTCTCTTTTGTGATGGCACAAATTTGGTAATCTAATTCTGTGCATCGTGTTAGAATTGTTGCCATTCATTCATCAGTGAATTTGACTTTTAGAAGATGCTAGAAGTGAAGATGGACAACACAGATGATATTTATTAGAAACATTTTCATTTCTTTTTATTCAGAACCAAAATCAATGCCCCATGAACTTAATTTTATGAAGTTATCTCTATAATAAAAGAGGTTTCTGAACTGAAAACCAATAACAAGTGCTTCAGAGATCATCCAGTTAAATAAAAATAATGGTGAAAAACTCAATTATCATTGAAAGAGAGCATTACATTAAGTAAGGTATACTGTTTACCACTGGTAAATACCTGTGTGAAGGAATCCCCTTCTCTGACTGGTAAGTAACTTCAGCAAAGAACGAACATGAAATAGTACTTTAAAAGAAAATTTTCTGTTCAGTCAGTTTAATGAAAATATAAGAATTGTACTGAGATGTTGCACGTAATTTTTAGTCCTCTCTTAAAAATAGTTACTACCCTATTTTAATTGCATCTGGGAGCAGATTTGCAACTTAGCAGTAGCTAAGTTTTCAAATTCTCTGTAAGTTCCTTTTGTCCTAATATGCCATACCATTTTTGGAACAGCACTAGTTACTCAAGAATGACTTTCACCTGTGGAGGCCTTTACAATTCACACCCTTCAGAGAGGAAAAAAATGTCCTAAGAGCATTAGAGCATTCATGAATGGGGAGAATGCCCCACTGAGTTGGACTGTGGATCTTTTCTTTTTTTTTTTTTTTTTTTTTCCTCAGAGGGGGGCAAGAGACCCTGGCACACATCAGGTATTTTTGAGTGTACATCAAATGGCATCTATCCTCCAGAAATGTTCATTGAAGTTCCAACTGTGCTTTTCCCTCTGCACTTTTTATTTACTCCCTAGTGAAGACCCTTCAAAGTTGCAGGTCCTCATCAACAGCTTCCAGGTCCTGTTGGTTGTTCATGTCACCAGAAGCAAGTTGGGTGGAGGGATCCTGGTGACATTGAAACCTGTGAATATTTATTTCATCATCCTCCCACATGTCCAGGCAGAGCATCACAGGGCAGCATCCACCTGTTCCTTGGTTAACCTTCAAGAAGTGATGAGTGATGTCAGGGTTTCTCTTTCATGCCCTCCTCCAGTTCCCTAGTGTCCTGGTTTAGGGCAAATTTGAGAAGAAACCTCCAAATGGGGTCCCTCTAGAAAGCAAATCCAACCGGCCCCTCCCCCAGCTGGTTAGGGGGAAAAAAAATTTCCGTGGAAAAAAATTATTTATTTAACAAGCAAAGCACTCCCCAGCACAACAAATGAACAATACTAAACAACAAAATCTCTCACTGCTCCGAGGAGATGCTGAATTCATAAAGTCTCTCCCGTGGGCTGTAGCTCGGTTCACTCCGTCGCTGTCAGTCCCTCAGTGCTGGGAAATGCCGGGCCCAGGCCAGGTCTGGTGGGACATGGATCTGAGCTGCTGGGGCTCCCCTGGGTTTGAGTCCAGAGCAGGTTCAAACAGTTCCAAGGTGAAGGAGGGGGAAAAAAAACACCCACAGGCTAGAGAATTTCTTTGCTTCATCTAGTAAAAAACTAACCAAAAGCAAAGGAGATCTCTGTCCTGCCATCCACACTGCAGACAACACAGGCTGTGTGTGAAGGAAAGCTGAAAACTCTGATCTTTATGTTTTGAAAACAACCTCAGACATTCCACTGCTATTCCTTCACTCTCAGATCCAGTTTTAAAGGTGCAAAACTTATTTATGAGCTAAACAGATGAATGGGGATACAATTCAGCAACAACCCAGGACACCTAGCTCTGTATTTTCAGTGCCATAACACTTCCCTTTCTATCATTTGTTGTTTGTTGTCTATTTTTCATCCTTGTTTTCATTACCTGTAGCCCTCTCCCTCCCTTAGGGTTCTTCAAGGTATTGCTTATTCAGAATTCTGTTTTTATAAACAGAAAAGCAAATGGAAACAGTAGGAGAAACTATTTGCAAAGTGCACACAAGTTTGGCCACCTTCTTCAAACTCTTTTCTTTGTACTCCCTTAGCTTCTGTGGCTCTTGCAAAGGTAAATCCTTGCCTCATCTTTTCACTGTCCATTTTTGGACTTGTACATGATCCTACCCAATTCCTGTCTGAACCTATTGCTGGGATCTGCTTCCACAACCTCTTTTGGCAGCAAGTCTGGAAATACACTAGCCACTGTAAAGTAACATGTTCTTCTTATCTATTCTAATTTAACACCACTGAATGAACCAAATTCTGAAATTTGATGAAAAATATTCATCCTTATAGCCACCTTCATGATTTCATAAAGCTTGAACAAGTCTCACCACTGCCTTCTCCCAGTTGAAAATTTTTGAGTCTGATCTCCTAAGGCATCTTCTCCCTTTAATCCCTTTAATAATTTCAGTTGTCTTCTATGTATCTTCCCTACCTTTTTCCTGTCCTATTCCAGATATTAAGACAAATTTTTTTTTAGGTCCTGTGAACACTTACCATTTTTTGTATGGTGCATGAACATGTCTATTGATCCCAGTGCTGTAAGTCTTCCAAAGGAACAGCTCTACCTGGAGTGAAGTGGACTTTCTATTTAAATAAGCTCAAACTTATCTTTTTTATAAGGTAGATGAGGTGAAAAAACAGTAGATCCTAGCTAGGAAGACAGCAGAGAGAGCAAATTAGGGTTGCCTCTGGATCAGTACCTGAGATCTAAGATTGAAAAGCCAGCTGCTTATTTTGGGGCTAATGATCTCCATGTGGAGTATGGAAAGAGGAGAGGAAGGGGTTTTCCTTAAGCATCATTGAAGTCTTCATAGATTTTGGTTCTTTTTCTTAATTTAATTTCAAGTTTTTAGATGCATAAATGCCAAAAGTGAACAACTAGGAGGTTTTTATCAGAGACTATGACATTAAGCTGTTTGTGTGTGTACGTGTGGAGATATCCCTCATGTGATGCACTCTTTGACTTGAAGGCCTTGCACTAGCGTTCAAAGAAAGAGATACAGGCTGAAGAAAGAAATTTTTTTAAAATCTATTTTCCTTAAAGAAGTAATTGCTTTCTAGAAATCAGACATTTTGCATATTACTTTTTTCTTGGCACATTAGCTCTTGTCAATTCAGTATTCATATAAAATAATAATGCAGGAAACCAGACAATTGTACAGACAGCAGACTATTCTTTTATAAGGTTCTTTGCTGGTTTAGTTTTGTATTTTAAAATTCCAGACATTTTAAGTCCCATTTTATAACAAATAAAAGAAGGTGCTATCTTATGGGGGTTTTAGGGTGTAAGTGCTGTAAAGTATCCAAAGAATACATAAAATATCTATTTAAAAATTAGTATTTTCACACTATTCTATTCTTATGAATGCTGATTACTGGAGAGGAAAGGATTGTAAATGTGAAAGCCCTATGCCCTTTTAAAGCAACTCTGTGTTATTAAAAGTAAACAAGTTTGAAGAATGAACCTTTTGCTAGTGATCAGCGTACCCTCTCCATTTTTGTCTTCAAATAGACCAGCTGATGCTAGATTTTTTTAAAATTTATTTTCTTTTACAACAGGGAGGAGACAATTACAGCAAAGTTATGTTTTAACCAAAGAACTTGATAAAGCCATCCTTTTTTTCAATTTCAGATCATGGTTACTAAAGCATATTTCTCTGGATTGCTCTACATAAAGTCCTTTCTAATATTGATTGATGCCTGTAAATACACAGGCAGTGAGATGGCAATCACCAAAGAGGGAGAAGAGCTATGAATAAATTTAGGGTTGAAATTTAGAATGTTTTTAATAATCAGAAGAATTAGGTTCTGGAATAGTTTTTCAGCAGAAGTCTTGGTGGGGTGATATTTCAGTACAGAGATGACATACATGATTTCTAGCTCTGCCAACTTAATCACAAGACTATAACACAGCCCGCAGTCTTTATTTCTTGTGCAGAACCAAAAAATAAAACCCCCAATCCTGGATTCCACAGTCAAGCATCCTACTGTCTATGTGGGACATAGCTGCATTTCTAATTTAGGTATTAAAAGGAAAAAATCCACATTCTTCTCCACTACACCTTGCCTGTGCAGACAGTGAGCTCTTACTGAGCTGTGGAGTTATTTAACGTGACTTTTGTGAAAGCATCGCTGAAAGTTTTAGACATGACTGTTTTTCTGCTGGAGGGCACTGCCATCAGAGTAGAGCTGGCAGAAAGGCTCTTAGAAGCGTTTTTTATTTTCCTCAGCAAAAGGTCAGCCAAGATTAGCTCAAAATACATTAAACAATAGGTTAAATGATGCTAGCTGACTTTGTGCAGAAGTAGATTAGGAATGCCCACAAAGGCCATTCCACAACTGAGCTCCAGAGGCAAGTGAACTCAGAAAGAAAGGACAGCAACAGCTTCTGCCATTTCTGTGGTGACTGACACAGCTCAGTAGCTGTATCCATGCAACCAGTTATTTCTGCTTCAATCTGAATTACAGTCTCCTTGCAGAGAGGACTGTTGAAATATAAGGCTTATAACATTTCTCGGCAGGTTGAAAATTCTGTGCTTCCAGATACATGCATTCTGAGTTGCTTGCCTGTGGTGTACTGAGAAATGCCTGATAGATGGGAGGAAAAATCAATGGGCAATGCAGACTTGTGTTGGCTTCCATGCTGCCCTGATGCCCCTTTCTTGGCCTGTTTGGATGGCTCTGTACCACACCGCTGGTCCTGGCAAGTGCTGAAATGCTGCTGAATGGGTGTTTGACACCTTGACCAATGAATGTCAGTAGATCTTTACCGGAGCAAAAACTAAGAAACGTATACCAAATGATAACATCTGCTTCCCAGTGGTGACTTATGAACTTCCTAAACCACTTTTTCTTCCTAGGAGTCACATCCCAACTGTTGTGTTTATTAACTACACATGAACTTTTACTTCAGTGTTGATTTTTTGGGATGTTTTTCTACTTTGTTTTAAATCTACTTATACTTTTGACCTCCATAACATCACGTGGCAATGAGTTCCACAATTTAATTATACATTAAAAGAAGGACTGGTTTGCAGGACTTGCAATGCACTGTAGCTACACATTCCTCAAAGCCTGTTTGCCATTTTAGTGCCTTCATTGCAAAGTTCCAGCCTACAGGGACACACAGAGAAACTAAAAATGGAAAAGATCTATTGTATCATAGTGTTAGCTCCAGCCTTAATAGAAAATATTTCAGTCACAGCTTGACATCATAATATCAGCGTACTTAAAAGATACAGCAGGTCTCAAAACAGTCTGCAGGGTGTGAAAAAAAAGACTTCTACAGCCCCCAGGGTGTTTTTCCTCAACAGAATGAACAGGGCAAGATTCATGCTAGAGGTGCTGTGAACATCTCTATTGGAATAGTTAATATTTTGAGTAGGCTTGTCACTTTCCTGACAATTGTAGTTCTAAAGATATTTCCTGTCCTTCTTCCACAGTTGCTAGACTAACACTGTGTGCATTTCCTTTTATAGGTATAACAAAGATTACATTGTTGTATTAATGAACCAAAGTTTGTAACTATCTTCATGGGGAAATATAGTTGGTTTTCCATACCATAATCACTCGTTAAAGAAGAGGCAACAAACTGGTGACAGTTTACCACACTCAGTCAGTCTAGAAGTAGAGCTCAGTCTTGAAACATGAAGACAGTAACTCACTGTGGCAATTTTCTAAGGATTATGCAGGATTTTTGCTCAATGGAAATTACTTGATCAATAGTGGGTTCCTTATTTTTCCCCTAAGCTTTTCCTGTACTTCAAAGAAATGGGAAACTAAGGAAGCATTGAATCACTTTATTTTAGATCACATTAGAGCATCGCAGTGGTCATGTCTAAGATTATATAGATTATGAAAGAAGAACAAAAGAAGAACTCAGAATAACCATAAATGACTGAAAAACACAATTTGCTTTGGAATAATTCAGAATAAATAAAGATCAGCTAGTTTAAACAAGAACTCCTGAGGGCTTTTCCTAACAAACAACAGCATCAACACTGCAGATTTATGTAATGCGTTTATTTAGTGGCAATCCAAAGTGGTACACAAATGATTTATTTCATGCATCTCTAAAAAGCAATCTCTTTCTGAGTAGATAAATTGTAATTATCAACAATAATACACTGTATTCTGGATCAGCAGTGTGATTTCTGGATATCTGGATAATTCCATCTGTAGGCAAAATATATGAGCTGCTGTCCATTTTTGTCTTCTCAGAAAATAATAAGAAACAGATACTGAAAAAAATGCCTAAATATGTGCAAAAAATATTCCTCAAAATCAATGCTCAATATTTGATTAAGATGTAATAGATTTTATATTAACACAGGCATTTTTTCTTAATGAGAAAATCTATAATATGGGTTTTTTACTCAGGAAGTTTTAAATCCTTCAAGTCTGTTATTGGATGAAAAGTTTTATTTCCATCCTTTTTTAAATGGAACTTTCTAAGCCGTATGATTGTAGAGAAAATATTATAAATCTGCAGCAAAAGCTCATAATTGTAAACCAAATAAACCCTAGGAACCCCATACTTCTTTTAAAATTCTTTGATGCTTGAGGGCAGTAATACAATTCTTGACAACTGGGACAAAAGACTTTACCATGCTTAGGGCTGAATAATATTGTAACTCCTGCCTCTTTATAGCCATTTGTTGTAATGAGAAATTACTCAGGTGGTTTTATGACCTCACTTTGCATTCCAGATTAAGTGACTCCAAAGTGAAGATGTTACTTATTTTCAGACATATGTCCTTTGTTCCAAAGTGCCCTCAATTGATTGGAACATTCAGTGCTATGGTGAACAAAGATACCAAGCTTTTCTAACAGATAAAATTTAGAAAAACTTAGTAATTTATCATATCACCTACCTGAATTTATTTTACCTAAATAGAAGTGTCATTCATACACATTTCAATTAGCACAGTATATACTACTGCTAGGTTTTAAACGAGGCACAGATTTTTAATATCTGATAATATATGTAGCAAGAATAATAAATTGCCTGATTGTAGTTAGCTGAACACAAAATGGGCAAAATTTGGTACAAGACAGTTACTTAAAAGAACTCAATTCAGTCGACCCAGATCTCAAAGCTCATCATAGGTTTTTTATATAATTTTAACCATTACAAGTAGCTCTGATTTATATACATTTCTAACTGAAGCAAACCTTCCAGACTGAACATGCATGAAATCCACCTACCAGGCATATGGAGACTGTGGAGCAAATAAGATACAAGCAGCTCCACAATTGTGCATTGACTTTGAGGAAAAAAGGGATGCCCAGTGAACAATTAGCATCACCACAACAAGTTTTGGAAGTCTGGTCAAAGCTTCCCTCCTTCTCCATCCCCACTGAGAATTTGCATAGTTAGAAATAGTAAAATGGTTTTATTTAATACTCAACATTAATTTTTGGTGTAATTCTGTTCCAGGTGTTTGTGTTCTACAAAAGGCTTTTGTTTCTAAGTACATGTTCTGCTCTGGTAATTATCCCTCCTGCACTGTAATTCAAGCCTGAAAGTTGATTTATTCTCCATGTGTTCTTTGTACAATTAAATGTGTCTCCTTTGTAACTTGACTTACATCTGACAAAGCTGATCTAAACAGTTGCAGAAATGTCTCATTGCCTTCACAGTTATGAGCCCAATTAACTTGTCAACATTTTCCAATGGTTATTTACTACAGATTTACCACAGCTCTAATCAGCAGGAGAAAGGACAGTTGGGGTAGGGAGTGTCTTTCTTTGCAGTTTTCTAGTAAGAAGTGGAGCCTCATTATGCAAGTATTTTAGGATCTGTAGGAGTCAAAATGGTCATGGGTCAGAAAATCACAAAGAGGTTTGTTTAGTGATTGTGGTCTGACTCTGAAGACTACTGAAATTAGTTTTTGTATGAAGAATTATTTCATTCTTGGTTATTTCTACAGCCAAATTTAAAAATGAGATTATCCCATCTGTCTTAGCATACTTCAGATGTCATTGGTATGCAATTTGCCACCTAAAGACCAGTTTCTGCTATCTTTGTTCATCATATCTCAGAATAATGTAGCTGCATGGAAAAGGTGAAAACAGAACAAAATGAGAACAAAAGCTATTGTTCTGATAGCATTAATTCCTTTCATAATTTGCTTTTTGCACTTATGCTGTATCACCCAAACGAAATTACTGTAGAGTCTGCTAGGGAAGTATCACAATTAAAGTTGTGTGATTTAAATATAGCTAGAGACAGCAAGGCACCTTGCTAGAGAACAGGTCAGTGCACATTGCACTTGCTGGGGCTGTTGAAAAGTGCAAAGATCAGAAGCGGTTGATCTAGCCTGACACCTTTACAATAAATACTGTGTTCAAAACACCTTCATTCTTTTATGAGACAACAAGCTACTACTCCCTTTGAGAGGGCTCTGCTCTCAGACTGCGGATCTGTTTTCTTCACCACAACCATCAGAGCAGCAGAGCATTCCCTCCTGGCAGGGGGGCAGGAGCAGCAGCAGCAGCACTGGTACTGCCAGAGGTTCCCAGCAGCCTCCTCCAGCTCTTAGGTCCATCACTGCCCACTAGTGACGTGGTGGTACCATGGTGTTGGTGGTGCCAGATGGATTGGGAAACACATTCGCTATCAGAGTTCATTAAAACCTGTGATGTTCAGAAGGTTTGGCACTCCTGGAAAAAAGGCATCTCTCTGAGTGTGGTTATTTTCAAACTGGGGTGAGAGGAGATGCTTTGGGTCTGGGAAAGTACGTATTGTGTTCAAACATAAAAACATGTTGATCTGTCCATAGATAGGTCAACTTGTAATTCTGGTTTTAAGATAATTCAAGTTGTAATTTTGGCTTTAAAATACCTAGGAGTTATATGTAATGAATATAAAATTAAAGTTTTCTTTTCCAAGAGGGCGCTGTGGCTTAAAGGAAACCATGGTAACCGGGGTGGCAGAATGCTGGTACCTTGCTCCTGAGTGATAAAAATGCACATAGAGTAGGTTTTCTGCTTAGCAACAAAAACGTTGGGTTTTCAAATAGCTCCCTCTAGCCTTCCATTACAGCTGCCACCCTTGTCCTATGCAGTATGTATCCCAGGCTTTATACTTTTATGTTCATTAGTTCTATAGGCATTCAATAAGCAGCAGAAAATACATTTCACACAAAAGAAATTTTTTTTTTTTTTGGCCATTGCTTTAGAAGAATACACAACTCAGATCTCTTCCCTGTAGAGCTGTTATGAAGTATGACTCATCCTTACCCAACATGTTGGATGTTCACTTTAATTAGAATATGTGCATCTAAAGATTGTTGTAAACACTTGCTGTTAATAGCATATTACTCCCTGTTTTACAATGGCAATCCTAATACATTTAATACATTAAGCTGTACATTTTAAGTCATGTTAGGGCAGCGCACTAACAGAAATTAAGTAGGGAAATTCTCTAATTAGCATATGTTGGCAGCCTTACAAATCACATTGGCATGAAAAATTGGAATAATGAAAATTTTACTCTACAATGATGCTTAAATATTTTCTAAACACTAAATACTGTTACACATATCTTTGATATCTACCTATGTGGTAAATCTGGATGGATATCCAGTTTATTTATAAAAATGAGTGAAAAGAAATGAAGTATTAATACTTCCTTGTTGGATGTGAAATAGACTAACCTTTATAGAATCACAGAATAGTTTGGTTTGGAAGGGACCTTTAAAGGTCATTTAGTCCAACCCCTCCACAGTGAGCAGGGACATTTTCAGCTAGATCCAGTTGCTCAGAGCCCCATCCAACCTGACTTTCAGTGTTTCCAGGGATGTGGCAGCCACCACCTCTCTGAGCAGCTTGTTCCAGGGTTTCACCAACTATGTAATAAAAAAAATAATATTCCTTATATATAGTCTACATTGAACCTCTTTTAATTTAAAGCCATTCCCTCTTGTTTTATCACTGTCTGCCTGTGTAAAAAGTCTGTCCCTTTCTTTCTTACAGGCCCTCCTTAAGTACCAAAAAGCACCTTTAAGAGCTTTAAGAGGGCCCAGAGCCCTCTCCAGGCCTCTCTGACCCCAACTCTCTCAGCATTTACTTATTTACTCAGAGGTGCTCCAGCCCTCTGATCATCTTCATGGTGCTTCTCTGGACCCATTGTAACAGGTCCATACCCTTCCTCTGCTGAGGACCCCAGTCTGGATGCAGTACTCCATGTGGAGTCTCACTAGATTGGAGTAGAGGAGTCCTCCCCACACTCCTTTTTCATTTCACATACACATATTTTCCTCAGTACAGGCAGGTGAAATGCCTTTATACTTAGCTGGAGTCTCACCAACCCACACACCAGTTCCAGCATATGACACAGCACAAATTGATGATCCCAAGATTTTACAATCTCTCTCTTGGGAGATTGTAAAAAAGAGCAGGAATATTATGTCTTTCCAAATGTGGCTTAGCATACTTGAGTAAGCTTGACTGCTCTCAAAATCTAATACAAGAATGATAATACCATGTGTGCTTTTGTGTATATGTCTTTCTGTGTTGTGCAGAAATGAATCATATTTGTCTGTAAGCAACATATCTTTTTTCTCTTTGTAAAGTCCACTGACATTTACTGACTCAGGATGTACAGTATTTCATAACCACAATGCTGTATCACCATGTGTTAAAAGGAAGGCTCTGGGGTGTTAGACTGACTTTATTAATATCATCTGTACTTTAAGGGTGTTCTCACGTAGTCAGATCAATAGCACATGATTTAAATATTATCATGCCTTTTACTGCTCAGAAAACTTCACAGGGTGCCACTTTATACTTTCACAGAAGTGTATATTTCAATGTTTTTATCTGTCAGCCAGAAAAATCCCTGAACAACAGAATCTGAGCTAGTCTTATCCATGATAAATTTATAGACTACTCTGAAGACCTAATTGTACATATTTTTGATCACATGCATAATTTCTTTTGGTGGAAACCTGACCATTTATGTAAATAAAGACTCATACTTAAGCTGCACCATCGAGACTTGAGAGTCTAGCTCATTCCATTCACTTGATGAGGATAATGGTGCACCCCCGCACTGGTACAGTCTGGACTTTACCAGTTCTCCCACAGTCCTTTTGTGGCAGGTCAGAATTGTTTGGCTTTCTTTTACCTTTGATTTGAACTTAAGCACCTGCCAGAAAGACAAATGTGTATATGTCACAGGACTATCAGAGAGTCTTCCTGGAGTAATTTAAGTGACATGACAACAATTTTGTGTATGCTCCTAAGGCAGTCAAAAAAATAGCAACCACATTTCTTCCTGTGTCTGATGTAGACCTGAGGCATTAAGAAACTGTGAGTCTTTTGTGGCATCATTAAGAAAATGTGGGAGAGCTTGAAAGTAAAATGTCACCTCACTTGTGCCTATCCATACCACTAAAACATACAATCAAGGCATCATAACAGTCTGTAACAGATTTGTTTCCAAGTATTTCATTGTTTGACGCCTTAGAAAATGAATAACAATTATGGATCTTTTAAGCATGTAATAAATGGAAACAATTTTCAGAAAGTGTTCAGACTGTAATGTGGATCCTGTAACCTTATTACTAGAAAACGTTACCACAGAGGAGTTGCTAAGAGAAGAGGAGAAGTTGTGAGCTTATGTATCATTTTTCTACATTACTGTTCATTAAATAAGATAAGGCAATATTATTTCCATTGGTAAACCACAGAGAAAAAACAGGGATAAGTTTTGTCTGGATTTTTGCTCATTTCTTTGTTCACCCACCCACAGCCCTGGCTGCTGCTTTCCAGATACAAATGCGTTGCCTGGTACTAAGTATATATAGAGAAAACACACAAGCTGACAGGAAGAGTGATGGTGTTACTATTGCAGGAATAATCCTTAAATTGTATATTTATATGCTGTTGAGTGATTTCTTTGTCTTTTAAGCTATATTATAGTGCCTTTTCCCTCTATTCATGTTGTATAGATGAGGTGGTAGAGTTAGCTCCCAGTAGAAACACGAATTGGAAGTATGGCATTCCCATCAAAGGAGTAAAGCACAGATGGATGGAACCAAGTTTCTTTCCAATAGTTTTTAATATTCTGATGATGCTGAAAGATATTTGGCCAGGCATAAGCAATATGGAATCACTCTTCCATCTTTCAGTCTTCTAGCAGAAGTTGAATGGGCAACAGTCACATATTGCAACAGGAAATTTTGCCCAGCTGTAAAGAAATTACTTTTCCCACAAAGACTGTTAAGCACTGGAATGGTTGCCCCGTTGTAGAATCTACAGCTTCCGAAGTATTCAAAGCTTGATTGCATAAGATAAATTATTCCCTTACAATCTAAATTACTCTGTGATTCTATGAATTCAAAAATGTTTACAACACGTTGACCAATGGTTTGAGGTAGCAAGTGGTCTGCCTCCTACTCTGCTGCTAGCAGACCTCAGGAAAAAAAATATGTAATATCACTCCTAACAGCAAAACTGAGAAAACATAGCAGTAAATTAAGTAATGTTTTGTGTAATGACTTATCCAAAAGCTAAGGAGTGAAGTGTCCTTGCAGAACACAGAGAAAACAAATAGTATTCTTGTTCTCATAGTTTACATTTAGTAGTTGATCCTGGTAAGTCACCTTCCTAAATGATGCAAACAGGTCCCTTGAGATAAATTTAATGATGTTCTTATAAAAATCTCTGGCCACCTGCAGCATATGTAGATTTGCCAGGACTTTGGAGAAAAGTTTGATCTGCAGAGAGGGGTTATTTTGAAGGATTCAGCAACAAAACCATCTGCCTGCATCTCCTCCACAGTCTGGAACTCTATTTTTGTCTAGTGTATCTAGTGAAGGGATACAACAGATAAGCTGTTTTCTCGTCTTTAAGCCACATTTTTCAGCAAAATCTTTAGATAACCAAACTGCAACTCCAGAGGCAGTTTGACCAATTGGAATGCACACTAGATTTTTATCTCTTAAGTAACCATTTTTTCTTATCATGAAAATAGCTTGAAAACCAACAGAATGTGAAGTTAGTTCAGATTCAAGTTGTTTTCCATTTGAAACAAATGTTTGATGAAGACTGGAAAAATGCAGTGTATCCATGTCTAGTCCTAGGTGTAAAAAGGACATAACATTTGAAAATCCTTCATGACACATTCTTCAACCTGACCTTTGAATATTTATCTACCATTTCCCTCTCTCATTCAGGAAGCCAAGATAATCTGTGCAGGACAAAGCAAAGGAGATGCTATCATTTCACCAAGGACAAAAGATTATTTTAGAAAAGGCATTTCATGTTGTTAAAAACTAAAACCAAGGGAAATTGTCACAGAGCCTATGTTAAATTCAAGACAGAAAGGAATAGTAGCACATCAAGAACCCTATGTAATTTATATCAACATGTCCTGCATTTTGATTTTAACTACATTTAGGTTTTCATCTTTCATTTTCAGAAGTATTGAGCAGCTAAGAAAAAGGAAGCAGTTCATTTTTCACAAAGTATGTTTTAAATTGCAGCAAACTCAAGTGGATTTGAGTAAGCATGGCTTGCACTCAGTTTAGCTTTTGTTCTTGATTGAGAACTAATTACACTTTTTTTTGGCAACAGTAAACATGTTGGGCTAAAGTGCAGTGCTGTAGCAAGGGCTGAATTCTGTAACAAGCTCCAAACCAGCAGAACCATAGCATAAATTTTTGAGCCTAAAAATCTAGCAAGTGTTTCTCATACTGCTCTGTCAGTAAAACAGAGTTCTTTTCCTTAGCATATCTCCAAAATATTGCAGTTTCATTGCTTTCTGAAGGCTAGAGAATTATGTATGCATGTATAGGGCCATGGACCCTATGCATCACAGGCAGGTGTTTATGTTATTTGTTGGAAGAACAGACTCCTGCTTTTAGTAGCATCTTCTCAGCTTTTAATCATAGCTATGTGTCCATGGTAAAATTCAAGTAATTTTTATTCAAAATGTACTCAACGGTACATTTATTTCAAAAGGGTTAAGAAGCTATGATTAAATGTCAACCTATTAAGAGAGTCACAGGAAAAATTACTCCATTTCTCAAATTGGTACATTAATGAAAACTTAGCAATATAAAAAGGGTTTAATATTGAAAAATTGCATGTGCCGAAGTGAGTTGATAGAATTTATCTTTGTTAATTGATGACAACTGTGAATTTGTTCCCTCAAAGGAGATCTTTAACTGGTGACAGCTAATTGAGAAGGACAGAACACAGTATGAAATTTATTTTCACTTCCCTCCTCTGCAGAGAAGCAAAGCCAGGAGTCTGGCATTATTTCTTCCTGAAGACATCTTCAGTAGCCTGTTTTACACTAACTCATTGCTATTCAATGCACTTGCTTTCTATTTATTCCAGTTTCACTATAGCTTTAGGTAGACAGTAAATCAGCATCACTCAATGTACACAATTAATTGCCTATTTATGAAACAGGACTAGAAACCTGACAGATGGTACTTGTCAACAAAGTAGAGGCATGTGAGAAGGATTGGATTTAGGTAAGGGTGGGAATGGTAGTAACTAGAATGTGACAAACTTTGTTTAACACAAGTCTTAGCATTTATTTTTGAGATTGACCAAAGGAAAAAAAAAAAAAAGCCTCACTATTTTGTAAAAAAAAAAAGGTTTCTGAACCTTCTGAAAGGTTTGTATTCAGTTTGAACTGTTCTTAGAAATAAGTGTCATGTTATACACCACACTTAAATATGCTTTTAAAATTATAAAAAAGTAAGGTTTTACCAGTATGCTTTTCAAATAAATAACCTGGGGATGATGCATTTCAAAAAATTCATAGCAGCATTTTGGTAAATCTTCATGTTCAGCTTTTTGCCCCTAAATTTTGTGCAAGAAAAACATACCAAATTTTAATAACTTGTTTCCCCCTTTAGATAATACAAGTAAACTGAATATATGATGGCTCCAGCCAAAGGATAGCCTGATAGTGCCAACAATGGTAAAGACTTTCATCTCAGTTTTAAAAATATGTCTTTTGGTTTGTTTTCTGCCGTGTTAGTGAATTAGAGTGGTTTAAAGTGGTCTGACAATTGCCTGGGCTACCCCTGTAATGGGCTGTAGCACTGGGGACAGGGGGGGATGGTAAGGAAAAAAGAAGGCTTCCCTCCCTGAGCAGCAGTGAGCCCCTTCCCCTTCCCAGCAGGCTGTAGCCCTTATGTCTGCCCCACCTGAGCCCCACCAAGAGGGACTTGAGCACTGCTATGCTTGGTTCTCATGAAGAAAATTCATGGTCTGGAGGAATTATGCAACTGAGATTCTTAAGTTCCAGCTTTTAGGGGGCATGGAGACAGCTGATAGGCTCTACCTAACATTGAATTTCTGGTTAAGAGGGATGCAAATCCACAACCCTATTTTACAACAGGACACCTAACCATCAAGCCTGTGGCATCCTTTAGGCTACACTGCTGTGCTGTGAATCCCAGAGACTGGGTCAGAGGGCGCTGAAGCACCCTTCATCGCAATGCACAACATGCAATGCACAACTCCCATGCATATGGAAGCTGAACAAGGATCTGACCATCCAGGCTTACTGTGCTCTGCCCCTACTTCATTGCTCTGCCTCTACTTCATACTCAACACGTTGCTGACCAGTCATGAACTGTGTTGATTTTTTTGGAACAAAGCCCTGTGCAATTAACAAAAGGGCATACTTTAAGTTAGAGAAAATGTCTTGAAGACTCCACCTTTATCTCTTTTTGCTCTGCCAGCACAGGCAATTAACCAGCTCTGCACTCCCAGTGCACATAGGTTACCAGTGCTGTCCGTTGTCCTTTCTCCAGACCTCCAGTTCCAGCTGTGACTTTACACTCAGGCTTCCAGTTCCAGCAGTCCTGGCAGGTGGGATTCCTCAGTCCCTGTGTGATCCCAGCTTCCAGGTGTGGGTGCCACTGAATGACTTTTGAAAAAGTAGAGATTCATGCACCCACACCATCACTTCCCTCAGCTTACTAAAAACGGTGGCCTCATGCTTACAAGACATCATACATTTTCAATTCCCCCGTGAGGAATCCTTATAGGAGATAACTGTGGGGTCTGTCTGGGCCCAGTTGCTTCTCTCCAGGGGGGTAATGCAGCACTACTCCTCTCAGGAGGCCTAAACATCTCACATAAATAGAGCTTCTGCAGTTGAAGTAACCCACACTGAAAGGAGATTTTGCACAACAGTCACAAAAGAACCACCTTGGCAGAGTTATTTTTAAAATTCTTTTCCAGGTGGCAGACACATCAAACCCCACTCCACCCTGCAGAGAGGACCAATAGCACCACAGTGCATTCCCTCCAGCATGATACAGGAAAGATGCTGCTGTTACTTACCACTGCTGCTGTGTACATCTAAGTGTCTATTTCAGACCAAGAAAACTAATTTTAAGTTTCCAAGATAATTTAATCCATGGGATTTGTGGCTTTTTTCAGCAGAAAATACTAAACTCAGGTGACAACACAGCAGTACCTAAATTGTGAAAGTATAACAGAATTCATTAGACTTGTAGATTGCTGGAAACAGATTTAATAACAGGCACCAACAGGGTGTTTTGATGGCTAATAGCACATCAGTTGGTGTACAACTTGCTACAGACTCACGTACCAAAATCTGCTTGCACCTGAAGCTGACCTGCTCTGGTTATGCCTGCCCTGTCTGTTCAACACTGGCACCATCTGATTAAGGGCCAGGAAATTCCTGCATAGAAAAGGGCTTCAGAAAGAGCTGTGAAATGTGAAGCTTCATGCAATCTCAAACATGTAAGCATGATGCTCACATGTAAAAGTGAGACAGCCATCTTTTTTAACTTTTGTGTTTTGATACTATTATATAACTACTTGAGCTTTGATTTGGTTTTCCAATACCGAAATAAGACATCCCATTTTGTAAGTTTAATACACACCTCTCACATATAATTTTCTTTTCTCCTTGAGCAAAAAAAGGCAGCTTAAAAGACAAGTTCCCTGTGCTGGGAGGCTACAGAAAAATCACATTTTGTACTGAAGTCCCTATGATTAAACTGCATGGGGAGCAGAGTTAAAACTCACTCCTGCCTCACAGCTCCAGTCTTTCTATCTTGCCATCAGTCTGCAGGAACCAAGTCACAATTAATACGTATGTGGTGAGCCAGATTAATTGGGTTCACATATCCCTAAGGAGTAGCTTTTGAAGATGAAAAAGCTAAATTCCTTTTGAAAACTTGTCCTATTACTAAATTCTGTAGTGAAAAATGTGCTCAGTCTTCTCATCTTTACCTCAGCTGATGTGCTACTCTTAGAAGGCAAGAGAGCTATGCAAAAATAAAATAGTTGTTACTGAAAGGGCAGAATACAACCAACATTTGCATGTGATCTAGAACAGAGCAAGAATGCAACTGCATGAAGTTTTCATAGCAGCAAAGACTGGCTGCAGAAGGCTGGGAATAGACTTAATGATGGAACAAGGCTAGAGAAACAGGACTATGTCCAAGAAAACCAAGAAAACTGGGTAAGTCAGCTACTAGACTCCCCCTAAAGAAACTTTCTTTAAAAAAATTCAAGCCAGGAATTCCAGTATACCTGCTGGAAGTCCCCTGAAGAAATTCAATTTTATGTCTCACCAGGAATGTAACCCTCATTTTAAAATGAGGCTCAGCCTGCTCCTATGTATTCACTCTGTAAAAGTGCCCATAGTGGTCTGGGATTTATTCAGTGACTTTTGAAGAACTGGTACAGTAATGTCACATATAAGAAGTCTGTCAACCATGTGCCACACTAGAAATGAAACAAATCCCTTACAGGCTCACAAAGCTAATACTTGCTACACATTGTACATTAATTCCATAATAACAAAGCAGTCTGAGTGAGACAGGTTGTTCCCTACCAAAAGTACTGTTTCTATATGGTGGCCAAAACCACCTGAGCTAAATTTGTTTCACCATATCATGGCAATGACATGAAAAATTCTTCACACAGAAGTACTTGAAAACTGAATTGCTGGTTCCCACAAATTCCCCATAATTACCTCTTCAAAACAGTTGCTTGAAGAATACCTCTTAAGCTGACAGCCAAACAGGAAAGGGATATAAATGGACACCGACAAAACCATGTTACAAATGCAAAGAAAATACCATTATTCTTCCAACTAGAAACTAGTAACCAGGCAAGATTACTGATGAGTAAAATGTCCCTTGAAACTGGATACAAGGATATAAGTAGTTCCAGAAAAAGTGCAACAGTGAGAATAGTCTTGTTCCAGACATCAACCCTAAAGGCAGCATTACCTTCAAACTCATACTCCCTGGAACACTGTAGACACACACACGTGCTGTGGTCAGTATCCTACATGGGACAAGATGGAGAGCTTGATCAGGGACAGGCTTTACCACCAGAGTAAAGAGGAAAGATCCATGCTCCTGGCTCTTTAAGCTTTGGGCAACTAACATGCCCCATGTTGTAAGACACAGTGAAAGCTAAACATTCAGACCTCAGATAATTTGGATAGATAATGACACAAATTCTCAAATGATCCTGTACAATTAGCAATACCTTTGTAATACTGGTTTGATGCTGCCCAGTAGGTGGGGCAGGTGACCAGCAGAAGAATCTGTGCTGACAAATTGCATTACATCTAATTTTGTTGGGATGAACACATTTTGCTGGAGAACTACCCTGCTCCAGAGAAGCCTTCTGGGCCACAAGTTCACCTGCTTGAAGGGAGATGGATCCCTACACCAACTCTGCTGTGGGACATCTGCTTTCCTACTGTGGATAATATATTCTGAGGAAGAGATCCTGGCTCCACAGAAACAGGGAACAGCTTTGTAATTATCACAGTTGTGGATAGGATTTTGTCTTGAAGGTATGGCTGGGGCACTGAACATGATGACACCAAACATCCCAAAGTACTTGCCTGCTGGAGGGTGTAAGCAACACAGTAGTGTACCATAGTGATACAGAGCACTGTCATTGTGCAGCTGTACCAGACTTTTGATGAAGGCAGACAAAAGTTGCAAAAATACATATCAAGGTGGTCAAAGGGCATGGTTAAGCTGTTGTCTGGTGCCGGTTGTCGTGTGTTTTTAACCAATTTCAATCCATAATTAAAATTCATTTTAAAGGAAATTGCAGCATCTTCATTATCAATAGTATCTGTACCAAATGCATTCCACAGCTTTTTTCTCAATGTTACCTTAAATATTATAGTAGGATGAACAGTGCCCAAACAATTAAGTATTTCTGTTACATTTTATAAAACAAGAGTGATTTGTGCAAAGCAATCTTAATGTGGTATATAACTCAGGTGAATTAGTTTAAGAGTGCAGCTCTGTATCTCATTGTATTAGAGGGCAAATGATAAGCCACACATCCAAAGACTAACAATTTTGAATTTTTATTCAATGCACATAGTGCCACCTACCACTATCGTACAGTGTTATGTACTTCAGAAATGAACCAAACATAACCTTCAAATACACTGTGGGAAACCATACTGGAGATACCCTGTTCCAACTCGGAGAAAGTGAAGGAATCTTGCTGTGAAATAATAAAGCTGATCATCTTCTTGGTAAGACATGGAAGACTTGGCTGAAAGGTTCTTTACAAGAAAGTTACATTGTAAGCCTGGCACTGACTTGGACCCTTAAAATTCACCTTCTTTGGCGACAGGCAGTAAATTAAAGATTCTGGGTTTGCTTCTTGAAGGAAGACAACCATAATTTTTAAATATCAGTTCTGATTATCTGCTGCCCCATCTCCCCAGCTTTTCTGACCACATTTCACTACAGGATTAACCATCAGTGCAAAACTTCTTACCTACACAGATGTGAACAACCATAGTATAGGGGTTAAAATCCACCACTACCTCACAGTTCATGTCACCCATGTCACCTGTCTAGATGTATGCTGCGAGTAAACATGACCTGATCTAGCCCACACTTGGATTATACAAGGCTTCCACAGGGAAAAAGGACTGTTGTACCAGGATGGGCAAACATTCACCGAAGTCCTATTAGTGGGTCCAATTAGTACATCCACTTGCATGTCCTTTTTCCCTATTAATATGAAGATTGTTCCTCATACAGCAGATGCCATGGGCTGCTGCAAGAGACTTATGCCCCAAGACTAACAATACCTGGAGAGGTGCAGGTATCTAACATAAATCAGAATAGAGTAGAAGAGGAGTTAAATATAAGCAATTACTGTTCCAACACAAGAGGCCTTCTTGCTGTTCACCTTCTTTTTATTTTATGTTTGACACAGCTGAATTTTCCAAATGCCCTTGTGGTTAACCTTCTTTACAAAGTATAAGTACTATTCCATTCTTATACAAATGAAATACAGCTGTTTACTATAAACACACACCTTGACAGCAAATCCTTGAAAGTAATTTCAGTGCAATGTGAAATTACAGAGCCAAGACTCACAGAGCATCTCTTTAGCTGCAGGCAAGTCTGTGCTGAGAAAGGCAATCGTTTAAGGTAAAGTAAACTCATAACATTTTAACATGGGATAATCAGAACTGTGTGACATGCTGTCATACCATGAATTTGTCATATTCTGGTTTACAAACTGTAGTTGCTGCATTTCACTGAAGCCATCCAATGTGGAATGGAATTCCTTGAACAGATCTCACTGGCATAAGGAAGCAGCCTTGCTGGGTGACACATTATCAACTGAATTTTCAGACATGGAATATACTTGAAAGTAAAATGAAGACACGAGTGAGATCACAAAAGGTTTTGGCAAGTATTTTTATGTTAACTTTTTTGGTTCATGGCTCGTTATGGCTTTTTTGGGTTTTTTAGGAAATTCCAGCACAGTGAAAGGAATGAAGAATTCTAGAAGAGAGTTGACCTCCTTCAGTTCCAGACTGTATTCTGCTGCTATTTTCTCTGCAGTCCATATTTGTGGTTGAAGTTTATGATTATTAAGAAGTGTCAGAGCCTCCACAAGGGAAATTTTGCCTTTGGAAACTTTCTTAACATCAAGAGCTTCCAAATGGCCTAATTTTGTAAGTCTCTTTTCCACCTGTTTACTCGGAAGATGTTCACCACCTCCATCTTTTACCTAATTTGAGGGAAAGAAAACAAAAAGAGCTCAACAGCAGTTCTGTTTACCATGAATACTGTAGCAGCTAAGCTGCTTTCCTAAATATGGCCTGTCCTGTAAGCTTTCTCCATTTTTTAAAAAAAGCTTAGCCAGCCTAGCTTCTTCCACAGCCATTTTACATAGTGTCAAATCCCAACCAAATGCTGAAAAGCTCCTGTTTGCTGCACTCTAAGTGTCATGTTGCCTTGGAAGTCCTTCATACAAGGCAAACTACACATTTTGGTAGGAAAATGTAAATACAGAGAACCTAATATTCAGTACTGATTCACTGGCAGGGACAA
Source organism: Certhia americana (assembly GCA_018697195.1). Lineage (NCBI taxonomy): Eukaryota > Metazoa > Chordata > Aves > Passeriformes > Certhiidae > Certhia > Certhia americana. Next base: position 37,737,438 of record CM031859.1, read on the forward strand.
AAAAAATCACACAACAAATTGGTATCCTTCTGATACAACAGAAAACTTTTTTCATGTAGTCTCTCTCCCCTTCCTTTTGTTTTCAGATTTAGTTTTGCTACTAAGAGAAATTACTTCTTTTGCTCTGTCTAGAGAACAAGCTTTCCTGCTATTTTGCAGCATCATATGAAGTTTAATTGCTATGACTACTGCAACATGTAGGCACACAAAGTCTCTTCTCTAAGGTCACTTCCTATTTCCAAATAATCGCCAAAGCAGCTTTCACTTCCTCATATTTCCTTTCATTAACATTTACTCAGTGAACAATACTGAAAAAAAAGACACAATGAAACCTTTCTTTAATTTAGAAATATTTATACAGTAATCAGAGCCCACAAGCACTGATTATTACATAGACACTCTGTATTAACTCTCATGCTGAGAAAACTGATGTGGATGCTACATAACCTGTGTGTTTCTGAGCTACAAGGAATGCCTGGCCTGTACTCCATGTCTTCTACTTTTTCCTAAAACTGTGCTTGGATAATGAATGATTTTTCAACTCTTAATTAGATCATCTGTCTCTGGGAATCTGCCACTTTAGGACTCCCAAACTGGTGCTTTTCCACTTACTACAGGAAGACATCCCAAACATGCACAGAGGTGTGTACACAATGCTCAGAGTCACCAGGATAACATCAGGAATGGGAGAAAGCTTTTATATTGCTTTGCCCACAAGTCTCTGAGATTACACGTTAGTTGTACTCTAATAACTGCAAGACATAGAACAAGGGCAAGTCTGGCAGCAAACTCAGAGCAGGCATGAAATCAAGCAAAGATTTGTTTCACTTTGGACTTTTTCTCAAATCAATTTTGAAAGGTTTATACATGAATATTGAAAGATACTGAAATTAGACCTTCAGCACTTCAAGATTAGAATCCTAACCTCTGTGATGGAAATTAAGGATAGAGATTTCTTGAAAATTTCAGGCAGAGACTGAAGAAATCTATTTGCATTTTAAATATTTTTAGACTTGAATTCCATATAAGTGGCAAATTAGAAAGACTTAGGGACTTTTATAGATGACTATAAAAATTCTATTGCTGAATAAAGCAGCTGGAATAAAGTGGTGCAATAATTCAACAGGTAAAACACAGAAGCTGTAGCACAGTATGATGGAAAAGAGGACACTGAACCCCAGTTTGCATTTTATTAAGGAGTATGCTTTGCCTTTCAAGAAAAAGATTGCAGCCAGTGGCAATAAGGAAATGATGAACATAGAACCCACAAGATTATGTAGGAAAAAACCTAAGGCACTTCATGAGCTGGATAAAAAAAAAGTCTCTGCACTGTATAACATTTAATGGAGTTAAAGACTCCATTAAACATCTTTGTCCTCTACCATATTTCTGCTCCCCCAGGAGTCCCAGTCTCTTCTACCAACTCCACAAATGATCTCTGTCAGGCTACTTTATCTTTGGAAAAGGCTGGAGAACTATCCTGCCTCATAGGAAGCAGAAATGGGAATTTAGCTGAAAAAGAATATAAGAGCAACACAATGTTAGAGAGGAAGACTGTGTCAGCATTTACAAGCTTGTATAATCACAATCTGTCACACATTCAAAACCCAGAGTCAGACACAGTCAGTGTTATTGATAGAAGAGTAATAAAAACACCATTTTTATCTACTGCAAAAAGGTAGCTTTTATGCACAAAGAGCATTTTTCTTGACACAGACTTTGTGCTGAGTTTGAAGACCACAAAGCTGACGCTGGTATGGCTCATACAGAGACACACTCACCTGCACTGGTGGATCTCTGGACTCCACATAAACATCTTTAAGCAAGGTGAGCAACCTATCATCCTTTCTGATAACTTCTTCTTTTATCTCTGTGCTATCTAAAGCCAGTAGAAAAAAAAAAGAGAGAGAGAGAGAGAAAAGATTGATTTGAATCAAATAGTTTCCTTTTTGTCCGTTCTGCCAGCTCAACGCTTCCCCAGAGGCACGGCTTGGTTCCCCCAAATGCACGTGAATTCTTGGGAAGGTGTCATTCTTCCCGGAGCCCTGACCTTAGCGACCCTGCTCCACAAGGTGTGGCTGGGCCGGTCACAGGTCACAGCACAGCGGGAATACACACTGCTCTGCAGCACTGCCGCTCCCTGCCCAGCTACCACCCCTTCCACCGCCTGCACCAACTGTGCCAGGACCCACCCGCCCCATCAGCTGCCCGCAGCTCCTGCCCGCTGTGACCGGCCCTGCAGCCGTACCAGCCCTCCTCCAGCAGCCTCCCTCACGCCGCTCCCCGGGAGCCGTCCCGGCCTGCCCCCGGCCTGCCCCGCGCCTCTCTCAATGTCACCGCCGCCGCCGCCCCTCGCCCCCGCAGCCCGCCACCGCCACCCGCCCTGCCCCTCCTCCGCCCGCCGGGCCCACGGAGGCCGCCCCGCCGCCGGGGTCGCCCCGCAGGCGGGCGAGGCCGGCACTCACCGCTCACGGTGTCCAGCCGGGCGGTGCGGTGCCGCGGCGCGGGCGTGGGCTTCTCCTTGCTGATCTCGCGGCGGGCCCGGTTCTCCACGTTAAAATTCCGGAACACGCGGGTCACCCGCCCGCCCATCGCCGCCACCAGCCGCGCTTGCGCACCGGGCACGGCGGGCGGCGGCGATGCGCCGCGCCCGTGAATGCCCCGGAAGAAAATAAACCGAGTACCGCAGGCAAACAAACAAACAAACAAACAAGCGTACGAGAATACAGACAGGGCGGTTCGCTTTTCTCTTCACGGTACTTTCTCCTTGCCCTCGGCCGCGGCTTTTCTAAACGCTTTGAGAAACTGCCTCGCAGTTTCCTTCTTAGCCGTGCCGGCTGGCTCCTGAGCCCCTGTCGTGACTGACGCTCCTTATTTATCGGCGGGGATAGGCGCGGGTTCAAACTGCAGCGAGGGACAATTCCCCAGTGCTGTTGGGAATTTCTAGACTGCGCGGTGCTTTCAGGGTGCAGACCCTCTGTTTTTTTTCAGCTCAGCCAAGTAACTGTCTTGTGACTTTGCAAAAATTGCGAAGACTTCCTGAGAGAAAATGTTGAGAAGGCTTGAGCCGTGCATGATTAGAAAGGTAAATTTGTCGACAGAGTCAAAATTGTTGAGATGGAATCAGCAGGTCATTTATTCAAGAAGCGAAGTTCGAAAAGATACAGAATTCTCAGAGAAAGGAAGGCAGAGCAAGAGTAAGAGCTACTGGCCTAAAGCAAAAAGCAATAAAGCCTGATGGTTGACTACTTTATTCACCACTACTGATAAGGTGTCTTACTAACAGAGATTAATGACTCGTTCATTCCAGCTACTGCATGAATTAGCCAACACGTAATTCCCTTATGGTTTTAAATTGTGTATGTGCTGTTTGCAGACTCTTAGTGCCTTCTAGGCCACTAGTTAGTTCATGTAGTACTTGCCTGAATGAAATGACCTGGAGTGGGAGTGTTAATGAAGGACAAAGAAAAGACCAGACTTCTTGTGCCTTTTTTTTTTTTTTTTTTTTTTTTTTTTTTTTTTTTTGGGTGGGAAACACATTTTTTTCAGCCCTTGCATCTATCTAGTTTTTCTTATTACTGTGGGCATATAAAACCTGGGGTTTCAGAACTTGGTCTTCTACTAGTAGTATTTTTTGGTAAGAGTAATTATGATGTGATAGTTGTCAAGGCTACAGTGTGCTTTAATGCTAAATTAATGAATGGCTGCGTTTTCCTTGGAGAGGAGCCAAATAGATTTAGAAAGGCAATGGAGACAAGGCAGCATAAGCATGATGTGTGCTGGATTTCTCTTTGGGAATCAGGGAGGTGCAGTTTCTCTATTTGTTTGTTTTAAAAACTCTCACAGCCTGTAGGAGGATAGAAACATGTTTTTGTTCTCTGGTAATAAGCTTACTGACCCTTCTTATTTTAGACATTGCATGCGAATGAATTAAGAAGACAAGTGATACAGTGATAGTAGGAAGCTGTTAAAATCTGCTGAAATCAGAATGGTGACAAGTTTAATTAAATATCTGTAGTCAGTTACTTGCTGACTAAACCTCTGTTCTTGAGTCCAGGATTTGATACTTTTGTAAGTGATGAATCTGTGTGGTGTGGCTATAATGGAAAAATCCACATGGATGCCTTTGGTGGTTGTAGACCTTTCATAGGTACTTTAGCATTTCTCTAAATGAGGTGTTCTTACTGATCTGTCCGTGGATTTGCTATTGTGCCAAATTTGAAACAAAGTTTCTCCTTCAAAAGCTAAGAACTCCCAGCCTGTGGAATCAAAGCGCAGGGATTCTGTCTTCGTAAAGCCTGAATGTGATTAACTCTCCTGTAATATGTACTGACAGCAAGATAAATTCACCAGAAGGCAGTCAGTTAAAAATAAAGAGTGATGTCATGCTCTGCCTGTCACATTCTACCACTGAGGATGGCACAAGGCTGTTCTTTTCATGTAAAAAGATGCATCAAAAGTTCAAGATTTTTATTCTGAAGAATCTTTCTTAGACTGTAGCAAGCAGAAGAACTGAGATTGAAACCAATTTTTTTATATAATTTGGTATTTTACCAATGTGACCATGTTGAAATTAAATATCAGTAATCAAGAGGTTGGATTTTTGGGATGATTAAAAAATGAATCTCTGTACTCAGCTTGTAGATAGCATTTCAAATGGGATGCATTTTTCTTGAATGAGCAGTCTGAATTTTTCCAGGGAATTAAAAAATAATGTAACAAAACAGCCCATAAGAAGAACACAGACTATCCAGCTGAATTCATGTACACCTGTTCTCAACAGGTTCTCATAGCACCCTGTCCTCCACACTGGACAGCGCAAAACACATCAGAGAAAAATACTGTAACTCTCATGATATATGTGTGCCATAGGCTGCTCCTTGCAATTCTTCTGTCCCCAACCCCCAACATCTTCCATATCTCTTACGAGAGAAATTTCTAAAGTTACTTTGTACCTAGAAAGTAAAAAGTACATTTGTGACTATTCTTTGAATCTTTTTTGCTTTTCCATCTCAGTTTTGATTATATGTAGTGTGTATTTTTTTATTTCTAAGCTAGTTCTGTATCCGAGTGGAAAATTAGAAATTAATTTTTGTATTTAACTAGCATCAAAAGTCTGACTGACCTATTGAAAATTCCCTTTCGAGAAGGGAGAATAGGCATATCTGTTGTTAACTTGTGTTACTTGTTGTGTGGTACTACTAAAGTTTCTTTGCTGTCTTTACTACTCAGAGGATTGGGAATCAAAATATGAGTCCAGATAGGCAGGTAACCTCAGTGAAATAAGAGTCTTTTTTTGGTAATAGATGCCCAGCTGGAGAATTTTGGAGAGGAGGCAGGTGAGGTTTGCTTTGTGATTTGTGGTCCGGGAATGGCATAGCAGTCAACAACAGAGGAAAGTGAGGAATGCCCTTATACAGCAGCAGGACAGATTTATATTTGATTCTGTCCACATTTTCTACCACTGAAACTGTTTTCCTAGTCTTTCTGTTGTTTTTTTGTTCATAATTGATGTCAGTCTAAATGGATACTTGAGCAAATTCATGTATCATTTGGATTCAGGGAATTGAGTCCTCTATCCTGATTACTAGTTTACCAGTAAACACAATGAAAGCATTGATCCTTTTGTTGCTTATCTCATCAGTGTTAGGCAGAACCATAGAACAGAGCATTAGCAAGAATTGATTATGAGCCAAGTAAAAATGACTGTCCTGCAACTTTGTAAGGATGAACTCAAGAGAGATGGACTTACTGATGGATCACTTTCGCCTTTCACTGATTTTTGGTTGCCCTGTTACTTAATTCATATTTTTTCTGTTATTGGTTTCAACTGATCCATCTTTTACCGGCTTCTGAAGTAACTACAGAAGGATCTACACTGAAGGATTTTGCTTAATTCTAGTCTGTGATCAGAGCGTTACTGAACACTTGCATATTTTCAAGGCTAGGTGGCTGCAGTGCTTTATTTAAAGGAGTTTTTGTCAAGTCCTTACATGGATGAAGTTTATGGCAAGTGCAGTAAGCTCAGTGTTACAGACTCACACACCAGCCTAGGTAGATCACTAGCTCCTTGTCAGATAATACTAATTTCAAAGACATTGCATTTAAATTCTCCTGATTGACTGTGGTTTGATATACTTGACATCATCTTCCATGTTTTTCCCATCTGATTGTTGTATCTCAATTAGCAGGTTACTTTGACTTGGAAATGCACAGTAGGAGCCAGCATATTTGACAATGAGGCAGCCTGGTACTGGAATTAATTAATTTCATCAGTTACACATGCCTTTTTCCTTCATTTTTACTCACAGTGTTCAGTACCCTATGTTTTCTTCTCAGTGGCAATACTAGTTGAGACAACTGACAGCCTTATTATTTCTTGTAACCCTGGCTTCAGTTCATCCCTCTTGCTAGGGTGAGGGTGTAGGAACACCTCCAGAGCAAACAACATCACACAGATGGTCTGATTTAAGAATGAGAAGAGCTCCCATAACTTTTATAAACTGTATCAATCACTGATGGCTTGACTGGTCCCCAGAAAGCTACTGGAAACAGAGGAGGAAAAACAAAAAGCCTGTGACAGGAGGAATATGAATACCTTGAACTGGTATTGCTGCCAGGTTGGTTGGTTGCTTCGTTTGTGAGTGTTTGCACTTTGCTCCCAGATTGTTTCCCTCCAACAGTGACAGAAACAACTGCTCCAACAAGGAGGAGGTGAACCAGCAGTGGGAAGAGACTGGATGGAAACGGAGTGGTGGCTGGCTCATCTTGGGCTGCCTTTGCTGGTGCTCCAACATCACCCAAGGCCAACAACATCCTTTGTACTGACTTGAGGCTGTAACAGTAGCCATGATTTAACTGCACTGCCACTGCAGTAGCTGCCTGATTGTCCAGAAGAGAATTGGTGAATGGATGCAGAATATCAGCTATCTGCTGGAGTTTCTTTCAGGAAATATAACACATAAAACCCCCTAAATATATAACGTAAGTGTGCTGGCAAGATGCTCTTCTACAATAATGTAATATTTTTCCATCCCAAAAGATACCACTTTTCTCTTTCTATGGTTTTAATTTATGACGATGCATAAATATTTATACAGGTGTGATGCACCTTTTTATGATTTTTGTAATTTACTTGTATTAATAATTTTTTTTTAAATTTTCATTTATAGTTTTTATAATTTAACTATGACTTGATGTATCAAAGGATTGATTTTCCATGCTTTTATAAGCAGTTGCAAAACCAGTTTTCTTTATTAATTTTACACTTTAATTACATTCTTCTGCAATTTACAAATTGTGTATTTGCAGGTATGAATTAAAGGAAAATATTTTATTTATCTATGGGGAGCCAAATTTTGTGCAGAATAGGAAAGCCAAAATGACCTCAGTGAACACTTCTAAAACCATTTTATATATATCTCAGTCCTAAAGAAGGCTTATATATAGATCTTAAGAAGCTGGAGAAGTTACAGTGTGGTTTAATAGCTCAGTGGCTTAATCAGTGTTATGCTGGATAAGTAGCAGTTGAGTCCATGTCCTATACCTGTATTTTTTAAAATGCAGTAGCTAAAAATCTGCCTGACACATGCAAAGGATTCTTTGAAGATATTCAGGGATTACCATACTGAGATTACACATCTTTCCTGACTGCTTCCACAAGCCATTTCAAGTCTTCTAATTTCTGAAAAGCATCTGCACTAATGCTGGAAGAGGATTCTATTGGGGAAGCTACCAGACTGCAGAGCGAAGAAAATGTGACCATAGGGTTACAAACTGCAACCTTTAATTAAAAGAGTTGAAGTAAAGATGAATGTGCAATATTGTATTCCGAGAAGATTGGAGAAATACATTAAATTAATTTGGCATTTAGTCCAAGAAACAAATGAATATTCTGAGATGTGCAATCACCGGTAGAAGTACAATATTAAAGTCTTGCTGATTTAAACACTATTTTTCCTTAAATTTCTGATTTAAATAACTTTATTCTAAACTCTAAGTTTAGGAACTGATCTTAAAATATATAAAACAGAAAAAAATCCTATTGACTTCAATAATATTTATACAGAACAGGATAAATAAGAATGAAAATAGTGGGAAAGAATCTAAAACTATGCAGAAAAAAATCTGCATTTGAATGAAAATCTGCATTTGAAGAATCAAAAATTCTTAGAATTTGGAGTGTAATTCAGTCTCAGGAAAGAAACCCACAAGGGAAGATTTTTCATAATTATAATTATGTTCTGTGTACTATATGGGTTTTGTTTTTGAAATACCCTGTGGAAACCCTTACTAGAGACACAGTTTTAGATAACATGTATTCATATTGATGATCATGGGAAAATAGATTTATTATTGACTTGCTTTTTTTACCATAAAATATTACATTTTATTTGAATTAGGAATATACCAGTATGGATTCTTGTAGCAGTGTTGTAACAGGAATAATGTCCACTGCAAAGGATTTGGTCTTCACCTAATGCAGTAGTACCCATAAATAAATGTATGTCACAGAGAAGGATACAGTTAAGACAAATAATAGTGCATTGTTTTACTTAATTTTGCATTATTCCCTAATACTCTATGTACAATAATACAGAGAATTAATTACATTCTTCCTATAGGTTTTTTGAGCATTTTCATTTGTATGTATCCCCATTTGCCTGAGTGATTACATATCCAAATTGTATTGGTAGAGAATGTATTAAGGAAACAAGAAAAGGTTTCAATGATACCAACGCATGACTACCAGTATTAGAGTTCAAGTGGAAATAATTACTGAAGTTAGAGAGACCTTTTGTGTGCCTCTTCTTCCCACAGCATCAAAAATCTAGGGGCAGCATATGGGACACAGATGTATTTTGAACAGTTATATTTACTAATTATATAGAGAGATACAGTGGTTAAGTATGCAAGTGTCAAGTTGCTCTGGAGGCTACTAAAATAGACCATTAAAGAGGTCCCCAAATATTTAAAGTACTACCTCTATGTACTAAAAGTTCATTTTTAGATTGTATAATAAGGGCATGATTAAGCTTCAAAGCTCCAGCACTTTAATGCAGATGTACTGAGCCTCCTTGAAGGCAACGTTTTTTCTTTATGTAAGATGTCTTTGGGATCATGATGAAGATACCACACTTTACTACATACATAATAAAGTACAAAACCAGTGTTATCAAGCATTAGTTCAGGAAATCTATAGATACTATTGTATTTTTGGGGCTAGAAAATGCTGAAAATGGTCAAGTTTGCTTTAGCTGATAAACAGTTTGGCAGGATGCCTCATGTTTTTCTAAAATAAATTAAGGAGTTCTCTACAGGATATACGATGAGTGATAACATGATAAATTTCATGGGCTCAAAATTAGTAGAAGTTAGGTACTCAGAGGGACTTCTGTAACTTTCTGTGGGACTAGGTGTCAGCATCTAAGAGCTGCCAGGAGATGAGGTTCCCTGCTGTACCTACAAGTAGCAGGTCTCAGCCTGTGGATGACTGAGACTTTAAATAATTCAGTACACTGAGTTACTCCAGAGGAAATGCTTGTTGGTGACCCATCTGAATTATGGCAGCAAATTTTCTTGTCAGAAGTGCTTCCAGACTCTCATCAACGGATTGTGACATTTCATCCTGGTGTAAAATCTTTTGTCAGACTGTAGAAATGATCCCTGCAGGGCATCTCTCTTTGCAGCATGGGGAAATTCATCCCTCACCCCAAGAGCAATTGAGATTTTTAGATTCCTGCAAACTGCTCTTATAGTCTTTCACTTTTTGATCAGACATCAGAGGGAACATGCTAAGTTGTTTGTTCTTGTTTAATACTTTAATCTGTTTGGAAAATGTAGGTCATCTTGTAGTGGTTAATTGCTACAACAGTGAGGTGTTTTCAATTTTTTCTGATATCCCTGTGGATGGACTATGCTCTGGTTTTGGACATGGGGTCAAGAAGCTGAACTACAGACTCTTCACATGGGAGACAGAACAGCATTGATTTCAGAATCCGTTCTCTCTCTCTTCACGTGCTGAAATACACATACCAGTGATCTCCACAAGCTGTTGCAGCTCCCAGTAACAAAGCAAGATACATTCTTCTCTTTTTAATGACTGGATTATTTTGATGATTGCCTTTTGTTCATTCTATTGGTTCACATGTATTTCAGGCTCTTCCAAAGTATCCTAAGACAGGTTAGAAAATGGAGTGAAAAGTAACACTGCAATATTTAAAAGAGCAGTAACACTTTTTGCTAAAATTAATTTTTTTTTTCAAATGTTTTGTCTTTCTGAAACATAAATAAGGTGTGGGGGTTTTTCTGTCGTGCAGTGTATAAATTGAAAATAGAGAGTAAGGCTAAAGTATAGTCAACAAGTGTATAAGTAAGAGCTATAATGAAAAACTATGAAAAACTGTTAAAGTGTGTTCCTGTTTCCTAATAATAGGGGAAGTCTGAAAAATTTAAATTTTGATGCTTTTTACAACTTAGCATTTTATTAATGCATTATGTGTGTTTGCCAGAGACGACCATACGTATGTTTTCTTTACTGCCCTGTAGTCTGGGGTTTAAATGGAAACAATATTTGGTTTAATGCTAAAATTTTATCTGGTATTTCTGATTTTGCAGATTATTCCCACTGGGCAAGACAGAAGGTGACTTCAATGACTCTTCTGAAGGCATCTTGCTCATTTGAGTTCTTCTTTCAGACTGTATACATAAACCCCTTTTTTGTCTGGACACTGCAGGAAACAGGAGTGAGTTTCCATGCTCAGTGTTGCCTACCAGGCAACATTCACACACATGTATATACACAGACACACAATTGTGTGGGCAGGAGGGGCTGTTGTCATCTATAGCCCTTGCTGTCACAACCCTAATTTTTCATTTAATGACTTCCATAACCTGTCTCCCTCCATGCTGCTTTTTGTATCTTCATCTCAGATGTACAGAGTGGCTCCCCAGACAACACCCAAACCTCCTTATTTCAGACCAGATTATTCAACTTCCACTCCATGCCTCTCATTTTGGTGAATGATTTGAACACTGACTTGTTTTGGATAAAATAATATTTTTTTAAAAAAAAGGTATTTTTAGTTGGAAGTAGGCTATCATTCCTAGTAACCTTACATACGATTTAGACTTTTCATAAATCAGAGGTACATCTCTTGAAAGTTAGTTGCAATCTGCCTTTTACTGTCTCCTGCACCATTATGAATTTCTGTCTAGATGAGCAGATTAGTGCCTGCTTCCCAGAGTAGAATGCATCATCCTGAAATTACTTTCAAGTATCTTCTTTGTATGCTTACCAGAAGCAATTTCAGTCTGCAGTCTAACAGCGTTGTCACTAAAGGAGAATCTTCTGCCAGGAGCCCCGTTGGTAAGAAGGGCTCCTCTGCCTGCATGGTGAGCCAGCTCAACCTACTGACTGTGCAGAAAACCACTCATTTTCTTTTCTTTCATTTCTTTTTTTCATCCCTTGTTTTACGAGGGTAAGTAAGAAGCATAGCACATATGTCTTCCTCAAGGTTTCTTTCAGGAAACTGTCCCAGATTTCTACTGCTCCTCAACTAAGGAGTTAAGGATTGGAATGTCAGTCTTTGAGGATTCAGTTACACTGTGTTAGGTGAATCTTTGGTCTGAGTAAGTATAGTTACTATTCTGCCACCGGTATGACTAAGAAAGTTCTTCCTCCACTGATTTAACAGTACCAGTCATGTACGTGAAAATAACAGGCTTTCAGAAACTAAGATTTTCGTATTACCTAAGTACCACTGTGAGTGGACTCATCATTCTGTGAATGTGTTGACTAGAGTATCTTCTGTTTCCAGTGCATATATCCTGACAAAGGTGCAGGGGTCTTAGTGCAGACACTGAGGAGCTGAGTAAGCTGTGGCCTTGTATTGCTGGTACCTACAGAGTATCATTATTTCAGGTATCTACCTAGCCCTTTCTGTCACTGTCTATGAATTCATGTTCTGACAACATGAAGCCATACAGAATCTTCAATAATGCCCTAAAAACCAAAGAGAACTGTTAGAACACATACTGAGAAGGATAAAAGGCTGGTAGCATTTGCTGGAACAGCCTAAAAGGTAATAAACCTCAAACTGTAAGCGCTGGGAGTAGCAGGCTAATGACAACTGATTTCTGCATGTGCATGGGGAAATACTGGAAGTCCTTGATCAGATACAGAATCAACTATTCTCAAGATGGTGCCTGGAAAGTGAATAGTCCTAGGTAGAGGAAGACTGCACATGCTCGTTGTCCCATGTTGTGTTTCAGATGTGTACCCACTGGCTCTTACTCTTTTTATCTTCAGAGGTTAGAAACTGGATGAGTTTTATGATTAAATAGTTAACTTTTTTTTTTTAACTGTGTGAGGAAGGAGTTGCTGCTGTGCATAGTTAGCGCAGTGAAGTCACCTCTGCCAGCTGTAGTTGTGGAAGGGATGATAGTAAATCCTTTGGTTCTGCAGACAGACTAAGTTCAATAAATTACTTTTATGAGCTCTCGCTCTCCCTGCAGGTTTCTAACACCTGCATCCTCACTCTTATAAGGACGAGGACTGGTTGTCTAATTGGCCTAGAATTAAAGGTGAAGCAAACATTCAGTCATTCTTTCAGATCTTCAGAATCCCCATGCTACTTTCCATTGCAGAAAGGAGCCGAATGTAAGAAAAGGCTGATGGAAGAGTAATCTAAAGACACTGTAGAATAGAATAGAAGTCCAGCATTAAAAAAAGGAAGGAAAAACTGCTTTTGAAAACAAAGGCACGCAGAGTGCTCTACACAAGGGCCTGTGCTTTTGTTAGCAGCGTGGCAGTGCCAAGGCTTGCTACAGGCTCCATAAAGTGTTACATACACAAGCTCATCTATCACGGTGTAAAAAGCACTGTAGGAGTGCATGGTCTTTCTCCCTCTTCCTGACCCCAGATTCTATGCTTACTCTTCCTTTTCCAGCCATATCATGATCCCTTTTATCTGGTCATAGAGGTTTTCATACATCAGAGCCTCCAGCCTGATGCTATTGCAGCAGCCACATGCTGAATGGAGCAGATACATTTTCAGAGTGCTGGCAGTAAAATATGTTTCCTTGATGTTAGAAATACACCTCCTACTTCACAGAAATAAAAGCTGTGGAGTATCACATCTAATGTGCCAGACTATTTTGATTTCAACAGTTTAGAAGTTGAGAATGATTTTGTTTAAAGCAGCTTCAGGCTGAGCCATGCTCAACTCTTCTTTGGGAGTAGGGAGATCTAGGAAAGGGAGATGGAGGAGGAGGAATAACAAAATTGTTAACATTCAATGGCCAGCAATTTACCTACCAAAAGTACAATACAGGCTGCTTAGAGAACTGATTTTTTTTTTTTTTTTTTTTTTAGATTCTTGTCTAACCTTCACTTCCTTTTTCCCTTTCTGTAAATGTTAAGGGCTGCATCCAGGGCTATATACAGAAAAATGTACATAGAGAGAAAGCATTGCAAGGTACAAGCAGGACCTTACACACTCTCCTGCTTGTCGGGAAATTTCTTTCCTCCAGTAGGGGATGTCACCTCATGTGACTAAATCTGTTCCAAATGAAAGAACCAGGTCAAAGCAGTAACCTACACAACTTCAACGTTACAGCTAACACTTCTATTTATATAGCTTCTACTGAAAAGGGAATAGTTACTCCCTTACCTGTTTTAATTTTCTTTTGCCCACTGGGCTTCTTTTATGGAGGTGCTCTCATGTAGTTTGTGTTTGTTAGCTCCATCAACAAGCAAAAAACCCGAGGCACTTAGGGGTTTTCTTCTAACTCCAGTTGCAACGAGGATAGAGGGTGGGATTGCAGATACTGTATTTTCTTCCTTTTTAAATGTTGGACTTTTATTCTGCTTGTTTCTTTTAGTGGTACTGACATGTAACCTGGAAAACGCTCAGCTGAGAGAACTGCTCAGAACATAATGTAGTGTTTGATGTTTTCATGTTTTTAATCAAAATAGTGGTGCTCGGTATACTTTCAGATGTAACTAGGAAATGCCTGTGTTTATCTGGCTGATTTTCAGAACGTTGAGATAACATGCACCACTATTACAGCAGGTTTACATTCAGCTTTGCAAATCAGGAAGAGCACTGTAAGTAAGAGGAAATGATGGGTTAGGTACAGATGAGTTGTAAAAAACCTCTGAACAGAAGGTTTACACCAACATTGATTGCACATGATCAGTGATTGCTCTAACTCTTGGCTATCATCATAAATCACCATTAGATGAGAATCTTGCAAACTTATACTGGAATCTGAACTGCAGAAGTTTACGGTATGGATAGCTGAGGGATACATGATCCTGCCACAAGATCATGTTAATCATTTTATGTTATTCAAAAACTAGAAGGGAAATAATATTTCCTAGTGTGGCTGGAACCCCAAGGCACTGTAGGGTTCATAGAGGTTCCAGCGACAGAAATTTTGTATTTACTTTTTTTTCAAAGTGTCTGAAAGGGTAACACAAAATTCTGTATTTATGTTTGAAAGCAGTCTCAGTTTTAAGTTCAATCCAGCTGTACCCTGAGGCTGAAACATGGCCATGTTTTGGCAGCAGGGAAGACTGCCATATGTTGCAGTGATAAAAAAATTACACTGCTGCCAATCTCTGAAGTCAGTCTTCTAAAAAATATATAAGGGAGCATATTTGTGGCAATATAAGCTTTTAGAGAGAGAGAGTAAAAGATCTTGACAAGCCTTTATTTAAGGATAATTTTTCTGTCTCTTTAACAGGAAATGCTGCAAGTCATAATTCACTGTTGTTTTTGAGAGAAGTTGTATATAATACATAAACCCATTTCATCTCGCTGTTACACTGAATTGCTTGCTGTCTAGCTCCCTATCAACTGCCATAGGACAATTCCATTCTTTGAATAAATTCTTAGCTATTGACTGGCTTTAGTGAGCCCAAACTGGAAATCTATAAGACCTTTTTTTTTAGGAGTAGTTTAGGCAGGCCTCTCAATGAGAGCGCAGGGATGTGGAGACCCTGGACCTACCTGGCAGCACCATGACATACTCTTTCCTTCTTTAAAGTAAATATAGGCCATTGGTTTGTAGCTCTCATGGGTGAATTCCAATGCTTTTAAAATTGGCAATTAGTTTGTTTTAGTTCCAGCAGTATGTCAAGGATCTTTGAACACAACTATTTGTATTCTTGATGTGCATATAATAAAATGTATTGTAGGATATATTCTTATGGTGCAGTAGTTCCAAACTGCAAAACTGCATCTACTGCAACCTTAACGCAGAATAAAATATTCAGTAAAAAATATGGGTCTCAATCCAAACCTTCTGTTCCCTAGTGCAAACACTGAAGCTGCTGTTTCTTGTTGCTGAAGAAGGACTCTTATGTATTCATAAAGCTGACTATCTGAGCAGTTTTAAATTCCCTCCATCTACCAGTATCCTGAGGTGCATTTTTAGATGTCTAAGAAGTTGCTGAGAACAGACTATGGATTCCACCAGCATCTTCTTTTATGAAACATATGGCCATAAACTACTATTTATGTCCTTGAGCTTTTGAAAGAAATTATCCAGAAATGCAATTAATTTGTTTTGAAGAAGTTTTACTACTGGCTAGGTCAATAGTTCCCAGATAAACATTTTCTTTTCCAGAAGTGATATTAGTCTTCAACTTGCATTTTTTGACAGTATTCAAGCTAGAGTTATTCTGCATCTCCTGTGCCAACAGGTTCATCTGGCTTTGAAGTGAGGACATGAATTCATTTGCATTCTTTGTATATAAACACTTTTCCATTTCCACTTCTCTTAAATTCCCACAATACTTTGCATCTGAGAAAAACACTGGCTGTTTCTGTAATTTTTTCAGAGTGTGAGAAATCTCCTAAGAAGATATTAATTGTTTTTTTATGGCCCTTCATCTCATCAACCAGAAAATTTCCTTATGTTTTTCTGAAACAAACAGTTTAGTTAGTTTAGTTCCAGGACAATTTCTACCAGAGCTGTCAAGATATTTAATGCTCCTCCTGATCCAGATATTTGCTTCTCAGTCAACTTGAATGGCTCAGCTTTACTAGCAAATGGCACGGTCCTACTTGTAACACATTTTCAGACTCTTGAGACAGTTCAGTGGTCAGCAATTCTTTAACAGAGGTAAAAGACCCTGATACTACTAATGCAAATACATTATCTGCTGAACAACTGATAGACAGGAGGACACCTATAAAATATGCATAAGATGTCAACATCTGTTGCTGCTTCAGACAGTTCTCACTAACTGAATCTTGTACTTTATTGACCAGAACATTAATTTCTCCTGCAAATCTATTTGTGTTGATCAACAGATCTCTTATGATACAGTTTTGCATAGATCCATGACTTATATTAACAGTACTGACCAAATGGCTAGCTGTGTCGTGAACTTTTTCTGTATTCAGAACTGAAACCATATATTCTTTCTCAGCTAGAGGAATCTTGGTTTCTTGCAGATCTGTCCGTGCTTCTTTTCAGTTATTTCTCCTTGAATTGCAGATCTGAGTTAATTGTTTCATTGCTTTTATTAATTGTGAATGGTTTAGTTAGTGATTGATTTCACTACTTTTTTCTTGGTGGTTATTATCTCAATGTACTCTGTAACTTTTCTTCCCAAACTGTCAGCTTTCTTGTAAGGGCTATATGAATTTTCAATGAAAATATAGATTCCATTTTACTCTCGTGCAGCAGTGAGGTCTCCTTTTAGGTGCTTGATCTCTTCAGTATCTTCTTCCATAACAGCTCCTTTTGGCAGCTGCTGGTTAACTTAAGGTTTCATCACGTTCTTTGTTCTGTGAGCATACTCCACTGTACTCTGTTTTCCCTTGGGATTTATAGATATGGGAGAAACTCTGGCTATTACTGATGTTCTTTGTTGTTCTCGGAGAGTCTTGAAGGATCCTCTTAGAATGCCCTGTGTCTTCTTCCACAAGAGCAGCACGAACTCTTTCATGGATCAGAATAGATAACTTGGTATTTCCAGCTTCATAAACTCTTTTATCAACTGCCACAAACTGAAGTGTTTTTACCTCATGCAAGTCTATATTCCCAGTTCTAACAAGCTCTTGTCCATCTGCTCGAGTTACTTTCATACGAATGGTAAAGGAAAAATAGTAGGATCAACTGGAATATGCATTCATGTAAGTAGCTGCAATAGTTCCTTTTGCTGCCCCTTTTTCCAAGATTTGGTAGACTTTTTATTTTTGTTGTGTTCAGGTATTTCTTCTGAGCCTTTTACATTTACATGTGTCTTGTGTATGGGGTCATCGAACATCTGCAGATGTTCTCTAGAGCTGGCAATAAGAGTACGATAAAAAAGCTCTGCATTGTTCATATTTCAAGAATAGAGAATTTTACAAAAGAAAAAAAATTAAAAAATCATTGTCAATCTCTGTAAGTTTTGCTGATATTTAATATGATGTGCACCAAGCTGCTTGACTTTGGGAAACTTTGCATTACTACCCAAAACACTCCATATTCTGCATCTGGTGCACTTTCTGAACTAACTTTCCAGTTATTGCTGTCTGCTCTGCAGATGAGGAATTGGGGTATTTCTAGATACCTTTCACAAACACCTTACAACAGAACAACCCATCTGTCACAGTAGGCTTAGCTGAAGGCCCTCATGCTATAAAAGTGTCTTAAGGAATTGTTACCTGAAAATTGTTACTTGAACTCCTCTGATGTGGCATGTATGTAAAATTTAGTATGTAGGTACGTTGGAGATGGAGGTAGAGATTTTTGGGATCTAGTGTTTTTGTACTAATTTTGCAAATCAGAAAACAGAAACTAAACTACTAAGAAAGTCCATTAGCAAGATGAAAACTGCTAAAAAGTAGAGGTGCTCTGTGCAATTCTCAAAGTAGCATTTGCTCCTATATATTAAAGCACGTTCCAATCTTGCTGATTATGAATGGATCACTTATCATTACATTTATTTTTTAATTCTCCTGAATATTCTTTATAACCATGGGATCAGTTAGATGGTGCGGGAAGAAAAGTTCCCACCATCTCTCAGTTTCATGAGATGAGGATGAAAGAACAGCACTGTTACTGAGCCTCCCTGCAGAGCTAGGTCCTGTATCCCTGCGAAGAAGGCATTTGGAAAAATGGTGTAGCACTTACATCTCAGCCGGATGTTCCTCATCACTTTTGCAAATAAGATTTTTAAAAAGTCACATTAAATCCCATAACAGGATGATAAAGCAGTGATGCCTTAACATCCTAGGATGTAGCGCTCTGGTCCTGACCCAGCAGAGACCTCATCCTTTCCTGCCGTATCTCTCGACCTAAAATCCTCCTTCCCCGGCAGCCCTCCTGACCCCGCCTTCCCCGTGGTTATCCCGCCTCGCAGGTGCTCTTCCTACGAACTCCGCGCTACTTAAAGGGCTCACTCAGCCAGGCCTTCTCCCTCCAGCCCTCCTGCAGGGCCGTAGCCCCGGCGGCAGCCCTCGCCTCCCGGGGGCAGCGCGGGCTGCGGAGGCGGCCCACCCCCGCCCCGGCAGCGGCCGGCACCCGCCGCCGGGATCCCGCGGCCCGACCCGCCTCCTGCTCGGGCAGGTGCGGCCCTCCGGGCCTCCGCTGCGCACTGGGCGGGGCGGGGAAGCTCCTCCTGCTCGGGCACCGGAGAGGCACAGCCGGGACGGCGGCTCTGCGGCGCGGGAGCTGCTTGCCCGCGGCTCGTCCCCCCGCTGCCGTCGGAGCGGAGCGGAGCGGGGCGGAGAGGCGGCGCCGCCGCCACCGCCGTGCACGGCCCCGGCACCTGCCCGAGGTGAGCGAGCGGCCGGGCCCGAGGCGGCGCCTCGCCGCCCCTGTTACCTAACCGGGACCGGGGCGGGGGGCAGCCGCCGGTCGTGCCCCGCGGCCCCGGGCGCTCAGCACCGCTGCAGTGGGGAAGGGGGGCTCTGAGAGGGAAGGGGAGGGGGCGAGGGCGAGTGTCTCTGTTGCCAGGGAGACGGGTCAAGCGACAGCTCCTGCCGCCGGGGCGCCCCCGGGCACCTACCGGAGCCCTCGGCTCCGCGTAGGAGGCGGCGGTGGGGGGAGGATGAGCCCGAGCCCGGGGTGGCTCCGGGGCGCCGTGAGTCCCTCTGCCCGCGGGGTTACTCGGGGACGTGCTCCAGGTGCTCGGCTGGCGGCGGCTCGGTGAAACATGGCTCTGGGCGCTGGAAGGCGGCTCGGTACTTACTGCGAGCTGCGCTCTCGTGTACCGCGACTTGAAGCTACTCGATTGACTGACAAAACCAAGCTTTGGCTCCTCTCCGGCGTTTAAATATGCGAGAAGTCAAACCTGCAAATGATCCAGGCACCCTGATTGCTGGAACATTGTGTCTGCAGCCCTCGCAATTGAAAAGGCGCTGCTCAGGTGGTTGTAGCTGGTGGTGGGGGATTTGGTTCCCGGCACGAAATTGCCTCTGGAATCGAATCCCTCGATCTGGAGCAGTTCTAGGGGAAAAGCGCGGGTCCCTGCGATGCCGCAGGTTGCGGATGGCTCATTGCTGCCGCTCTGCCAGGCCACCGGTGCGGGGTGGGTTCCGCCCGTGCAGACAGCCCGGCTTGTCTGAGCGGAGTGACAGCTGATCCATAGCTGCCACACCAAACACTGGGAAACAGCGTGCTTGGCACCCCACACCACAATAAAATGTGAAAGAAATGGAATTCTGGTGTAAATCTTACCACGGGGAAATAAACTGCGGATGTTGGTCGTAGCAAATAGTGTTTGCTACAGTTTTTAAAGCTTGTCACGAATTCTTCCAGTTTTGTAGGGCTAGGAAAATGTCTTGCAAGCGTTTCAAAAGCAAGTTTGGGTTAGTCTTATTTGGGTAAATGCTCATGGCAGCATTTGCTCAGTCGTGAAAAGATCAGGAGCAGACCCAGAGGCCACAGTCCTGTTAACTGTAGCATATAGGGTAAAGGATTACTGCTGCCTTGCCAATTCCCGTTGATTCTGGGATCTGCCTCCATGAAGCAGTTGACAGGAGCAAGACCGCTGAGGTGTATTCAATTCTTTAGAGTTTTTATCTGAAAACTGTATTTGTTTAAGTAGATCCTATAGAAGTCCAGTGATGTGCTGAATAAGTAATACAATTACCACAGATGCTTTAAAAAGCCACCCATATATAGCTACTCAGTCACATCTCTTTGCATTATTCAAGTTTACAGATGATTACAGAGGAATTTTTTCTTCACTTTGAAAGTGCTCCAGAAAAACTCCTTTAATCTTTGTTTTTCAGGCTGTAAATAATTTGACAGCATCTGTAAAGCACTATGCAGTTATTATGTATGAAGTACTACATTAGTATGGGTATTCACAGAAACTGTTAGAGAATAATAAGCTCCTCATTAGTAGGACACTAAAAATAATGCAGTTGTACCAATTAGCATCTCTTAAGCACAAGATTTTAAATTTTTTTTAGGTGCATACAGTGCTTGTAAAAATTTTTTGTTTCACTGTACATACAAGCAACAAAAGGCTCTGTTAATTCCTGTATAGGCATGCATGGAGAAAATGTACATTTGGGCAGCTATTGGATTGGCAGATGGGGAGAAGATTGTACTCCTAATATGTCTAGAGGGAAAGAAGTTGCCTTGGGGTTTCTTTGAAAATGGTCCAGTTAGATTGGCAGGTATTCCTTTCATTCGATTCCAAACGAGAGAAAATACTGTAAGGAAAGGGAATTTTAATGTGGAAATTGAAGTGTTGTTTATTTAACACTTTATAGCTCAGCCCAAACCACACAGAAAATGAGATTAACCAATTTTTACTGTCAAGAAACAATAGGATATTTTAAAAGTAAAGATGATGCAGACATTTAATTTATGGATATGCTTTTATGAAAGCAAGCTTGGGAAGTGACTGTGCTTCAAATTGATCCTTAACATATAGTGTAGAATCTTGTCTTGGACAAGAAATACGAGATTCACACAGATCTTCTAGTGGAGCATAATCTTTCTTCTGTCTTGTCTTCTCTTTAAGACAGGACATGAACAACTCTGTTTAAGGTGGCAACTTCTGTTGAAAAGTCTATGTATTGCTAATGGTGTAAGCGAGTTTTACCCAGGATTTGAATTTGAACATACAAAAAAATTTGAGTAGCATCAAGGGAGGTGGTTTTATTTTGGGGTTTTTTTCCTCCCTTTTTATTAAGGGGAGCAATAACTTTTGATTTTACGGTAAGGAGAACTATGGTTAGAAGATCAGTAGTAGATGGAAATTTTTGCTTGTATGGGTCATTTCTTCAGTGGGCACTTGCAAAGTAAAGTGCAATTTGAACAGAGAAAATGCTGTGTTCATTAAAAAAAAGTGACTTTTTTTTGTTGTCTGTTTTGGATTCAGAATATCTTTCTTTTGCCTGAAAAGTCAGAAATTGATGAAACATAGCTTCTGACACTGATCAGCTTCTACAAAGCAGCAAAAAGGAATGTGTTTAACAAGAAATTCATGGCACTGCTGTGGTGTTTTTGATCGATTCTGCTGACTGCAATGTGATGAACTTAATGGTCAAGAATGACAGTAATTTAATGCCATACTAGCATGGGGAAGTGATGATTATAAATTGAACTAGAAGTGGGAATTGGATTAAGTGAAAAATGAAATTAATTTAGTCACTTATGTGAGAACAGATGAAAATTATTGGGAAAAACTAGCCAAACAAAAATATCATTTAGTGTAATTATACTTACCTACAGCAACCACATATTTCTCATTTTAATTCTTTTATTGAACAAAAAAGGTTATCCTTCATATTTCTCATCCATCTAAGACTTTCATGTGATACTTGCCAGTGTATTCTCTGCTCTTAGGACTTCAATTACTCTGATTACCCTGACTGCAGAAAGTGGAGGGATTTTTGTATGTCTCTTCTTTGGAGATAGAAGAATAAACTTTTAGCCAAAAGGCCAAAAATTTCTAGATTTTCCTAAGAAATGATTGAATTCTTAGAAACCTAATTTTTAATTTTTTAACAGTTTATTCCCCACAAAAAATAACCCAAAACCTCCCTCATATTACTAACTGGTAGAAGTAGTATATCCCCTCAAATTTCTTGAATTATCTGATGCTTATACTTAGTAATGAAATACAGGATCCTTGTCATAGTGATTTCTAAACCCTTTATTTCTTTGTGTTTTGATTTAGATGGCTTTTTGACCACTTATGAAATAAGATGAGGTCTGCTGCCCTGGCATTCTGTGTGAAATACTACATTGCATCACTGTGTGCTTGTAGATGGGATGCTTTTATTTCCAAGAGATTTCTGAAAATTTACTATCAAATTCCGATTGCTGAAATAAGTAAAGAGTAGAAACCCTTCAAAGGGTCTTGTACTTGTTTTAATTAATGATTTTTTTTAATTTTTTTTTTTTTAATTCTGTCTCTTGTGTGGATTTTCCCCCGACTGAGTTTTGGGCTTTTGAACAGTTAGAACTTTCAAATTGAGAAGAAACATACTTAAGATACCATTTTTCAAGCGGCATTCCTGCTAAGCCTTAAGAAATTTCAGGAACTAGAGGCTGCTTTGGGTGGTAGTTTCAAGAGAAGAAAATGAAGCTATTATGCTGGAGTTTGGCAGTTTAAACTGGAAGACCAGGAGGGCTTTGTGACTCCTGATTCTGGGTGTTCCCAAGTGGACCAGCCACCCTGAATCTGCCTGACTTTTGGAGAAAGGGAAATATGTGATGTAGGCCAGGAAGGAGCTCCAGCAGGGCAGGCGCTAGTCTGTGTTCTAGATTGTAGAGGAAAATTTTGTCAAGATTTATCAGACGTGTTTTGATTGCACTTTTAACTATGGAAAAATTTGGACTAAGCCAAGATTCAATGCTGATGTCTGTTGCTGGGCTTGCTGTGGACCTGCAGTGTTCGTCTTCTTTTCTGGGGCAGGAGTTTTGCACAGACCAGGTACCTGAATTAGGAAACCTTTTGTGCTCCTTGCTGTTAGTGGCAGTGAAGTCACTCAGGGCAGATAGTCCGTGGGAACTGGGGCAGTATCAAGGGTTCTTTATACACCTGCATGCGCTGCTAGGTCTTTGAAAGGCAGCTCTCCTTCAGCTCGAGACAAGAAAGATGCTGTTTCAGAAAGTGATGTTCCAGTAGTGAGTGCTGTGCAAATTCCAGTCACACTCATGCCAGTTGGAAGCTATTGACCTTGATATTGACAGTTGGATATTTCCCTGTGATGAGAAAGCAACGAAATATGTAAACAATTATGAGTAAAATAAATCACATGCTTCAGAACATCAATAATACTTGAGAATGCATTATTTTTTTCCCTCTAAGTTAGGTGACTACTCTTAACAGTTATGCAAATTAAGAATTTGTTCTGCCAAAATTTCCATAGCAATATGCTGCGGCATTTTGGAAGAGCTTTAATTGTAGGGAATGAGCTCTGTAGGGGGATAAATACTGTAAATATTTTGATTCATCAGTATGTGAAGGTTAAGGTTGTTCTGAAGAGTGTCTTTTTCTACAACCATCTGTCTTTGTTTTTCCTGACAGGAATGATACTTGTAGTGGTGGTAGTTGACAGCGTGGATATTGTAATGTTGGAGCCTAGTTTACTTTTGTTTTTTTCCTGAGTGCTGTGATTGTTTAGGATGGATCTTAAGATTGTGGATTTTTCCCCTCAGTAGTCTAAACTCTTCAATTTTTTTAACCTCCTAGTGCCTTTCATTCTAGTCTTCAGTAAGAAACCAGTTGAAAAAAATTCTCAGCATCACTAGTTTGGATTACAAGGGGGGTTTGTTTTGAAGGTATTGTATCTCAGAATGATTGAGGTCCATTTCTGCACTGTTGATAAGGCTTGATTTCTGTCCTGTATGTTTTGTTTGGTTTTTTAAGTGATTGCTTAAGTGAAAACATCATTGCTTAGATTAATAACAAATTCTTCAGAAGATGTGAGCAAGCTTATGGCCTTATTATGTCTGAAACATTTTCCATCAGGTTTCACTTCAGGTCATATAAAGTAAAAGACTACTGCCCTTTGTAAGCTAAATTGTGCCTCTACCTGGCGTATCAAGACAAAACAGATAAAAACCTGTGGTTGAAGAAATGCCATCAAGATATGTGGAATGTATATTTTTCAGGTTTATTTTTAAAATTTTGTAAAATTTGTCTTAATGGTATTTTTTTCCCCAACAGCTACATTTATAAGACAGTGTCTTTAGTAATAGTTTTTTCCTAATCTAATACAGTTTTTAAAATTATGTCTTTAAAGCAGAAAGAAGGTTTTCCCTTTGAGGGGATACATCTTCTGTAGTTTTTGCCTTTTCTCTGTTAGTTTTGAAAGCCCCCCCTTTCAGTCAATGACCTATATTTTAGTTGCATAAAACAAGAACAAAAAAGAAAGAACTGAGGTGATGTTTTCAGAACAGAACTGCATCTTTGACTGGTGAACTGTGGAGGTCAAAATAGAGGTTTCAAGATCAAGGCTGAATTGAAGTGCTGCCTTCTTGTGGGGATAAAAGTACCTGTTTTGTGATTTTGGTGTATTCCTTAGCTGAACTTCCTTTTTTTCACTTCTTTTCTGTTTCTGTAGAAAACTCAGACAAACAAACAGGAAGGGAGCAGAGCTCCTTTCTGGCAGGGCCTTAGCCAGCTCTGCAGAGTGCACTGGAGAGTGTGCCATCCCCCTGCTGTGCTGAGCTTCCCATCCTCGGTGAGGTTACATTAAAGTACCCTGGGGATTTCTTGCAGTCTGTGGTGACTTTTGCATATAAATGCTGTATTTGCTTGTAGGGAAGTGTGTAGGAAATGGAATGATGGCAATACAAGTGAAGTCTTGTCCATTTACTTTTCATGTATGTGGCTGCGTCCTCCAAACACACTCACAGAACTTCAGAAACTTAGGTGTTGCGGAAATGTAAATTGAAGAACTAGATAGGCTTTGCTTGCGTACTTAGGGAGGATAGCTATGAATGGAAGTGAAACAGAAGTAGGAACTTAGTATTAGAGAGCAAGTCAAACTCCAAAATGTTTCGGTAGCAGGAAACCTAACTTCCTAACAGGAGGAAGCTCTCCTGGACCAGTGTGACTGGATCCTCAAGTATGTATTCAGCTTGAATTACACCATTTCTCTTTTTTTTTTTTTTTTAATTACATTTGTTTAATTTCTTTAAGATCTTTTGATCAGGTCCACCCTGCATAATGGCTTCAGATTGCATGCTTCACATCTTTGGATGTAAATGGCAGCAGATGAGAACAAATCATACACTAAATTAGTGGCGTTTCTCTTCCTTGCAGATGTTAATATTTCCCCAGGATTCCCAATCCATCGTAGTGCAACTCTACCTTAAAGGTTGGAAAGCTGCTAGACAGGCTGTTGGAATTTACTGTCTTTTCTAATTAGAACTAGCTCTTGCACTATGGACTTGCATTGATTTTTAGGGGTGTTGCT
Source organism: Certhia americana (assembly GCA_018697195.1). Lineage (NCBI taxonomy): Eukaryota > Metazoa > Chordata > Aves > Passeriformes > Certhiidae > Certhia > Certhia americana. Next base: position 37,762,838 of record CM031859.1, read on the forward strand.
GGATAGGTGAAGAGAATTAAGGCTCTAGTAGCAGAACCTTGTCAGTTGTAATCTGTAGCAGTTTAATACATAAATACCTCCAGCTTTTCACCTGCCTGTGCATATATTACGGAGCTGGAATAGAATGAGTGCCTGCATTTTGTCTGGTTGTAGGCACTATTGTGGGATGTCAGTTTGGGTTTGTTCTATGACACCAGTGGCAAAACAAGTGTCATCTGTGCTCTGGGGCAATAATATGGGCAGAGCATGGGGCATACAGGGGAAGGGGAGTCACATCATCTTCAGGGTCATAGGCTGATTCTGTGAATTACACATTATGTTTCTTCATTTTGTCCCGTCTCTGGCCTGTGTACTTTGAGAGTTGAAAATCGTTGGAAGCCCAAGGAGTGACTTTTCATAGTCTGTGTCTTTAGTTCCTCATATATTTATTTTTTGGCCAAGTAGTGAGGGAGATTACTATATGTAATCACCAAGTAGCCCATAGCAAACCAGATCAAACCCTGAACACCAAAAAGGGGGAAAAAAAAGGTAACATAGCTATAGAGATCTAAATTTATAAGAGAGAAAGGTGGGGTTTTGTTGTTTGTTTGGTGTTTCGTGACTTTGTTGTTGTTTTTTGTTACGTTTGTGGGGTTTTTTTCTGAGCTAGTTGTTATAGTCCGTGGGAGAAAAGAAAGAAGTGCATACAGAAGTGTTTCTTTTGCTTTGACCTGAGGAAGGTAGAGAAGTCTAAACACTTGTCCATTCTTTTTCTAATTCATCTTCTGCTCCTAATTAAAGACCAAAGGTTAAAAATTATTTAATATGTTAATTTTAGGTATTTTTCCTTAAAACAGCAGTTTTTCTCCAAGTAAAGAAAAGTTGTGTCTCTAACTAAGGAGGGCTAGGGAATGGTTGAAGAAAACCTTGAGCTGTAAATTCAGAACCTTCTATTCGAAGGGGAAAAAAGGCCCTTTATGTGTTGTTGACTAAGTTGTTTTCCATCTATCTCTGTTACACACATAACTGTCAGAAGAATCAGACTTTATCAGAAAATTCATCTAATGGGTTTATGACACCTTACGCATCTTGTTTTGATGCAAGATGTTCTGCTGCTGTACTGGCTTGAGGTACTTATGATCCCTCTGTCCTCCTGCTGTAGCTTGTTCCTCATGTGTTTCGCTGGCCTCACTGTTTGTGGAGGGGATTGGAAAACCAGCACGTCCCTTAGAGCTTTAAAAAAGAATAAAAATCCTCCCCTAAAAATTAAAAAGCCGCCCCACAGTAGTCTCTCTTACACTCTTAAGTCAGGTCAGGCAAAAGAAGGAGGTATAGAAGCCAGCAGTGCTGCTGAACTTGTACCCATCCTGTCTTGAAGGAAGAGAAAGTTGCTTTGACCTGTGATGAATATATGCAGACTAGAGAAGGGCATGTGGACTCTAAGTGTTTAGTTTTCTTTCATATAGTTGGGTGTAAAAGGTGTTAAAACAGTGGATTTATTTAGCGATTTCTGGCACTGATTTGTAGTAAGCAAATGTTTATACTGCAGCTTGCCATAAATAAACAGAAGGGTGTTTGGAAACCCTGACCAGCTTTTGTGTAGGAGAGAGCAGTCATAACAAACTGGTTCTGTGAGAAACTGAAAACAAATAAAAGATGGGCTGTTATTCATGGTTTGCAAAGACAGAAGAGACTGTGAACAAAAGAAGCAAGTAATTTTCAAATACTGAAAAACATTGTTAGTCAACCTGGGATAAATTTCAGTGACATTTCATGTTCTCCTGTTTTCAGTCTTTAGAAAATCTAAAGAAAAGAAGGGCAAATGATTTTAACCAACTCCAGCCTCAGAGAAGGGTGAAAAATCTTCAGCTGCTTTCAATACTGCTGTGAGTCTTTTGTATCTCCACAAGATATTTCCAAGAGCATTTGCTACCTGTTTCTGAGTGTTAACAATCTTGCAGTCACTTAAAATGCTGTAGTTAGCTAAAGAAAAGAATTCTTTCAAAGATCCCCTAAAAAATGTTTTCCTATAAGGAAAGCCCTTCTTTTAGTGCTTAATGAGATTATTACCTACTACAAGCAAGTTATTTTCCTTATTATTTTGTGTTGAGATTTTTTTGAGTCTAACATTACAGTATAAAGTGATAGGTAGGCAGTAGAGCATTTCCATTTGGGTAGCTGAAGGATCCATTTATGTTTTTTTTTTTAAGTAGTTGTTAAATGGTACCAAACCCCAAAATCAATATTCCAGTATTATTTTATACTTTTTGTGATTTTATATTTTTATAGTTTTTGTGATTGAGTATCGTTCAAGTATCTTAGTAGCTGATAGCCTGATGTCTAGCCTTAAAAGAGAGAACAGACTCAGACTAGAAATGAAGCTGATTAATTTTAATTTTAAGAGCAATAATAAACTTGTAATAAACCACTAAGTGCTACAAATAGCTACTTATAATTCAAGTTAAAACACTGTTTCTTTGCTAACTTAAATTAACAGACATGGAATTCCTATTGTATACCAGAAAATGCTATTTACTGTGAGGAATTGTTAAACATCAGAACAGATTGCCCAGAGAGCTTGTGGAGTCTTCATCCTTTAAGCTGAAATGGTAATAAAAATCATGGCTAAGACTGAACCTTTTCCTTAGTTATTTCCTGTGTGGAGTGGAAATGTGTCTTCAGCAATCTTAGGGTTCTCACAGAGAATCTCTTGGTTGTCGGCTTCCACTGGAACCAAGTAGGTAGGGAAATTGTATTAAAAGCTCAAATGTCTTTGTGACTGTGATGGTAGGAAAAAGAAGTATGTTTTACAGAAGAGATGAAACCTTCACATAAGCTGCCATTAGGTCATACAAGTTGACTGTGCTGTGTAGAGAAACCCACTTAGCTCTGAACAAATTAGCAAAACATGTAGGACCACTATTTGTGGCGTAGTATTTTGTGTGAGTAATGTGATGAGAAATTGCTTGTGTGTCTGCAGATCTCTGTATTGGGCTGTGTTGAATGTAGGTGAGGTGGTCATCCCTTGGGAACTGCAGGTCAGTAAATTCCGGTCCAGATTCAGAAATTTTATTCTTTCTCTCTGTGAGAAATAGACTTCAAAGACTACACTTACATGATAATAAGTTGGGGAAACTGTTGTAATAGTATTGCTGCATTGGATTTTGATTCATCTTTGGGAAGGTTTGTATTGCCAGTAGCACTTACTGAAGGAATTTAATAAATAGCTGTTAGTTCTAGTTAGTGTGCAGATTTTGCTCTTTCCCCCTGAAAATGGGTGGCAAGAGCCTTTATTTAGTTATCTTGAAATCTGTATAAATGTGGAGGTAAAAACTTGCATTTGTGTTTTAAATATAACCAAGAGTTAGCCTGAGAACAAGCTAGTGGTGATATAGAAGCAAGAGTTTCTATATGCTCAGTGACTGGCAAAACTATCAGATCTACAAATTAAAGTGCTTGCAAGGTGGGGAGAGGTTTTTCAGACTTCATTTATTTATATATCTGTTTATTTATGTATTTATTTAAGATCAATTGTCTCCTGATTAGATGGGGGTGACTGTAGTGTTGAATAACTAAGATAAATGAATAAACCTGGCCTAATTAATCCTGCAATTCTTGGCTGCATTAGGTATCTTACTGTCCAAAGATGGAAGAGAAGCAGTGTGCTTAGAGTGCTGGATCATGTACAGTATAGTGGCTCAGTTCCTTGGCAAGGTGAGGAGCAGTCTGTCCCCTGCAAATTCTCTGATTCAAATCCAGCTTCTTGTGTGTGCCATTTGGTAAAGAGAAATCAAGCACAATGTAATTATCCTCTTAGTCCTTGGATGTATCTGCAGTATCCTTGGGCTCAGCCACTGGAGGGGATGAGTGAGTGCTTCAGGCCATCTTTATACCAGTCAGCTTTTTTTGGGCCAGCGTGTTGCCGTTCCCAGCTCAAGATGCTGATGAATAGCTTCTACTTGTTATATCATCAGATGGCTTTTAATCTTAGCATTGTCATTCTCAAGCCTTCAGAGTCTAAAAGTCAGTTCCCAGACCTCACTAATCATGTTAATTCAGACATTCCCCAGTAGGAGTCATAAGCCTGGTGTTAGATTATGTTTTGAAGCTTCTCTCAAGAATCTTCAGCCCTATAACTAAACTTTATTCTTTTTTGTGAGGTGAGAACTTCAGGTACAGATTTATTCCAGGAAATACATTTGGTGACAAGGAGGCTAACCACCATGATTGGTTTATTTTTGCTATTTCATACCTTAAAATGTGGGTTTTTTTCTGATCACGGCTTATCTATGATTGCAGCAAAACTATTCTCCAGTGTTAGAGCTTGCGTTAGCATTTTCCTTCCTAAATCATTCTGTGTCTAATTTTGATTTAGAAATTCAGTTGATTTTTGGGATCCTGCTGTACCATTGATTGTTCTAGAGGTGTACTGACAGTGATATATTTAAATTTTATTATTTGCTGTGGTCCAAATGTAAAAGCAACCTAGATAACTTCCATGTGGGTTAGAGGCTGGGAATCTAAACTAATGAAAAAGTAGTTGGAGTAAAAGTAATGTGGAGGTGTTCTGATACAGCAAATAAGTCAGAATAATGTAGTAAAATACAGTAATTCATATTTCTCCCAAGAAAGTTAACTTCTTAAAATTTTGCAAAGTGTCTAGCATAAAATAATGTTGTTTTGTTGGACATAGGCAGTTTAATTTTATCACCATTCTTCTGAGGAGTTGGTTGTTCCTTTTATGTCAGCAATTGTTGCATTTGCTTGTTTGAAAGTTCATAGCAGCTGGAATCAAATGCATTACTCTCAAACAAGAGTGATTATTAAGAAGTTAATCTCTGATCCTGCTGGTACCAGCAATATTTAATGTCTTTTAAATAATTAAAAATGCTAATGTGAGATCTTGTAGGTAGACAAAGTGCACAGTTAAAGCAATTAACAAGATAAGATCTAGTCAAATGAATTGTTTGATGAAAGTTCTCTTGCACTACCAAAAAATCCCAAAACCATATGGTACCCAGTACCAATACTGAACACCCCTCCCTCACCCAAACCTGTGAAATTCAAGCTTGATAACTCCATGCTCTGCTAAAAAGGCTGTGGATCTTTCAATTTTAGTTCAAACTTTGACTTCTTTGAGTACTTTAGTAACATTTTTAGGAATGAAGAGACTGTTTTGCCTTATGTGTGTCCATGAAGAAGAGATTTGGTGGAAGAAATCTCTTCAGGGCTTTCTTGTAGAGTTCTGTTGCTACGATATTCAGGAAAATCTTTATTGTTTTCTGGGATATGTTAGTAACAGTAATAGGCCACTGTTGTCCCTTTGGTAGTTTGTGGTTTCCTTTTGTTTTGATTTTCTTCTCTGCCTGGCAGTGTAGTTTTGATAGGGATGTCCACTGTGGCTTCTAGGAGCAGTGGCTTTCCCAGACATCATAGTTAGCAGAATTATCTTTCAAGAAGGCTTCTTAGTGTTTCTCAATTCTGATATATTCTAGTTTGTTGCCTTAACTTTTGATTATCAGAAGCATTATGTTTAAAAGCAAAAATTTTAGTGCTTGTTGGAAATTCATTCAAGCTGCTTTAAATTGCTTGGATTTCTTTCAGTTGATGAGCATCTGTTGGAAAACTTTGAAAATACCCTCACTGAAACTTAGTTAAAGAAAATAAATTATTTTGCTTTTTCTCAGTAGTCATTCAGGGCTCAGCTTACTCTCTGGAACAGGAATGTCTGGAGTCACTTGAGATACTGATCCAGAAGGGACTGGATGTCCTTTGTGTCCTATGTCATCTTTCTCATCTCCCCAGGAAGATGGCTTAGATACTCTACAGGGTCTGAAATAATGGTAAATTTCTGTATATTTTCAACTGAATTCAAGTCTTAATTGAGTTTAATTGGAAAAATGAAAAAAAAAAAAAAAAAAAGAAGTGCATGCATGTATTCGTTGCAAAGTATTATTTTTATTTATCAAGTGAAATAGTCATCAAACTTCATATGAACGGTAGTCGCATTTGCATTGCTACCAAGTTTTCCTATCCCCCCCCAAAAAAAAAGAAAAGAAAAAAATACTTGCTTATGACAAAAGAAGTGTTTAGTGCTACAGTACATTTGGTTTGGATTGGTATTGTTTCTAGACAGGAGTTAAAAGGATTCCTAGGCAGTGCCAGTAAATGGAAAAGACTGAAACTCATAAATGTGCCCTACTGGGACACCTAACAGAGATGTGGAGGCATGTGTATTTGCAATAGTTTTGATAGAATCTCCCTCTTTTGCCCCTTCTGTTTCCTTTTATGAGATAAAATGTCTTCCAGAAGATTGGAATGTGGAATAAATAGGTCATATGGGACTAATATTCTCTAGTATGCATGCAGTACATTCATAGTCTTCTCAGCTGTACCACAGAGAATCACACAAAGCACAGAATTGTCTAGGTTGGAAAGGACCTCTTGACATAATTTAGTCAAAGCTCCTTATTTAAGCAGTGTCAGCTAGATCAGATTGTCCAGGATGCTATCCAGAGGTGTTTTGAATATTTCTAAGGATGAAGATTCCACAAGCTCTCTGGGCAATCTGTTTTGATGTTTAACAATTCCTCACAGTAAATAGGATTTTCTGGTATTCAATAGGAATTCCATGTCTGTTAATTTAAGTTAGCAAAGAAACAGTGTTTTAACTTGAATTATAAGTAGCTATTTGTAGCACTTAGTGGTTTATTACAAGTTTATTATTGCCCTTAAAATTAAAAAATAATTTAATTTTTTTTCCCCTCTTGCTTGGCGCTGTTCAGCTTCCTCAAATATGGTGAGATTCTAGTGATTGGCATTCAATTCACAAGCTTTAGTTAAGCATGTAGGTCTGTCTCCACAAATCGTCTGATGTTTAGTTCTAGAAGCAGCATTCACAAACCCTAGAGACTCGCTGAGCTTATCAGTTTAATGTCTGGGTAGTGATAGATGCTTCAGAACAACATTTCAACAAGCTGCAAATTGCTTGCACATATATAAAGGGAAGAGCAAGACGTAAATTTAACTGATAGAAAAAAATCAAAAGTATAAAAGTTTTAAATTCTTCACTTCTGCAAGTAAGCACCTAACTGTAGCCTTATGCAGTCTTTCATAGGTGCCCCTGGGAATGTAAACAGCAACTCTTTTTAACAAAATGTTTTAACTTTTCTTTTGAAATTTAGCTTCTGGTTGGTTTGTTTGTTTGTTTGTGTTTTGGGTTTTTTTTGTGCTTTTGTTTTGGGTTTTTTCATTTGTTTAAATAATCTAAGAAGCATTGATGCAACATTTGCATAAAGATGGATCTGAGTCTGCCTTTAAATGTGTGTATACCCAAAGGATTTAAAGTATGAATTCTTGCATTGTCTCCGAAAAGCAGAGAATAGAGCACAATCAAATCTGATGTTTCCAAACAAGAACTTACATGTTTCTCTATTAACCTATTTGATAGGGCTTAATTAGAGTGATATTTTACTTTAGTAAAAAGTATTTCCTTAAACTGAGTTTCTTAAGATAGTTTCTTAAGATTCTCAGAGTTATGACTCACACTACAAATATATCATACATCTTCACTGTCAGTTTTTTAGATACTCCCTACACGGTATGTCCCTTCTGCTCTGAGAGGAATTTTTATTTGTTGTGTTGACACTGGGTTTTAATGACAGTGGTCAATACCAGAACGTTTTTTAGGTAGCTGGTCTGGAACATTGAATAAAGTTTGTGTTAGAAATGGAATATATGTTGAGTAAAGGATGAGGGGAAAAAAGGAGATACCCTATTTTTGTAAAGTACTCTAAAATGAAAGCTAGACTCAGGATAAATCCTTGAAGAAAAAGAATCCACCAACTCTACTATCAGCTTGGGTAGGGCATTCAGCTCTTTTCCAGCATATAAGCACTCAGCTATCCTGATGTTTTCTGTTGTGTTCCCAGCAAATATGTGAACCACAGCTTCTTTTGGTAGGAACTGTGCCATTCCCAACTGTCCTAATGGTTCAAAAGCTTACACTCTAGTGGATTGTACTCACAGGGAGCAGGGAGAAGGCCACGTTCCCTAAGTAAATCTGCCCATTGATATCTCTCTGGAGTTGAGAGCGTTTTTCCTTCTAGTGGTATGGTAAGAGCTTTCTCCTTTGCCCAGCTAAGGTTTGATGGTCCTGTGTATATAGCAAAGCTCCTGCAGAGTTTTGTCTATGGGTGCAAAAAAATCCATGAGACATCTTCAGTGCCACTTTGCCTATCCCAGTCCAGGCTTATCTGTGTACTTGTCTAGCTAGGCTCGTTAAGCTTGTAGAGGTAGCAGTGACTGTGTAAACATGTTGCTGGTGGTGAATGTAAGAAATCGTGGTCTTAGAGTAACAAAATACAGACATAATGGAAACTATTTTTCCTAAAATACAAGTGTTTTTTTGTTGTTTTTTTTTAGTCTGCAGAAGGCAGTGTAAACCAAGGTAAAGAGCTAGAAGTGGAGATGACTCTGTAGGTTTCACTGCTTATGGCTTTTGTGATTGCCGTGTGTAATAGAACTTGGACTCGACAACCCTCTCCAATCTCTTCCACTGCTTCTTACCCACAAACAGAATTTGTCTGAGTTTTATTTATTCTGGTCATCTAATTATTTTTTGTTTTCTCTTTCAATATAGATTTCTTTAATGTTTAAATCAAACATATCTTTTCAGTAAAGAAGTATTTCAATTGATCTGAGTTTGTGGTAAGGAAAAGGTCTAAATTATCAGGTCCTGTCCCTCCTACTTAAACTTCTAAGTCAATTATGAAAAGCTACATGTAGAAAATCCTTTTGTACTTGAAGCACCTTAAAGCTAAACAGTAATACAGATATCACTGTAATACAAGAGTTTATTCTGGAATGGCATTAGCCAGGCTTTTAGAAGTTTTGACGCAATTTAAATGTAGAAAAGGGGCCCTAAAGGAATTCAGACATTGATGTTTTAAGAAGTGATGGAATAAGGAATATCTGTACTTTTTCTTGTAGTAAGCTGATTGTAGGGAACTTCAGTTTTGGTATTGGAGCACATAGCTTTTTGCCTTTTCTAACATTCTTAGTTTTATGAGTATGTAATCCTATGACACTTTTTCAAAGGTAAACTAAAAAAATTTTGAAGAGCTATACCAATGGAATGGAAGAGCAACATGATTGGAACCATTAGGACTAAGATCAAGTAAACTGTCAGGAATTACTCACTGTATTCCATCAATCATCAGAAAGTGAAAACAACTTTTCTGCAGCTGTTTCTCCACAAAAAAAAGGTGCAAAACTTGGTGCTCTTGATTTCTAGTCTAAAATCTAGATGGGCATGGGCTTTAACAGACAGTGATTCTTTTAGTTGCTTTCTTCTAAATATTTTGGTTTTGTCACACGCACATTTTAGCCTAGGATCTTTCATACCCTTGTTTCTTTTCTTTCTTCTATGTGCTTTCCCAGTCTGCTCTCCTGACATTCATTTGTCTTATCCAGCAATTAGAATTATTCCCTGATGACCTCTGGCTTCTCTTCCTACAATTGCACTATAGAAAAATCCATGCTTTCTCATCTCTTTTCCCAGGTACTCATCTGATTTTAGTATTGTACTATTCCACTGTTACCCCTTCCCCTTTGCAAAAGAGGAAACCCAGGAAATAACTGTAGCTGGTCTTCATCACCAGCTTCCTTCGTGTTTTTGTTTCCTCTTCCTAATTCTTTCCCACTTGACATTTCCCTCTTGGCCTCATCAAAATGTGTTTCATCATCAAGATGAATGACACCGCCCAATTTACTTAAAACTGTCAGGAATCTTATGTGACCCATTTCTCTTAACAGAAAGATGTTTACAAATATCTTTATTCTCTTGCATTGAAGAGGGGAGGAATAGTCCATAAGCCAATTATGTGTCTAGTTATGGGGTCCTCAGTACAAGGAATGGTGACTTGTTAGAAAGGGTCCAGGGAAGGATCACAAAGATGGTCAAAGGACTGAGGCACCTTTCCTGCAGAGACAGGCTGAGACAGTTGGGATTGTTCAACCTGAGAACAACTTGGAGCCTAGCTTCACAGTGGCCTTAGAGTAAGGGGCCTTTTAAAAAGGAGGGAGACTGACTTACGTGGGCAGGTAATGATAGGACAAGAGCAATGGTTTTACAGAGTTTAGGTTAGATGCCAGGGTGCATCTCTTCATTTGGAGACAGAGAGGTACTGCAACAGGTTGCCCAGAGAAACTGTGGATGCTCAGTTGATGAAAGTGTTTGAGGCCAGGTTGACCAGGGACTTTGAGCAACCTGGAGTAGTGGACCCTGTCCATGGGAGGGGGGACTGGAACTAGATGATCATTAAGGGCCCTTCTAACCCAATCCATTCTGTGATTCTTTGATTCTCTATGGGGTAAAATTGATGGGTATTTTAGTGATCAGTTACTCTATGACTTTTAATATATTTTCAAAATAGAAACATGGAGATCAGTAACCTGTTGCAGTGTTTTGATGTTTATAGAACTGCTTTGTAGTTGTACTTTTATGTACAGACATTTTTTTTCCCCTCTGATTCCTGGCATTGAAAGCACGCACTGGACACAGAGCAAGTATTTTGCGTTATTGTAATTATGCTGTAATAAAAGGGGGGGGGGGGGGGAAGGGGAACCCCACTGTTTGAAATCCTGTTACTGTCCTGGAGGTACAAGTTATTTTGAGGTATAGTTCTGCCACCCTGTGGCTACTGAAGGCCATTCTTAGAAGATACGTTTATTTAACTGCTGGTAGTCACAGCCTTTACTTTTAACTTCATGAATGCTGTTTCACAGAGAAAGTTGAAGGGCTATTGCGGGTCCCATAGAGATGTATAAACTCTCTGTTATTTTACTGAAATATATAAACACTTGTTCACTGGAAATGCAGTGTAAACACATAACTGATTGCCTCAGTTGTGAAAGATTATACACTGCTGAGAAATAACACTTTTCGTAGTATTTTTATATGTTTTTCTGTACTTCAATCATAGATATGAAAAGTTCATGTAGCCCAATTGCCGAGATTGTAGACTAGAGTATTGTATATTCCTATCTGGTATAAATAGTCTATATGCAGATCTGAAGTTGTTTCAAAAACATGTTTATGTATTTTTGACTCCAAATACTCTAGAAAAGAATAATTGTTGTGTTCAATAAAAACATCTTGATGGTTGTGAAAGTTAATAATCTAAGGCTTATCTGAGTGAGGCCCTGGTGAAGTTGTCACCATTTCTGACCACACCTCACTATTGTATCTCCCTTCCCATGTTTGTTTCTAGAGTTATCAGGAGAAATAACTATGATCTTTCTAGTTAAATTTCTGTTGCAGTCCACTATGAAACATTCTGATTAGATTTAGAGAAGCCTTCCACATTTGTGGACCTATTAGAGTAAATCTAGAGGAGGGCCACAAAGATGATGGGAAGAATGGAGCACCTTTCCTATGAAGGACAGGCTGAGAGCTGGGGCTGCTCAGCAATGAGAAGACAAAGCTCTGGGGAGACCTTCTGGCAGCCTTCCAATACTTAAACATAAGAAAGTGAGAGAGTGGCTTCTTACAAGAGCATGTAGTGACAGAACCAGGTACAAGGGACAAAGATATTTTAAACTGCCAAAGACCATGTTTAATTTAGATGAAGAAATTAGTTTAGGAAGAAATTTTTTACTCAGAGAGTAGTGGAGCATTGGAACAGCTTGCCCAAAGTTCTGGTTGCACCATGCCTGGAGATATTCAAGGCCAGGCAGGATAGGGCCCTGAGCAAACTGGTCTACTGAGTGGCATCCCTTGGGACCTAGATGATCTTTGTCTCTTCCAACCCAAACCATTCTATGATTTTGCAACAAACATGACAAATTTTCTAAAAAAAAAAAAAAAAGTTTAGACTTGAAGAACCGGGTGGTTTTGGTTTTTTTATCCAATTAAAATGCAAATCAAATTCCAAAATAGCATGCAATTACAAACTAATTTAGTGTCCCTGTCTTTTATTTCCTTTTTATAAGGTCTACAGGAAAAATCTTGAAAGCATAGTTTTGCAAAGCAACAAAGATTTTGGTTTATGCCAGCAGCAGAATGCCTTAAAACTGACCAGAGACCTTTTGCTTTGTCCCTTTTAACAACTGTGAACTCAGTGTATGGATTGGATACTTCATTTCGAGAGTGCTTTGGGTATTTGTTGCCTCACTTTCAGAAAGATGAGGAAATAAGTTCATAGGAAAATAGAAGAGTTTGGGTTAGAAGAGACTCTTGAAGGTCATCTAAAGTCCAGTCCTCTGCCATGAGCTGAGATTTCTTTAGTGATATCAGGATCAAGTTGTGATATTGTTCTCCCAACCATGAAAAATGAATCTGCTCTAAGTTATATCCTGCTCCTGTCATCAGGTGAGTAATTAGTGTCATAGCTTAAATGACAGCAACAGTGAGTGCTCTGGAAAGCTAAGGTGACAGTGCTCAAAGGTATGCTACTACAGTTGTATAAAATTATCTTTTTTCAAATGAAATATGTGAAACTGTGTATACACACCCTGGAAGCAAACCTTGTTTTCAAAATCATTAAACTACATCTGTAGAGTTTCCTGTTGAGTTACATGATTATCTATGGTTTTATCACTAGAATACAACAACCTCTTTTCAGTTGATAGATTTGGTAAAATATGCCTTAAGTTACATAGATGACCATGAACCTGGCTTTTTATTTTATCTGAATGTGGATTCAGAAAAAAATCTTCCAAATGCTGATATATTGAGATATGTGGAACATATAACAACACAAAGAAGATATAAAGACATAAAGATGTTGTTCTACTCATACAGCCTTTAGCCCTGTGATTTCGTTTTATGTTTTTGTGGTTTAAGATCTTAATTATTCTATGAAGTCAGATGGTAATTTGATAGTAATAGAAAATAAAGCTCATTATTCTAGTTGACTATAGCTGATGGCCTGAAGATAGCAATGACCTTTCCAGTTTCACAAGAAAAGTTTGTAATTAATCAGAAGAATGTAAGAATTTGAATTTTTTGTGGGTTTTTTATATTTATTTTGTTGAATTTTTTCTTGACATGTTTTGACTGTTGTTTCTCTTTTCCTAAACAAGTCCAGGTTTTCGTTTTTTTTATTCCCCTAATGTTGTAATTTATATTAAATCTAAGGGGTTTTTGTCAGTACTATTAAAACCTTTTCTTGAAAGTAACTGTATTGAGGTACTAAATTACTTGAGCAACTTGTGTTTGAGCTGAGTGATGGTTTCACTGACAACATTGGTTAGTGGCAGAGTTTTTCTTGTACTTGACATTTTTGAACATTTTTTATGGAATGAGAAAAATATTTCAATTCTCAAAGATCTCAGTGAAAAGAAGAAAAAGTGTTGTCTCCCAGGCATGTGGGAAAATTGTGTTAATATACTCAGAAAGGCAGGTTTTCAGTCAAACTTTAAATCTGCTTCCAAGTGTTTCCCTTTTGAAAAATTAATTTGGCCAAGATATGATTTAAAAAAGTAGAAGATGATGTTGTCCTTTATTTTCTGTGAATAGTAAACCCATAGTTTTGTTTCTGAAAAGACTCTTACTTTGAAAGAAGGTGAAGTACAGCTTGAAAGGATGATTTATTCTGACTTACTAAAACCACAGGCAGAAGCTCCTGTAAATAAGGATCCAGGCTAGAACAGAAAATTGCTGTGGGTAAATCTTAATAGTCTAGTTCTGTATCCATGACTGCCTCTGTCAGGATGTGCTACGATGCCATTCTGGATTGAAATTAATATAGTGTACTTCTGTTAGCTTTTAAATGCTATATTTCATTTTTTAAAAGAGGCCAAATTTAAACCAGATATTTGGAACTGTCAAAGTGAAAATACCATTTCACTGCATATAAATGCTTTATCTTCATGACTTTTCCAGTTGGTTCAAAATTTTACATTTTTGCAGGAAAGAGCTCATGATCCCTTCAGTTTGTCCATGCATCTAACTTGAAGTGGTGTGTGTGTAAATGAAAGAGTTTTTCAATGCTTAAAATACACTCTTGGAAGAGGAGTGACTTGAGGGAAAGAAGATAACTAATTAAAGATAACTTCTTGAAGATGCAAAATATCTTTTTAATTATTTATATACTCAGTATTTTTAGTCTTTTTAACCAGTTCTTGAGCATGTGAAGTTTAATAAATTTCTACGTAAACTAGTTTAGCACAAAGCAAATTTAATGTAAGTAGTGTTGAGTTACTGTTTCCAAAAAAACAAGTCATAATTAAGAATGTTAATAAATATATCTAAATGGAATATTGTGATCTGAAAAGATACATTATCTGTACTCAGAGAAATGAAAAAGGTCTACATTTAATGTAAAGTTTTATGAATCAACAGCTTTTTTATGGTTACTGAGAAGTGAAATGAAGTTTGAGAATGTAACTAAAAGCTACCTATGTGAAATGAGATTAAAATCTGTGCTTAAATACTCAGGGTTTGACTACATGGTTTGAGTGAGTTAAAATTAATTATTTGAAATATATTTTTGATAAGTAGTGTTGTTTTAAGTAATGTGGTAATAGATAAATGAGGGGTTTTCTCAATTCAAAGTAAAAATTTAAAGGAGAAATTAAAGAGCTTTACATACACTGGAGGACTTTAAAGACAGAGCAGTAATGCAGTGCCATTCTGTGAAGTTTAGTGGTAAACAGAAGATCAGCAACTTTGTGATGAACTAGGTGGAAGCTGCCTTCAGTAGTACCAATGTAAAGGACTCCACAATTCCCAAAATCTTGCTGTGTCCTGTACTAAGAGATGAGTAACAGAGGTCTCCCCAGAGAGGCAAGTCAGTCTCCTGTCACTCTGTGAGTGGCTCTGAAGCAGCAGGGGCTGCTTGAAGACATCCCCAGAGGTTCTTAGCTTTTCTACCTCCCTCCAAATGTGGATCATCACAAGATCAGGGATTGCATCTGGCTTCAGTGAAGATTTATGTATTTTATAACCCTAATGGCTGCCTGGATCTCAGTGAACAGTTGGAAAGATATTTAGCTCAAATTTTGTCTTGCTGCTTTTTACAGTTAAGCTATTTTCTGTATGTGGATAAAAGGCTCTGTAATTTTCCACCCTGTCTTTTAAAGGAGTTCTGATCCTGGCCATGTTTGCCAGAGAGCATCTCTTCTGTCTACAGAAGCATCTTTCAGTATCTCTTGAATATTGTATTAAGCTGAACTCTGTGAAGTGGTAGTTGCCTGTGTTTCACTTTGATTTTTCTCACTTTATTTGTCAGTCTTGCCAAATATCTGAGAAGGGCAGAGTCTCACCTCTCCCACCACAGCGCAGTGTGTGTCCTAGATCTGTGGAGGCAGTCAAGTGGGGTTTTTCTGATTCCTACATAGGTAAATAGAACCCTTGCTTTCCCCTAGACCTAGGCTGGGGCTCAGGGGATGGGAGTGGGATAGTTTAAGTAAACTCCTGCCTAAGTAATTTCCTTACTAAAGAAGAGATTACAAGCTTTTTGTCAAATACTATTTTATTTTTGTATTAAGGACACATTTAAAATCAGAGGTTTTAAATAATTTCATTTTTGACCCAACAAAAATAATGCTTATATCATATTCTGTAAGTGAGCTCACACTGAAGTTGATTGTAACTCAATTCTTATTTACTTAGAGCAAATGGGAAAATTATTGCTGAAACCACCAAGGTGGTAATTATTTTATATAAGCTTTAATTATGTAGCAAACCCACATGTTTTCAGGCATTATTAATAGATTGCAATTTCCATTATGATTATACATTTTTTACTAGTTTGCAAGACAAAAGAAGCATAATTAGAGTGGTGAAAATGTTCCTTAGGTACCCAGTATAAAATACAGAGCCTGTTTGTGCAATAGAATAAGTTCTGTGATGATCTGGACTACGGTTTGGGCCACTCTGTAAAATCAAATATGTGAACTAGAAAAAAAAAAGCTTTTTACTTCAAGGGGGAGGAAATAGTGAAATATGGGACATTTAGGTTATTTTCAGAAAGTAGATTGAACATGACTTTTATTTTGATCTCCTACACCCTTTCGCCCTTAATCTAATCCATATTCTGATGGTTTGTATTTTCAAAAATTAGTCAGAAATATGTTCTCGCCTTCAGTTTGTTTCTAAAAGATACGTCTAAAGTTAACCTCCTCAAATAAACTCACCAGAAGGATGAGAAAAGGTATAACTGAAATTCTTTCAATGACTCTTATGCATTCTGTGTAAACTATGAACATAGTATTGGCTCCTCAAGATTAATTTAAATGAACAAGATTTTTTCTGGAAAAGGCCATGTGCATTCTGCCAATAAATACTTTTGGATACTAGACTACTTTGTCTAATATTTCCTAACCAGTGTTATAGCAAATTAAAATAAGGGAAGAAATACTGCCTTCTTAAATACATTTTTTTTAGTAATTTTTGAACAAACAATTCCTGACCTCCACTGGTAATTTAGATTGAAGAAGCAACATAACCTAACAGTGTGAAATGGATGTGTCAGAGTGACACTTCATTCCAAGGTTTCCTGAGAGTGCCAAAAACCTACTGTGTATTTTGCTGGGTCATAAGACTGTGACAAAAATGTAGAAAGATTGACATTTCGTCAGGCAAACAGAGCAAACACTGTTTTGATGTATTAGTTTGTCATAATCATTTGCATGTACAGTGTGACTTCTTTTGAATTGCTTGCCTTTGAAATACCTTAGATACACTGTGTTTACATAGGAAACTACTGTTGGGGTTTTTTCTTTTTTCCATTCAGGAATGGTCCACCAAAATATTACATTCTTCCACTGCTAGCTGAATCATTACTAGTTTGATTCATTTGCAGATCATTAATTTTATCACTTTTCTAGGATGTGGAAAATAAAATCAATAAAAAATGAAATTTCAGTTTTAAAATACTATGGATACTGTTCATCCAAAATTCACAAAGAGTGAAATAATATATTATTTTTTAAAAATGGGTTTTGACAATTTTAGCGTGTATCTCAAACCTAGGATATAATGAGAATTTTCTGTCTGGCCTATATTTTTCTTGTCAGTTTCCAGCATTAAGGAGTATTTCACTATAACAGAAGGATTTAGGTCAAATTAAAGTTTTCCATTTAAATCAAAAGTCTTATCCTTAAGTTTTTAAACTAATCTTTTAAACCAATTTGATTACTTAAAGTAGTTAAATAGAAAGACAATAGTATGTCTTAAACATTCTAAAGAGTTTCCTTAGGTACCAATCACAGTTTATATAATGGAGATGTATCCAGCTGTCTGAAATGCAAATAAACTCTTAGAATTATTTTTGAACTGTTCTGGCAACAGGAAGAAGTGCCTCCTTAAATTTCTTTTTTTCAGGAAGGATAAATAATGCTTTCAAATTTCCAGTTATTAAAAATGTTGGGTTGCCTTAATTCTGTATGGCTAAATAAAATCAGTGCAGTATTGATTAAATGATTTACACACTGTACTCTTGTGTACATGGTATACATTTAAGTGAGGCATGCAGTGCTGGAGCTTTGGAAGAGAAAGGAGTGCCAAAGTTTAGGGAAATCAATTTGTTAGGGTAAAAACACTGAACACAGTCTGGGACTGTTTGAACATTTTGTTAGTTCTTTGATGCATATACCTTAATTATTGTAGGAGTGCTTTTCCCTGCAGGTCTTTGTCCTTCCTCAGTTTGCTCTCATTCTGCTTGTGGTTTGGGTTTTTGGGGTTTTTTTTCTGTGTTTAGGCTAGGGAGTTTAGACCACTTAAAGTTTGGAGAAAGGCTGGCTTTGTTCTCTACTAGTCTCTGGATGGTTTAGGATTTCCGAAGGGCAAATGTACAGGTGTCATACAAAAGCAGGCACATTGACCAGAAATATGTTTCCTTCCTTAGCTGACAGCACAAACTTAATATGCTGTGCTTTTCTGTCTCTTGAAGGGTAAGGTGAATTGTCTTAATAGAACTGGAATGGTGATCGTTGATGGTGAGAGTGAAATGTTCTGCAACCACCATTGGAAAGCACTGTGTACCCGTTTGTTTAGAATCCCTTAGTATCATCAGCATAAGTTCTGTATGACCTCACCCATCTGCTCAGAGCTGCAATCTTCTTGGAAAAAGAGAAGTATGGAAATCTTTCCATTCTTCAGATTTTGCTGAAATCTATTACTTCAATGTTACTGAGTTGCATTAAAAAATCCACACATGGTTTAAATAAGCAGTCAAATTATTTTTAGTATTTTTCTGATTATTCTGTTAAAACCTATTTTTTTTCTTTTATAACCCTTATATGAAATTGAAATGTCTTGTCAGCTATGCTAGCTGCTACACCAGTTAAAAATTTGCTGTACAACCCCATTTTCAATAACTTAGGTCTTTGGACACTTCAAATGTTGTGTATTTATATTATCACATTAGTATTTTGCATTTTGAAAAAAAGAGCTGTTGTGTTTATAAAAATGATTGTGCTGTGCTGTTTATATTTTCCAGAATAATTATAGCATCATAGAGTCATATAGGTTGGAAAAGACCCTTAGGACCATTGAACATAAAAACTGTGTGGTATTCTGGGAAGTAAGCAAATGCTAATACATGCCTTTGACTTACTCTTCATATTGAAGTGTTTTTGGTACAGTTACTTCCCTCCTCACCACTCTTCAGCATTTTTGAAATTATATGTGTTCCTGAGTTTGTGGAAAGCATTCCTCAAGGGCAGTAGGTGCAGGATGTTCAGATGGCAGGTGGTGAATCTCTAAAAAAGACTAGAGGAAAGGCCACTTTCAGACTACTCAAATCTAGACAGTGAAAGTTGCTTTTGAGTTGCACATCCTGAAAGTATTGATCTTTAAGGCTGTGGCTTTGAATTTTAATGTTATTCTTCATTCTCTTTTTCTAGCTGGAACACTCACAGCTTTCCCTAGAGGATTATAAGTTTTGATATTCAGAAGACTGAAGGATGCCATCTGAGAGGTGCCTGAGGTATAGTACTTGGTAGTGTGTAGGAAGCTATTAACATTTAGGATGGTGTTTACCAAAAATTCAGTTAAGAAAGTAGAAAAAAAGTAAAACTAATAATTTTGTTCAATAGATAGGAATTCACTTTATTAAATACATATCCATGTTATAATCTGCAAAATATTGCCTTGTTGCTTCTTATCTCAGGCAAAGAAAACTCTGCCTGGGATTGATTGGAGGCCCACCGTCCTTCATACATTATCTTATTTATGACTTAGTCTATACTTGGAATTTTTTATTTCAGTGGAAGCAACTGGAATTTTTCATTTATGCATCTGAAATGGTGGCTGGTGATATATTTGGATCTGTGTAGTGTTCTACCATTCAGGACATATTACTTTTCCAGTTACGTGAAATGTCTTCCAAGAATTCTCTCCAAATTCATCTTTCTGCCTTCTCTTCTCTCTCTTTCCCAATGTAGCCTTTATCATTTGTTTGTACCATCCGTTGCTGCAAAAGAGAATTTGTCATTTATAATTTAATTACTTTCTGGGAGCAGAATATGGTTCTTTCAGACAGAACGCTCTGCAGAATTTATTAACTGAATTGGTTTTCTGCAGAACTTTGCAGTAGTGTGATATCCTGGTGGTTGTGTTTTACAGGGTAGTTAACACTCTGATCTGGGAGCTCAGAAAACTCCCTGATATGACCAGAACACCTTATCATTCCAGTTCTGTTCCCCCTTCCCTGCCATGCTTCTGCAGCAGAAGAGAATCAGAACTTACTTGCTTTTAACGATATTGAATTTATCAACTGACAGTATCACTACAAATAGTCAGTCATGTTATGTGTAATAATTCTATGTATTTTCATTCATAAATTCCAGTTAAATTAACTTTCATATGTATGCATTCTTTATCTGTTATTAGCACAAGAGTTGATTTTTCACTTTGGTCACTGAATTGAAAAATGGATTATGATAGAACTCAAGTTTAAAATCCCAGATATATTCTCTGTTGAATGAAATAGTCCTTTGGATGATGGTGAAAAAAGCAAGAGGAATGAAGGTCTTGATTTACAACACCAGGAGAGAGGCTAATAAAAACAGAAGTAAAGAGAAACCATCTCAGGGTATCGTTAATGTATTGTACTTGTACTACTTTTAGTCACTTTGCTATAGAAATTACAGAAGAGAAATAATCATTAAAAATAATCCTTTTGTGTTTTAGCAAGATAGATTTCTTGATAACTGTCATTTAGAATATGAGTTTGGTTCCACAAACAGAACAGCTGAAGAAAAAAAGAATAATTTGAATGAGTCTTTTTGAAATGTATTTAGGGTATGTCCATATGTGAAACCTAAACTGTCAGAGAGGTGGTAGGATTCAGGTACACGCTACTCCTGTGTTATTTCTCTTTGGCCAGCCTTCTTCTAGAAGAAATGTTTTAGTTGTTGTCTTTCTAAAAGAGCAGGTTAGGTTTGAGCAAACAGTCTGCAAGGCAGGTCTGCATTAGTTTAGAGATGCCCGAGGTGCAGGAGTAGGATGGGCAGAGAAAGGAGAGTATTGCAGCCACACAGCTGCTGCATAGTACCTAAATGCAGTGAATTACATGGTTGTGCTGGAAAAATGATGGGTTATTCACCCTCTTTAAAAACAATCAGCAGTTACCTTGTCTCTTCCTTCTGCTACAGAAAAAGGAAGCTGCAGACAGTCTTAGACTGGTTTATATGCAAATCTGATATTCATACATCTTATTCATAAATCTTATATTCATTCAGAGGTGGAGAAGGTGTTGGCATTTTAAACTGAGCAAACATCGTCTCCCGTCCCTCAACACAAAACAGTCAATCAAAAAAAACACCTCAACACTTCATAAATATGAATAGCCTGAAGTGGTCTGAAAACATTCACTAATTCAGCATCAGACTTAAACAGACCACCTGAGACTTTGAGGCATTATTCCTTTCAGAATATTCTTCGTAGAACTTCATGCATACATACATATACCCTTCTTTTCACCAGTGCTTCAGTTTGAACCACTTAAAGTTTTCTGGTGCTCCATTGACCTAAGCCCTCTGTTATGTTCTATGTTCTCATTTAATGCTGAAATGATTCCGATACGGGAAATGAAAAATACATTGAGGTTTTTAAATTTGAGTATATAATCAGTTTTCATAAGTCTTTGTTATATTGAGTTTTTCTTCTGATATCTATGGTGTGTAAAGATTTTTGCCTGACAGGGTTCTGACTTTTTTGCTTTCCAAGAGTTATCAAACTACCTTGTCTTAGAAAAAATGGTACTGTATTTCTGACAGAACATGCTTGTTTTGTACATTTTTTTTCCTGACAGAATCTTTCCCCTTTCCCTTCTCAGTGTTCAGGAAATGCTGACAGGTCAGAGGCTTTGTCAGTCTAGCTCCCACAACGATGCTGTCCTGGCAGCTCTGAACCAACAAAGAAGTGATGGCATACTTTGTGATATTACCCTTATTGCTGAAGAGCAAAAATTCCACGCACATAAAGCAGTCCTGGCAGCCTGCAGTGACTACTTCCGAGTAAGTTCCAAGATTTTTCTCTTTATATAATAATATTAAAAATAATCATCGTGGAGGATGAAGATGTTACAGATATCATGTTGAACAAGATTTAAATTTGAACCTTTGGAAAATGCAGGATTATTGCACGCTCAGTAGAGTATACAAGTTAAAATATCTGTAGGAAAGAAATGTTAAGAACATAATTCAGATTTTTTTTGATAATTATTTATGTTAAGTCTTCCTCTCCCTCTGCCCCCAACAGAGATAGGCAGTGCACATCTTTCTATGAATTTAAAGCCCCAGTAAAGTGAGAAAGTGGAAGATATTTTAGTATGTAGAAATTTTTGTAGAACTTATGAGAGTTGTGATTGGAGGATGGTGTAGAGGGAAGACCTCACTGTGGTCTTCAACATCCTCCTGAGGGGAAGCGAAGGGGCAGCACTGATGCCATCTCTGTTGACCAATGATGGGACTTAAGGAAACTGCATGAAGCTGAGTCAGCTGACATTTAGGCTGGGTATCAGGAAAAGTTTTTCAGCCAGAGGGTGGTTAAGCGCTGGAACATGCTCCCCAGGGAGGTGGTCACAGCACCAACCTTGACAGAGTTCAAGAAGCATTTGAACAATACTTGGGCATGTGGTGTGGCTCTTGGGGTGTCCTGTGCAGGGCCAGAAGTTGGACTTGATGATCCTGATGGCTCTCTTCCAAGTCAGAGTGTTCTATGATTCTGTGATTAGAGTATGGAAGTATGGGGAGAGGGAGTTTAAATTTAATCTTCACTGTGAGGCTGGTGAAGCACTGAAGCAGGTTGCCCTATCCCTAGAAGTGTTCAAGGCCAGGTCAGATGGGGCTCTGAGCAAGCTGGTCTAGTGGGAGGTGTCCATTGCAGTGGGTTTGAATCTAGGTGATCTTTAAGATCCCTTTCAACCCCAGCCATTCTATGATACCATGATAAATGTAATTTAGTTCAGCTTGAGATTGGGTTTTTGTTGGATGATTGGGTTGCTCTCAAAGAGGAGGCCATAGTAATTTTTTAAATGTGATAAAACTTATTTTCAGAACCAAGTGTTTCCAAGACGTAAAATAAAATATTCCATGGGAAATCTGATTCAGACAATTCCAGTCTAATTCCAGTCTAAAATTGGAGTAACTGAAATATTGCGTTTGCTCATAGGAAAAGTATTCTTTATATGAAGCAATTCTACTAATCTTTATTACAATGTGCCCACTCAAAATGTTGGACCATGTATAGCTGTGTAGTTGACTGGTATTTTCAAGTGTGAGTCATCCTGTTGTTAATCAGAGGCTAAAGCTGAATTTAATTTAAAGGTCTATTTTCTCTAACAAAGTAAATTTATTAAATATTTTCTCTACACAATAATTGTAGTGTTATAAACTTCTTTATGGGGATCTTTTTTGTCTTGTTACAATAGTAATAGTGTATGACAACTTCTCTATATCTCTGATTACCTGAGCAGGGTTTTTATCTTCCTGTCAACTCTCTCTCACTTTTGGTTAGAACTTAGACTTCATTTATTTTGTGTACTTAAGAAATGTTATTAACCTTGATGTGACTTTTCCTGTGATGGTGTTGAGGCAATTGATTGCTCATTTTTTGAGCTTATCTTCATGCTTATGAGTTCTCCTAAAACATAGTTTGTACTGCCATGGTTGCTGATGTTGCTTCATCATGATGCCCAAGCCCTGCTGTAGCAGAGATTGCTTTGCATTTTTATTTCCTTTCAGCCCAGTGCACAGAGAGGGATTCTGGACCTTTCTCCCTGTAGCAGCTGCTATGTATACTTGCCAGTGATAGGTATAGTGCCTGTTCTGGTTTGGTTGAAATATTTTCATAAGGGTGCCATTTCATCCACACCTGAGACGCTCTTTCCAGAGCTCATTGTACCCTGTGCATAGAAACATCATGGAGTGGGCACCGATGCCCAGCATTCCAGCAGTGTGGTAGGAACAGCTTCTGCTTTGGTCACTTATTGATTGATGTTGAGATTTGGGACACTGTGATTTATCCTGTTATTTCCAGCTGAGTTACTTGGCATTGACTGGACAGTTATTGTGAATTAAAATCTTAATGCCCTTTATTGATACATAAATATTTTCTATTTGAAAAGTGTTGTGAGAACACTTTATGCAGCACTGAGTAATTTGGTCTGCCTCTAAACTCTTATTGTTTGGTAAGATGTATTCTTCAGACTTTACGTATCAGCTATAAATATGTCACCTGTGGTTTCTGAAATCAGGCAAACAGGTCTTTTTATAGACAAAAATCTTTTTTTAGAATATTGTGAAGTAAGATATATTCTATATTCTGGAAGAGGAAGCTAAGAAAGTTACACTATGTTCCTGATTCTAATAATTTAGAAAAAGTAAGAGTCAATTAAAAAGTAATAATGTTTTGTATTTAACCTGAGATTATTGGTCTTTTTATATCTAGAGGGATTTTACCCAATTTGAGCTATTTGGGTATTCTTCTTCTAAGACTTAGGAGAATGAATCAAACTTAATTTCAGAGTTGGTGAAAAGAAAGAGACATTGCCAGAGGATGATAAAGGATAATAGCAGATTTATTCAGAATGACATGAGTGATGATCTGGAAGTGCCAGATATCACTCAAGTGGCCATAAAGGCCAAACTCATGTGCTTCAAACTTAGCTGTTAATATTACATAATTTTTACCCTTTTTTTTTTTTTTTTTTCCTGGAGGAATTCTTAGATGAAGCTTTCAGATTTCCTAACTCTAAAGTCATTTAGAGCTCATTGCCATGTGAAAATTACCAGGATGGACCCACTGCTGGCCAAGGCTGAACCAAACAGGGGATGATAGTAGCACCTCTGTAATCTGTTAAGAAGGGAGGGTAAAAAAAGTTATTGTACAGATGTAATTGTGGCCAGAGAAGAGCAGGGTGAGATTATGAGAGAGGAACAACTGTACAGACCCTGAGGTCAGTGCAAGAAGGAGAGACAGGAGGTGCTCCAAGCACTGGAGCTGATGTTCCCCTGCAGCCCATGGTGAAGACCATGGTGAGGCAGCTATTTCCCTGCAGCCCATGGAGATCCATGAGGATGCAGAGATCCACTTCCAGCCATTGAAAGAGACCCTAGCCAGAGGAGGTGGATGCCTGAAATAGGTATGTGAGCCCCTGGGAAACCTGTGCAGGAGCTGGATCATGGCAGGGATCTGCAGGCCTGTGGAGAGAGAAGCCCATGCTGGAGCAGATTTACTGGTAGGACTTGTGGCCCTGTGGGGAGCCTAGGCTGGAACAGCCTGTCCTTGAAAGAATGCACTTTGTGGAAGAGTGATCAATTTGGCAGCAGTTTGTGGAGAACTGTTGTCTATGAGATGGACTAACACTGGGTAAGTTCCTGGGGAACTGTCTCCCCTTGGAGGGACCCCATGGTGCAGCAAGGGAAGGACTCCCCTCCCTGAGCAGTGGGAAAAACTGCTGGTGATGAACTGACCATAACCCACATTCTCTGTCTCCATGCACTACTGGGGGAGGAGTGAGGGCTGAGAAAGAAGGAGGAAGAGGTGCAGGGAAGTTGTTTTTAACTTTGTTTTACTCCTCACTATCCTCTTCTGAGTTTGTTAGTAATGAATTCTATTAATATCCCAAATTTGAGTCCATTTTGCCCATGACAGTATTTGCTGAGTGATCTCTCCTGTTCGTTATCTCAACTCATGAACACTTTACTATATTTTCTCTCCCCTGTCCATTTGTGGAATGGACTGAGAAAGCAGTTTCGGTGTGTGCATGGCATCCAGCCAGAATTAGTCCACTACAGTCTTTTTTCCAGGACTCCAAAAATATGTTCAGTTCTATGCAGGGCTCTATCAAAACAAATAGTTTGTTTTCCCTTTTTTGCTACTATTGTAAAACAGCTTCTACAAGCTGTTTGCTTTCTATGGAGGGTTTGTATAGTTTCGGAAGTTTTGCTCTGTGTCTACTTTGATTCAGATAGATCTTCTTAAATTGTAGTGTTTTCTTGAGCAGCATATTTTCTTAGAAATTGATCATTATGTCTTTCTTTTATTGTAAAGAAAAGTTTGTTAACACTTTAAAAGGATAACTAACTGTGTGTCTTTTTACACACTGGGGCAATGGAGCCACTTGTATGAGGAAGAGTGGACAGAGAAGGCCATAAGTTTCCTTATAAAATTTTCTTTGAGATTATAGTCTGGAGTAAAATCTCTTGCTTTCCTAAGACAAACTGGAGACCTGTGCTTCAGCAAAATACTTAAAGGCTAGCCTTCTAGAGTAACAGCAGGCCTTCCAGTCTTCCTGTTGGTATAGTTAGTCTCACAGTTCCAGCTGTGCAGAAACATTGAAGTTTAAATCATAAATGTAACTCCTGTTTTGGAAGTTTGTACATAAAAATTTTGTGTGTTTTCTCTTTATGAAAAAAATCCCTTAGGGAGTTGGATACAAAGACTCTGTGTATGGAGTTAAACTTCAAGATTAGACACTTGAAAATTGGAAGTTTTAATTTATTTTCTGCTCCTGAAGTACCTATTCTTTCAAAATGTCCTAAGGAATACAGTAGTTATCTCCATACTCCAAAAGACTACTATAAAAAATAGTAAACATCTGTATTTTTATGTGTTCTTTTTAAAGCAACAAACAGCATTTTAGGCAAACTTTTCCATATTGACATGCTGTGATTTGCCATTTGTCTCAATCTATTGCACTGAGACAAGGCAGTTGAGTTAATATGTGTAACTGTGATAGCTCTAGCAAGCTAAGTCATTTCCCATTAAAAGATTCTTCTTTTTTTCCTCTCTGGGAGCAAAATGAAATGTTACTGCATGACTTCATTAGTAGGCATTTACAGTGTTGGCAGGTGATTATGTAACCTCAAGATTTTCTTGTACAAAATGCATTGGATTTCCAGTTAGAAAAACTCTTCTTCTTCCCTACTTTTCATGAGTGGGTTTTTAGTTGCAGGACTTTGATCTTTCTCCAAAAGATGCAGATTTTCCATCTAATTTAGATGAACGATTATATCGATTATCTGGAATAGATTTTAAAATGTCAACAATATTCTAATCCTTTTTCCACAAGGAGCATGCTCAGTTCTTAGAAGTTTTTTTTTCTTATTTGAAATGAACTACTAGATAATAATTTTATGCGCAGACTTTGTACTACAAACTGTGACAGTTGATTCTTAAGCAGTTTCTTCTCAGGGGTTTCCTGTGCTCTCTTTCCTGCCCATTGTCAGATAGTTTCATTGTTTGTCCACAACATTGCTGATTGTTCATATTTTACAGAATATTGCATTGTTTCATGATAGGGTTAGGGAATTATTTTTTATAAACCAATCCCTGGGGATTGAAAGAGTGATTGATGCAAATAGGAGTCTTGTTATATTAATTGTAAAGAGGAAAACACTCTACCTGATATATCTTAGAGATAGATATAAGAACTTAGTTCTGAGAAATCAGGGTTACCTGCTGCTTTTGCAGTATGTGATTTTGTCTTTCAGTATCTTACCATTGGTATGTGTCTACTAAAAACCTAGTATCTTCCTTTCTATTGTACCCCAAAAGTGATGCTACTTAGAAATTGTCTTTCCAGATAACCTTTAAAAAGCTAAGCTCTTCCCATTGGGCCAAACCAGCTCTGTTCTTGCAAACAAACAGTAGTTCTGCTTGCAGTTCTTCCCTAACCCCAAGCCATATATGGATAGGCATGGCTGCTTCTGAACTCTCTGATAAACAGCATAAGAGGCAATGGCCATAAATTAAAGTAAGATATCTTCCACCTCAACCTGAGGAAGAAATTACATTGAGGGTAGCATAGCACTGGAATGGGCTGTCAGAGGTGGTCTTGGAGCTGTCTGGTTTTGTGAACATGTTACTCATATGCCTCCTGTTGAGAGTGAGAACTCACTGCTGCTTGCTCCTCATTAGAGAAAAAGGAACTTGTCTAAAATAGGAGGAGGTCTGGGAAAAAAAGAGTTAATTTACTATATTATAAAAGTTTAAATACAAATTAGAATGTTACTGCTAATTATTCAGTAATCCAGTTACAGTTGAGTGTCAAGGAAACTGCACAATCCTTCACTTCTCAAAATACTGTTTGAATTGTTTTACTAAATGAAATCAAAGCATTGGAAGTAATAAAGCATGGACAGATGTGAGGTGTCTTGTGTAATGTTTATCTGAATAAACCCTTTTATTTCTGCAGTATATACAAAAATGGTTTGTAAGCTTTTTAAAGCTTTCTAAATAAATACTTTAATATTCTTTCAAAATTAAAAAAGTAAGGAAACGTAGCTGGGTTATTTTATTTTGTTCATCCTTATCTTTGTATTTAATGAGTTTTATTCTGCGAGGCTCTGAAGCAATTTTTCTTTGCTGCAGACAGAATTCCCACAGCTCAGCAGTGTTGGTGCTAACAAAAACATACAAGAGTCTTCTCTTTTCCAAATTCTGTGTTTAAATTCCCAACAGTTGTTATTCTGTCTGCGTATATACATTTCTGTTGCAAATCTCATAGTTCACAAATGTATTCGTTGCAATTCTGTCGGTGTTGGATGGTAGACAATATGCTGTGGTATCATCTTGGGTTTGGTTTTTTTTCCTGTTTTTGAAATGCCAGTATGGTAAGTGTGTGCACCATTGTTATATATGGCAAAATCAACTCTGCAGTTAGTGAGATAGGTCATAGTTGGCTGTGGCTCTCTGTCTCAGATTAGTGTGATAACATGTGGTGTTTGGCTACTGACCTGATGCATTTTCTCTGCTTAAAACCAGGAAAGAAAAGTCATTGCAGCCACGTTCCTCTGATTGTCCATTTGCTTTACCATCCTCTTTGCTTGCTCCAGGCTACTTCAGTTCAATTTTGCAGTGCTGCCATAACAAGAATTCTGAGTCTGCACTGGGCTCAACTGCATTTCTGTGTTGTTTAGTGTTTGCCCATGAAAACCAATTTATTGGGGCAGGCCTGTGGCAGAGAAGCGTTTTGTACTTGTTTTCTTCTCAGTCTCTATAGTCTCGTGAAGAAGTTTTGTGTTTCAGAACGTTGTTGGATTCAGTAGATGCTCTTGTATATCTTGTAGTCTCTGTCAGTATCTTCCTACACAACCTCAGGAAAAATTAAAACTATTCTGTGGGTGTAGTGAAGCTGAAAATACCTGAGGGAATTATTTGGGCAGCATATCACTTTTAGCTTCAGTGACTGAGACCCACATACCATTTTGATAACATGATAAGTATCCAGCAGAAGAGACAGAGAGGTGTTAGAATCTTTTGACATTCTTAAAATAGCTGTTTTTCTTTTGGGTACTCCTCAGGGAGTGTTTCAGTCTCCTTTGTTTGTATAAGAAGCCCATTACAATGCAGTTCTGTTTTTTGTGTTGCACAACATGCTTGTTTGAAATTTAGAGGAGATACCTTTCTTAAAATAAATTCTTCAGTTTCTTCATTGTCAACAGTGCCATGGTTTTACATCCTGTTAACACCTTCATTTTAGTAGACTGAAATATAATTGGCAAATTGAATTCCTGTCAGTATAGGTCTTAATCTTGTGAAAGGTGGGATTTAAGCAGTGGAATCTTTGCATTTGACTGTCATGAACAGCTTTGGAAAGTGCTGCTGGTTGCTTATCTTTGGCAGGAGTTAGTGTGCCTGAGCCAGCCAGTTTGCAAACTTTAGATGTCAAAAACCTCTTTAAATCCTATCCACTCTTAGTGAATGACCTAATGTGTGAATGGATCAAACTGCCTCTCAATCTGCTACCTGATAAGGAATGCTTCAAAGGAGGGAGATGCCCTTAGCAGTCTTAGGTGAGAGCATAAGAATGGCTACACTGAGTTGGGTCATTGGCTGCTTGCTTTAGCAGTAACTGGTTGTGATGTCTGGTGGAAAAGGGTAAGTCCAGGGTTAGTGACTATAATGTGTTCCAAGAATTCCCCAGCTGCTTTCAGCTCAGGGATATTTCAGAGCAGGGTATGATTCCTGTCTATTCAGCAATTCTTAATAGGTCTTTCTTCTAAACTTTTATCTTCTTTCCCATTGGGCCTGTGTAAGGTTTCTCATCCGCCTTACAGGGTGGCCAACTGCCTACTGTATGAAGATCTACTTTTGTTTATTGTCAGTCTGATTTCTACCAGTTTAATGTGATTCCTTCTAGTTCTTCTTTTGGAAAAGATAACCATTGGTTCTTCTCACGTCACTCAATCATCTCTTTTCCAGGATGGAAACTTTTGACTTAATCAGATGCTATTTAAATGGAAGTTGTGGAGGATGCTTGAGGAAGCTTCTTGCCCTTCTCCAAAGTTTTGGCAGCTCTGGTATATGTTTTGTGAGCTGAGGGTGAGGGCATTGCATGCAGTAGGCAAGGTGTAAATTTCTGTATGGGCATAGGATTGATTTCTGTTTTGTTTCTGTTTTAAAAATTTCTAAGCTTTGATTACTTTTTTTCTTTCTTTTTTAATTTTTAAAAAATTTTTTTTCTGAGAGCTGTGATTTTTTTTTTATTAAACTCATATGTTCATTTTTATAATTGCCATTTTAGAAGCCAGCTGCTTATTCCATGCAATCCTTTTACAGTTTATCACATTAACCATGCCTTTACTATCGTGCATAACTTTGCCTTAATTAGCTTTCTACCTGCACTGCTCTCGCCTTTCTCCAGAACTGCTCTGCATATGTTACGCATGAGCTGCTCCACTGGAATCATCGCTCCCTGTGAAAACTGGTCTTTTCTTGTTCACTGTTTCATGTATTCAGGCACTTACCCAGGCAAAGATCTCTCCTCTTTTCTCTCTTGCCTTCCAGACATTTGAACGCCTCTGTCAAAAACTTTTTGTGAATCTGAATTGTTAAAAAGTAATGGTTACAGCCCAGCATAACGCACTCTTCACCATTAGGTTACATCCATTACTTCTATATGTATAGAACACAAGTTTGTGTATGTATGTGTGCAAAAATCAAATTACCATCTCCTTAGACATGTGGAACATTTTTAGCTACTGATGGAATAACCTGCCCTTCCAGGGCCATAGAGTGCCAATTATGCAAATAGGCACCAAATGTACACAAAACCCATTTTGTATAAAAATTTGGAATATTAAGACAACTTATGAAACATCCATCTGCATTTTCAGGAACTCTTGTACCTGGCACTTAATTATCTACCTTGTCAGGATTAGATTACAGCCTAGAAGGAGTAGGTATCAAGCCTGGAGAATTTATGGGAATAATTAAATTAACCTTGCTGTGGTCTGTTAGCTCAGAAGGGGTTTTTTTACTAGAGTTGAAGGAAAAGCCAAAGGATAAATGAGCATGGTCAAGTGCAGACAACTAAAAATATAGCGAAGAGATAATTTTATAGAGGCATTTGTTCCAGAGGAAATAGCTGATGGAGGGTAGAGCTTAGCTGATGATGAAAACTACTGTGACAAATGAATGCAGCATTAACACAAGCTTGGTTAGTCAAGTAATTTGTCTTTTATTTTGCAAATTGTTAGTGTTTGTTTAGTTTTTTATGTTTTTATCAGCAGAAGGGAATAAAAAAAAAAAAAACAAAGAAAAATAGTGAGCTGGTTTTATTATTTTGCCTTTGTATAAAAGAGTTTAATAAATATGTTGGTGGGAATTAAGGGTGGTACTTTAGCAAAATTGTACTGTATTCTTAATGGAAAAC
Organism: Certhia americana; assembly: GCA_018697195.1. Taxonomy (NCBI): domain Eukaryota; kingdom Metazoa; phylum Chordata; class Aves; order Passeriformes; family Certhiidae; genus Certhia; species Certhia americana. The sequence goes on from CM031859.1 coordinate 37,793,935, forward strand.
AAGATTTAGAATCATAATGGAAAATAGAATTATTTTAAAAGATATGAAGGTTGTCTCGTTCAAACCCTCATAAAATGGGCCAGATAAGAAAGATATCTAATGCAAAGTCTCATAAAATGAACCATTTAAAATTTCAGCATTAGATTTCTCACATAACAAGTATGCTTTTGCAGTTACAATGCAGAGTAGAAGTAATTGCCATAGTTTACTATTGCTTGGAACATTTGGATGTCAGTGTCTAATGACATTCACATTGCATTATATAAGAGGCTTCTTAAAAAGGTAATTATAATAACAACTAAGATTGCTACTACAGTTCTGTCAGATTAAACCTTTCTGTGCAACTATTGAATTAGACCCTACATACACTAAGGTGGGACACATGTCTTAATGGTATTGTATGAATTATATTTTTAAAATGAAGCCCCTTAAAGATGTCCACGTTTGGATCATGGCTTTTCCTTGGAGGGGGAAAAAAATCACAAGAAGCTTTGCCTTCCTGAATTAAATGCATTGTGGTAGTTATAATGCTAGTTCAAGAGCTAAGTGACTTTTATTGCAATTTTATTCTGGGCTTGCTTTTGATATAACTTTCTAAAATCATCGAAGGATGTGAACAATAGGCTTATGCATTCATTGGGAAGCATTAAGCCATTTTAAGCAAAATTTGCAAATGTGACTCATGCTTTTCTGTGCTTGACTGGAAATGCTGAGGAAAAAATCTGGTTTTAGTTATGCTGCTTTCTTTATTCTCCAAAAGGCAGGCCTGCTTATGGGTATTTATTGTTTGGACAGACTGTACATTACTAGAGTTTTATGCAATGCTTTGCAAGACACTGTCCTTGCAATTCAGTTTTCTTGCATCTGCCATAAAATAAACAATAATTTTGATATTTAGGACCACCTGTGGTGACTTACTAATTTTGAAATATTGAAACTAATAACTTTATTATATCTGTAATAGTTCACAGTTTTGTGTGATTTTTTATTCTGACAGAGTTGCACACGGAAATTATAGACTTATTTTGGTTTTATGTCACTACTTAGATTTTGAATATGAGTCTTTAGTGATGATGCAGCAACTTTTTAGTGATGATGCTTCTATTACTAGTAGCACGCTACAGAGTAAAATATCAATATCAATCACTTATATACAAAAGAAACACTTTTTCCATGTGGCTTAAATTATGTTTGTGTACCTAAGCAGAGCTTTAGGGAAGACACATTACACTATTAAACTCTGACTGTCGAAACATGAATTATGTTTGATGCAAGGATGCATGTTCAATCAAGGATATAACTTGCTAGCAAAAAAAATGTTAGGATTTTTTTGTTTGTTTGTAGTTTGGTTTTTTTTGTTTGTGGGGTTTTTTGTTTTTTTTAATCTTGAAGTTTTTATTTTGACTGGGAAAGAAGGCCCCATGCCTTGTTACAACCAAGAAAATCACTTTGTTCTTGATGGAATGTTCAACATACAAACAGGAAAAAAAAATCTCGCATCCTTAGGTTCTCTAGACAAGTAGGGTAGTTCTTTATTGCAGTTTCATTACTTATTTTGAAAGATACCAAGAAAGGCATATCTTTTTGTATCCAGAGTGTAACCTAACAAGTTACTTGATTTGGTAAGCTCTCTGGGGCTGTGTAATTATGTATCACTGTCTGACACTGACATTATAAAAGAAACTCCAAAGGTTCGGTGGAATTTGCTTTACTAACAGTAATATGTGACACTTGAATACTGTGCATAAAGTTGTATAGTTTGCTGCTCAGTTTTATTTCTTGAACTATATATTCTCTTAAACTATGAATGATAGCTGACCTTTCCATTTCATGGGATTCATTTTAGTTGCTTGGCAAATGCTTAAAAAACAATATTTAGGTAGGTTTCATAGAGCAGATGAATTACTGTAGGCTCAGTTATCAGTGACTGATGTTATGTGACATTTTCTCTGTGAATTTATATAGAACTTTTTTCAGAAGAATTGTGTAATGAGCCTCTTAATCATATTTCATGCAATTGGTATTGATGGATATGTTTTTCAGTGTGCAAGAGACTCCAGAGGACATGGCTGATTGGTTGATGATTGATTTAGGATAGACAGGCTTGAATTGGGAGGGGAAAAAAGCTATTTATAAGAAGAACAAGGCACATTTTGTACATGCTCTAAAGAAACATACACATATTAAACTGGTTATTTAAATAAGTATACATTGCACATCTAGAGCATCGTTCATATTTGATGTGGGCATGGTGCTCTGTCAAAGCAGTATTTTGACTCCTGTTCTGAACGTATTCTTTTTTGTTGTGATAGGTAAAAACAGCAAAGGAAAAATGACATGGATTATATAATGAAGAATAAGAACACGAAGCTAAGGACACCCAAAGGTTATTTCAGGAGTAATAGAACAAAGTAGATGAAATAGATTATGATTTATTTATTTAATATTACTGTTGCATGAAGAGAGAATTGCTATTTTTAATACTAACTGCAAAGTGTAGTGTTTTGGCCTGAAAAAGTTTAAAGCCCAAACAGAAAAGAAAATGTCAGGACTGGATACTTGGTAGCCCAAGTGACAGATAAGCTTAGGTCCCAAATCAGAAAAAGTGTGCCACTGATCAACAGATTGATGCCAGTAAGATTTCTCACAGGCTTAAAGTTACACGTGAAATGAAAACAATCTCGAGGTATCACATCATAACTGAGTTCCCTGAGCAGTGTGGAAAATAGATCTGAGATCCCTGAAGTGTTGGTTTGCTTTCTTCATAGCTTTTCTGATACCTGAGATAAGTACAATCAATTTCCTGTAAAGAAAAGACTATGGAACTACAGGTGACTGTAGAATTAAGTGCATATGATGTGGGAAGTGAATTTGAATAAAACACTGCCCTTAATGAAGATGCCTATCTCTTTTAAAATAATTTTACAAATAACTTTACAAAGTCAGTATCATTGTTTAATTATGGAGGCAGAAATTTGAGATGGCAAATCAGCTCTTTCAAATGAGTCAAACAATGCTGGATACTGTTAATTACATTGAAAGTTCAATGCAACAAGATAAATAGCTAAGGAAAACCTTGGTGACTTCATTGATCAGTTCTTTAGCACTTAGTTTGCTAAGCAGAGGTCATTCTAAAGTACCCCAGGACATTATTATTCTGTGGCTAAGCCTGTAATTGAAAAAGAATTTTTGTAGGTTAGGGCTATGCTCTGGTGGGAAGTACCAAATGTTTGTTTTGCGTTATGGTGGACTTGGATCTATCTAAGGCTGCTGGTTGTTACCAAAACAGTGTTTGAGAAAACAGAGGGAGGAAATGTTACTCTTGGAGTTGCTATAGTAAGCTCAGCTTACTTGCCTGTTTTTGAAAGCTTAGATTTCTTTTGCATTTTGCATCAAAAAGTTGACTCAAACAAAAATGGAAAGAGATGAATGTTGCTTCACAACCTTGCTGAGGGAAATTTGAGATATTTTAAAGGTTATTGCTATGCACTGGAGCCATGTACTTTACGCCTTGAAGAGGGAGGGTATTTCTTGAAGGCCTCAGATCACAGCAGTGAGTTACTTATGATTTGAGTCACAGTGCTATCTTTTTAACAGCATAAAGCATAACCATTTGTTCATTTTACATAATTTGTCTCCTGACACTGCATATATTTTGATTCTGTTTCTTGCCTTTCTTCATGGCCTTTTGTATGTGGAATTCACTGACAAAATTTGCTTGTTTAAAATATGTACAATTTGGTTTAGCTGTTTTGTGGTCGTTTGCTGTTTGCTATGTCGGATATGGCTGAAATTTGATATGTACAAATGAGGAAAAGCTCATTACTCTCATGGATATGGAACATCTGAGTAAGTAAGAAAATGACTCAAAGGCAAGGAGCAATTTTGTATGTCACCATTGTGACAGTGAGCAATTTGTATTTTAGGGATTTTGACACACATCTTGTGTGTCTGTTACCTCGGTTCCTGAAGTGGTATGTTGTGAAGGAGCCCATATATGCTGCTGTAGTGCTGTCTGACTGGCAAAATCAATGTGACTGGACATTTTAACAGTAATACATTGTTCTGATTTGGTGTTATTTTACAGCTATTGTGAATTTTGCTTTTGAAAGGTAAACAACATGCTGAGCATGGAAAGTCAGACACAATGACTGTGCTATGCATCTTTTACTTCAACTGTTCTGCTTGTTGCATCAGATCTGATCACATCTAAGTCTGTACACATGGTGGTTGTGTGCCATTCAGTTTTGAACTCCCGTTGTGTTTTGTATTCTGTGTTTGTAGAAGAAAACATTTTATAAAGGTACCTGTGACTGTTGAGGGCCAAGTTGTGAAACTACAGGTGTGCTCTGTGTTAAATGCCCACCAGCTTGCCAGATTTCTTTGAAGTCAAGTTTTCAAGAGTCTCAGAATTATTTTATGGCTTGACTATTTTTATCTAAGGACTGTGTGGTTTGTTTTCTTTTTCTTTGGGTATAGTTCTTTAGCTTTGTTTCTGTTTCAAGCCAATATTCGAAGAAGAATGGAAGGTAGATTCCTTCCTTCCTCCAAAAAGAGGAGCTAATATCCTTCTTCCAAAAGAGGAGCTAGTATCTGCCTGCCCCACAAAAATAAGGCCATCCAAAACCATAGCATCTGAAATAAGTATGACCTGAAGTGGAATTCCATAAATGGAATATGTTAATTTGTGTCAGCATGTTGAGATCTGAATTTGGGAACAGTAGCCAAAAAATGGCAAGTGGATTGTAGTTACTTTGCATTGAGGGATTTGATATACTTACTTAAAATCTTAACTGAAGTATCAGAATTTAAACAATCAATTTATTTACCACAGAGTTGGCTAATTATATGATTGGGTGGCAGAACAAGATCTGGATATTTAAAGAAGCTGGAAAAAGTGGTAAGTTCTCTCAAAAGTGGGTTTTATTATAAAAGGGATCTTTGGTTAACACTGGCAACTTGTACTTTCCAGTTTCATGAAGGTCTTGAAGCAGAAATGATGCATAATCAAATAGATTTTATTTCGAGCTGAAATGTTTTTTTTTAAAAAAGTGTAATAGCATTGTTGAATGAAGTCATGGTGAATGATTTCATGCTTAGTCAAATTTGGTAGCTTTTCTGATAGGTTGGACTTTGAGTTGGGCACTTGTCCAAATACTTTGTATTTCATTTGTTTTTCTGGTCTGCCACTTCTGCATTCACCCGAGATATTCATCTTATTGCCTTGTTTTTAATGTACCCAAGGGAAAAATAAAGTAGGCTAGGCTTTGTATTAAAAGCATGACTGATGGATCTATATAACCTCACAAAACCTAAGGGTGTTTTCAGGGATGCATCTGAAATTGGAGTTTAACAACTCAACCGTAACTCATTCTCCAGGTATTGGTGAAGCCTGAAATCAGAATGTAACGGTCTCTATGTTTTTTACAGTTAAAACTGCAATATTCAGGTACAGGAGTGCAACTTAAAGACTGAGTTTGAGTTCAGCTTCTGCCTATGGTAGAGCAGATTTTTTTTCATGCTGGATTAAACCTCAAGAATTATCAGGCTAAGAAGGAAATTTGCCTGCTGGTGAAGGCAGTGTGGATCAGTGAGCAGTACAAAGTTCATTTAAGTGGGAGAATACTTTCCTGGAGGCTAATCAGGTTCAGCTGAATGTCTGAGGACTGTCTGAGGACCATTGCGGGGCTTGTTCTTTGATCAAATTCTTTGGTCTTGCTTCCTGAAAAATAGATGTAGTTACTACTCAGTTTCAAAAACCTTCACAGAATATTTGGAATAGTATTTGAGAAAATGAACTCTTGAATAGAAGATGTGTCACATCTATGATGAAGTGACTACCTCAGCAGACAAGGGAAGAGCCACAGACATCATTTGTATGAACTTCTGTAAAGCCTTTCACCCAATCTTCCATAACATCCTCCTCTCTATATTAGAGAAAGAAGAAATATTCAATGAAGGTACTGATAGATGGATAAGAAAGTGTTTGGACAGTTGCTTCCAGAGGTCAATGGTTGAGAGTCCTGATGGGCATCAGTGACAAGTGGTGTCCCTCAGGAATCTGTATTGGACCAGTGTTATTTAATACCTTTATCACAGTGATTGAGTGCACCCTAAGCAGATTTGCAGGTGACACCAAGCTGGGTATTACAGTTGACACACCTGAAGGATGGGATGCAATCCATAGGGGCCTGGACAAGCTTGAGAAATGGGCCCATGGGAGTCTCTTGTGGCTTAATAAGACCAAGTGCAAGCTGCTGCACCTGGGTCTAAGCAACCCCTGGTATTAAGACAGGCTGGGGAATGAACAGATGGAGAGTGTTTCTGCTGAGAAGGACTTGGGGGTGCTGGGACATGAGAGGCTAGGCATGAGCCAGCAATGTGCACTCACAGCCTGGAAAGCCAAATGCGTCCTGGGCTGCATCCAGAGGAGCATGGCCAGCCGGGAAAGGGAGGGAGTTTTTCCCCTTTGTTTTGTTCTCATGAGGTCCCACCTGGAGTGCTCCGTCATGCTTTGAAGTCCTCAGACTGAAGGACTTTGACCTGTTGGAATGAGTCGAAAAGAGGGCCACCAAATTGATTAGAAATGAAGAAATGCTGAGAGAATTGTTTCTTTTCAGCCTGAAAAAGAGAAGGCTTCAGGGTATGTGTTCTTTCATTATGTAGGGAGAGCCTTCAAAAAAGTTGGGGAGGGACTTGTGATAAGGGCACGTAGTGATAGGACAAGGGGGAAAGGCTTTCAGTTTAAGTGAAAGAGAGTAGGTTTAGATTAGATATTAGAAGAAATCCTGTACTGGAAGGATGGCCAGGGAATTTGTGGATGCCCTGTCCCTATAAGTCTTCAACGCCAGGTTGGGTGGGGCTTTCAATAAGCTGGTTTAGTGGAAGGTGTCTCTGTCCATGGCAGGAGGGTTGGAACTAGATAATCTTTATGATCCCTTCCAGCCCAGACTGTTCTGAGAGTCTCCACAAAGCCACAGGTGTGTCTTATTGGCAGCTACTGTTCTGATAGCCCACTGCTCTCTTAGACTATATCTGTAGTTACAAATAAGATGAATGAGGGCTTGTTTTTTAAACTGGCATGGCATGGCTTGTGGCAATGTGGCTAAACCTCTGTGAACATTTTTGCTTTGTCCATGATACCTATTTGGAACAGCCATAGCTTGAGTTATCTCCTGGGCCATAGTCCAGGCATTGCCTGGGAGAATGCTAATTGGAAGGGGTCAAAGCTCTGCTGGAGGCTGTGTTTCTTAAACACTGTGGCTGATTATGGGCAGTGACTGAATGAGTGGCCTGCTGAGTTTACTAAGTTAGGTGTAGTAATAAACCCTGTGTAAAGACCATGTTGGAATCTCTGTGTTAAAATAATCTCCTGAAGATATAATCAGTAAGTGTACACAGAAGTCATACAGGAATGATTCCTGGTTTACAGATAAGATTCAGTTAAGTGTTTCTTTGTAAACTTAACTCATTGTGTGGAATATTATCCCTTTAAGAGCTCTATTTGTAACCACAGTGTCTATAGATGGTTCTTATGGACTGGTCTGTTGTGTACAGGTTGTTACTGTAGCATGGTTGGAGGACACACAGAATCTTTTACCTCCCAGCATTTCCAGCCTTTCCACAGGCAGTCAGTGACAGGGTTGAGTGTACAGAAGGTGTGCAAATCTACCCCTTGGTAGCAAGGTGTTGCATTGAGACTTTACTCTCTTTATTGGTGTGTGAAAGGAATATTTTCCAAGACATTTACCTAGTAGTGAATTTCTGAGAAGCGAAGCTTATCTCTTCCAGACAGCGACTGCAGATCTGCTTTTCCAAAGAGTAGGTGGCTGATGAGTACCTTGCAGCTCCTGGCAAGCTCTGAAGCCTCATATTAGCTACTACTTAACAACAAAATATCCAACTCTGATTGCATTTTTAATGGATGAGAGAAGTGGCTGAACTTGTTAGAAGTTTTTTTCCTCCTAGGTATATTTCATGGCTGTGTCTTACTGTATTGCTTTGATAAAGCTTTTAAACTATTTGTTGTTTCTTTTCTTTTGCCGGTTTGGAAGAAGCCCTGATATCACTTTAATTCAATAGAAATTGCGAAAATATAAGGAATGGCTGTATGATAAATGCCATTCTTGCTTATAGTGGATGATTTCCAGGAAACAGATTTATGCCAAATTATGGTGTTTTAATGACCAAAAGTACTAATATTTTCTGAAGAAATAACTTATTTGCAAGAAGAACTCAGTTCTCTAAGTCACCTGAGTCTAGGTGAATCATGGAATAGTTTGGGTAAAGATAATGTCATTCATATGTGCTAAATAGATAGAGAGAGTAGGGCTTATTTTTTCCCCTTAAATTCAGCACTGCTTGGTGGACAGACAGATTGCACATCTGAAATCCTGTGAGGTTGTTGATTGTCTCAGCTTCTGCAGGTATCAGCCAGAGTATAGAAAGAAGGTAGCAGGGATATCCATGAGAAGTACTTTGTTACTGGAGTTTCCCAACGTGTAGTTTGGTAGTCCCTGTAAAGACATTGAGTACAGCACAAAACCTACTTGGGATGAATTTAGACTTTCTTTAGAGTGGCAGATGACAGGACAGTTCAGTTTATTTGTTCACAGTTTGCTGTTTAAAAACTCTCGAGTGGTGTATTTTGTTAAAAAAGTGTGGGAGGGTGCCAAAGAATGGAGAATGGAGCTGATAAGTAGGAAAGGAGGGGGTTAATAGATGTAGTACAGCAGGAGTGCAGGTTGAGAGGGAAGAGTGGAGGGTAGAGAAGTTCAATGGAGAAGAGATGAGAAAATCTCACAAGGATTCAAGAGACTGCATAGGATTGCTTCAGTCCAGGGAGACATTGAAAACAAATGATCTGGAAAGTAAGGCTGGATAAAAGGGAGAGCTGCTCTCCTCAGTGGTATGTTCAGGGAAATTCCGTAGCACCTTGCCTATCTTCAGTTCTGGCTTTATGACATGAGAAACCTGGGCAATAACAAGTAAGGTTGTAAGTTTAGGTGACTGCATCTCCAACATTCCTCTTTGTTTAATAAGTTGACTATTGAATTGTTCACATGCCAATCTGAGATGCTTATTTGAAAAGGATTGCTTATAAAAGGTGTTTTTTTAACTGCCCCTTCTTCTCAAGTAATTGTGTATGGCTTATTGTTCCTTCTTATTTACAATGATACTATACATAAGTATTACTTTTAGTCATGTTTGTGTAGATCATTCTTTTCCCAGTCTAGTTATCTTTTTTATTGAATGATGCCTTGTTATGTGCCTGTTCTCACTGATTTCACCTGAATTACTTAATTAAGAAGTATATATATATATGGAGCAAAAGGAGTTATCTCAGTTTATCCAGAATAAGTTTTTGTATTCCTTTAATGATAAAAGGATTCAGTTGCAAGATTGATTGCTATGGTGAAAACCTGGTATAGATCTCATTCGAACTTTCCAGGCTGCTGCTATTTGGAATTCTTATCCAAAATTTCTTACTAGCGTTTTTGGTTTTTTTTTCCATAGGCAATGTTCAGTCTCTGCATGGTTGAGAGTGAAGCTGATGAGGTGAATTTACATGGTGTCACCAGCCTTGGTTTAAAACAAGCCCTGGACTTTGCATATACTGGACAGGTATTGTACAGTTCCTCAAATTAAGAAGCACAATCAAAAACAACTGCAATAAAAACTGAGTATAACCTTTTTAGAGATACTAGGAAATATTTTTCTTGTGCGCTGCTCAGTACAAAGTATTTTAATTTAACAGATCTTAATTTTCTTATGCTGTGGTGGATATTTTCTTTGGAAGGACTGTTGAATAAATTCACTGCTTTATGTGCATCATTATCAGGTGGGGAACTATGCAGGGCTTGCAAGCCCTTTTTACGGTTGCCTTACTATTCATAAAATCTTAATGTGAGTTGAATCTGCTTGCTAAATTAAATGTAAAGAAAAGTGTTTCCTTATAATAAATATTTATAAACTTCTGTGTTTGACAAATTACATAATTGAGGGGAAAAGTTGTCTCTTACTCTCTGGACAGATATAGTTGAGGCATCTTTGTAAATGCTTATAAGTACTATACATCTTCATTTTGGCCCTCTTTGTCATCACAGGCTAGGTATCACATTGTAGTACTTAAGAAAATGCATAGTGATGCTCTTTTTCCCCCTGCTCCTTGCCAAAAAAGTCCCCCCAAACAAAAAAAACTAACCAAACAAAAACCCCCAAAAAACAAACAAAAAAAACCAAACAAAAAAAGTATTTATGATCTGCCATATATCTGCACTGCATGCTTGGAGAGTGTTGCTTGTCTCTTGTCTCAGTTGTCTTGTGTTGCTGTGTGACTTCATCTCAGTTCAGAGTTCATGGGTAGTGAGCTCAGAACATCCAGCTATTTTTGCTTTGGGCTTTAAAATTCTAGATAACCAGACTATTTCTGGAACATCACTACAGCAGTTGAGTCCATTGACGCACTAGTGACATTATTAGTTCATTTTGAAAAGGAAGGCTTAAATTCTTACTTTGATGTTCTGAAGCGTTGGGTTATAAAGATTTAGTTCCATACTGTGAGTTGAGTATATGGCCTTAGGTGGGTCTTTTTTGGTTTTTTGTCGGTTTGGTTTTGGGTTTTTTTATGAAAACTAAGTGGAAATAAGGGGAAAAAATTTACCTGTTTCAAAGAAGCTATTTTTTTCATCAGCCCAGAAATCAGTTATGCTTTAGCATTGGTCTTGGAGACTAGCACTTGAATTTCTTTGAAAAAATTTTTGTGCTGTTTTGGGAAACATAATTTATTCAAAGATATCTTTGATATAAATGATAAACAGAGATGACATACTGTATTAGTGAATTAGCTGAAGATCTCAGTACATGACTTGTCATTGGTATGCTTTTTTTTCCTTTCAGTTGAAAGCTTATGTTAAAAATTGTCTTTGATAAAAATGAAAATGTTAGGTACCTATACATCATTATATTAGTAATTTAAAACTATAGGTTGATTATTCTGAAAACTCTGGTTAAATGACACTGTGTTTTTAGGAGACAGGTTGTAATTGATTTCTATCTGACCCATCCTATCTGCTGTGAGTAGAGGTATTCCTCATCTTTCTGAAAAACTGAAAGTCTTAACAAACCCCTGTAAAATCTACTGATAACCTTTGAAAGGACGGTTATGGCTTTTATGTAACCTAGCAAGTGATCCCAGGTTGCTTCCAGGATACTATCTTCAGATCCCTAGGAAATATGTACTTTCTGTCCTTGGCCCTTTAGAGACTTTTGTGTCTTTCATTTTCAGGCATAACCTACTTTGAATAAATGAGTGGGTTTTCTGAGTTAAATATAGATGTGCATGTATGTACAGTTGCTCATACATAAAAGTGATTATAAGGAGAGCTTGCTCTGTCGTGTCTGTCAGATACACCAAGTGCTACCTTGATGCACAGACAAATGAAAAGGATTCTGTAGGAGTTATCATGTAAAGATGCCTTTGAAGCAGAACTCAGTGAATTGTGGGTCTGAGAATTAGCAGTGTCTCCTTTCTCTTTCATCCTTGGAATTCTCTTCTGGCACTGTGTTTGTATGTGTTGAGCATTGCTTGTGTTCTGACTCACTGACAGAATCTGGGTGAACAACTCAAGGTGTAGTGAGTGGGAGTAATCCACAAAGGCTGTTAATAAATAACTGGATTGCTCCATGCTGACATCAAGAGAGTTCTGAAAACAGAATTGTCTGTATCTTTGTTTGCTGACTCTTTTTGGTTTTAAAAGACAAACAAAATATTTCTCACTAATCTAAAAGTCACTTGTGCCAAACATAACCTTATATTGCTCTGAAAATAAAGATATCAAGATGTAATCTGAAGTGCCTTGTAAAAGTGAAAACCATGAACTCTCTTTTTTTTTTTTTTTTTTTTTCGATCTTATTTCACCAAAGTGTTAGTTCAAAGAATTGGTGTTTCTCTAAGAAGCACCGGGGAACTCCCTAAAATATCCATATCTAAACAGATAAGTAGTTAGTTAGTTGCAGCTTTCTTCTCTTTACATCTTTAATATGCTGCACTTATACTTGGCACATTACACTTCAAATTGAGTGCAACTTTCTGTGTAAATTAATATACTGGAGACATCTGGTGGAAATATTTAATATTGCATGAAGGCAGTATTTGATGCAGTTTTTGAAAGTTTTTTAAAATGAAGAAATTTAATTTTTAGAATAACCATGAAATCTGAAATTAAGCTCTGTCATCCTTGCCTCTTTCTTGCTAATTTGAAATCTTCCTGTGGACTTCAAATACAACCTTTATCTTCCTGTTTACTTAGGCAGACAGTACCTTATTGCAATTACTATGGAAAATATTTTGCTTTCTAGTAAAAATTGATTGTTCAGAGAAAAACAATATGTTAAAATCAAGTTAAGTAAAAGTAATAAAACTCCAACTGAACAAATCTATTACTATTGCCAATAATTACAAAGAAATTTTGGTAGAAAAATAAATAAAAGATGACAAAAGAAATGGCAGTAGATTTTGATTGTGTTCTTTGCATGTATGTTCTCAGTAATCCATTAATAATAAAATTTTTAGCAGAAAAAGCCTTAGATATATTTCATCACATCCGTAGGCATTTTAATATGAAATCTCCATATTCAGAATTTAGAGATACTGAACTCTTTTCCTGTTTAGTTGACTCTTTCCTGTTTTAGTTGCCATAGCCTTTCTTCCCAAAAGGGCTTTGAGGTCATTCTCTCTTTTACTTCATAGCTGGCAGTGGTAAGGCCAGGCCAGAGTCTCAGATTACTCACCCTTTCTTCTCAAAAGGGTATTTTACAAGTGGCAGATCTGCCTTGGAAGGGATATGGATCAAGTACAATCAATTTACAAACCATATGTTTTAGAATACTCATATAGAGAAGCATTTCTAGGCAAAGAGTTTGGAGCTCACATTTCCTGATGTCAAAATAACGGCATTAATCACTGTGTCAGTGACTCACGGGCATTGCTGTCTACTCTTTTTTGATTGCCTTTTAAAATTTTAATTCATTTGTTAGAAAGAGACATAATCTTACTTGGAGGAATGGGATCACCACTAAATAGGCCAGTGTAGTTGGCTGACAAGTCAGAGGAGCACTGGCTTTAATTTGCAATGGATGGTTGTGATCCTAATTCAACAAAAATACAAATAGAGCATCAGTCCCATGAATACTGAAATGTTTCAGACTTGGATCTTTCTTCTTTGTTAATATGTTCTATCATATGTCTTCAATCTATGGTAACAAATATTTTGCATTTAGATAGAATTTTATTTGAGGACCTCAAAAGACATTAGAAAAGCAAATAATCCCTGTCCTTAGTTTGTTGCATCACAGACAGGAAATTAATTTGGGAGAAAATAACTTTGCAAAGAGAGCACAGCACACTAGTGGCTTCTTAGTGCTTAATAGCAGGTTCTCCTAAGTCCCATTTTCCTAAGTAGCTGGTCTGGTTTTTTTCCCCTAGAGTCTAATATTTTGTTTCTGTATTAATAGAAATTTCATCTTTCTTAAGTTATAATATTATTCTGAATTAGCAAAGCTGAAATGAAAGAATTAGTGAGGAAGCCCTTACATATATATATATATATATATTTGTGTATATGGCTTTTTATGTTCAGCTCTTTCTCCGAAGGTGAAGTTTGGAGTAATTTGTCCTGTGATGCTTTCTTAGTCCAAGATTAACACAGCCTTACTTCCTAACTAGGGCATGTTGAAATGTTTCCTTTTGTTAAAAGCCACATACGAAGTTGCACTTATAATGATTCAAAAATAGGCTTCAAACTTTGTTATTAGCTTATTTAACCGGTTTTCTTTTACTCACAAAATGCTAATGTAGCAGCAGTGTTTTAATAAAGGTGATATGAGTATATTATTCCAATTACAATCTAGAACTTCATTTTATTTCCAGGTATGTTACTCCCAATATTACTTCAATGCATTACTAGTGTGAGTCCTATTTAACTATTGCCTTTACTTTGTATTCAGTTATTTTGAAACCTTTCATACCCTTAACAGCTATTATTGCTTTACCAAACAGGTTTGATGAATTGGTAGAGTACCTTCATGTGACTTTTTTGAATTCATGCACACAAACCTCTGATTAGTTAAAGTATTATCTTAAAACTCCTTTTTTGAATTGTTCTTTTAGCTTTATTATGTCTTTAACAAAACCCATGAAAGAGTAAAGGATCATCTTAGATAGTAAAAAAATAGTAGAAATAATTATTATTTCTAAGTACAACTATTTCTCCTTATAATTTCTTTGATTCCTTTATAGAATCTTGGCTTTCACCTCTCATCAACTCCCCTCCTCATCTGATGCTGACAGTTTTTCTAGTGAACAACCTGTATTTCATCTGCCATTTTTAGTTAAGACCAGGGTAAGGCAGCTGTCAGTGTCTTAGTGCCCCTTATTGTGTTAATCCTCTCTTGTGAATGGAGGTGTATTGAAAAGTTCTGTCGTGATGGTTGATTTTCTTGAGTAAGTGACCTACTGCATCCTGTGCACAGCAGTTCCATTGGCTTCTTTTAGATTAAAATTAATCAATTAAACTACCTGCTGTTCCTAGCAAAAGTGACGTCAGCTCTTTCCTACTGGGGACAATATGTCAAAGTCATGGATAACTGAATGCAGCAGGTCTGTGTCATACTGTAAATACTTAACATAATTTTCAATGCAATTTCAAAGCAAAAAATAAGAATTTGATACTTAGATTTGGGTACTTCCTTTTTCACTTTTCTCAGGATTATCTTGTTTCCGTATCTAGCACAAGGTTACATCTACTAGGTCCTAGGTTTGCAGTTCAGCTACAGATTGCCTAAAAGGCTTAGACTAATATAGAGTTTAATTAACTCACTTTATGCAGTTCATTGTAGAAAAAATTAAATCTTTCACTTTATTTGCTCTGGACGTGAATTAAGCTACGGACAAGACCGCTTTTTTAGTGCTGAAAGTGATTAAAGTAATGAAATACCTTCCCAATGAATAGTGAATTTGCTTGAAGTCTTGCTTATCCAGGCCCTCTTTAATTATAGTAATGGTACTTCATAGTGGTGTGAAGCTTTGTCAGGGAAAGTTCAGGCTTTGAAAAGATAGCAGGTCACTGGAATAGGTTCTCCAGGGAAGTGATGGTCATGACACCAAGCTTGTCAGAGTTCAAGAAATGTCTGGACATGTGATTACTTCTGGATGGTCCTGCAATTAGCAGGGAGATAGGAATAGATGATCTTTATGGCTGCCTTCCAAATTGAAATATTCTATGATTTTATGATGTGTATACTGTGCATTTGACATGGATTTTCTTCTCATTTTCTGGAAAAATATTATGATGTGTCAGAGAAATGCTAGTCGTGATGCTTTCTGGCATTGGCTAATGAGACATCTGGATTTTGTAGCAAGTGCTACCAAACATTGTGTTCCAGGGCTTTGGGCAGTTGCCTGCAGGGGACTGGAACATTCTTTCCTCATTCACTTTCTTGAAGCAGCACTTGTCAATGTGCAAGGAGCTCAGTATTCAGTTGAATCATGAATGAACAGGGAGACAGGCAGAAGTGCTATCCGGTTGAGAGTGAAATGCAGTCTAAATTACTTTAAAATAAAAGTTAAGGCATTTGATTGCTCTCAAGCACACAGAATTATATCCATCAGGCAAAAACAACTGATACTTGTGTTTGATGCCTGTCTTGTTCAAAATGCTGATCACTGCGAGTGGAGTCAAGGAGGAATTTTCTTTTTCATCAGAGTGACAGGGATCTTAGAATTTTTTTTTCTTGTTTTATGTGTTAAATTCCATACAGTTTACTTTCTAGAATCTTCTGACAGGGCTGCATATTTCCTTACTGTTGGAAAATGGGAATTAGGAGACCTTGGTATTAAGCACTAAGAAGCCTGTGCTGTCTTTGGAAAGTTATTTTCTCCCAAATTAAATATGACTGTGTATTTCCTTGCTGTTACAACATAATACTGGTGTATTTTTAATGTGAATCATGCCACTATCTCACTTTTCCATTGCTTCACAAACAGCTGTATGGAAATGAGAAAAATATGGGGGATCTATGAGTACCTGGAAAGAAGGTGATAAAAGTGCATCTTCAACATCTCAGTCTTTGTCTGGGATTGCAGTTTAGCCTTCTTGAGCCTAAAGTAGCTATTGTTTAGTGTCTTTAAAAATGTGTGGATTAAATATAGTGGCCTGCAGTATTCAGGGAATAGAATGTTCTAGTTGTTCTTTCCAGATATAAACCTCCACAGAGGTGTTAATTAGTCTGGATCTTACCTTCTCTCTAAGGTGGTAAGTTGCTTTGTTGGAAAGGACAGTTTAAGGAGTTTCCTTTTCATTCTTTTTTGGCTGTTATTGCCCTCTTTGCTCCGACCTTAACAAATATTTTTCGGTATACCTATAGTGCTTTGTTGGCTGTAGGAGGGTGGGTGCAGGAGGCATTAAAAGAGTAGGAGGACATTTTTAATCTGGACAGTGTAGAGGTGAGGCCTGCGTAGTTGTTCTTAGGAAAAGTTGGTGGTTCTTATACACTCTGTTGCCTCAAGTCTCAAAGAAGATTGAAGAGAGAGGCAAGATACATAATACCAAATAATTATTTTCCCATGCTTACCCATAGTCCTAGGGTGTTGGAGGGGATGCAGGTTGAGTAGGGAAAGGAAGAGAGAAATCTTGGAGTAGGAGGGAATAAATTCTAGTTTTGAACTGGAATTCTAGTTTTTGGCTGCAGGGTAAAAATACAGGGCAGGCTGTTAAGGCCCATGTGTTTTTGTGACAATGGGGCTGGTTATAAAATTCCCTTTTCTGCCTCAATACTGTGCTTTACAAGGTCAAGTTTAATTTACCATATTCTAGTTCTTGCATTTACAGAGAAGCCATCTGCAATATATCCACAAAATATAACTGGGTAAGTTTCCAGATAGATTAAAATCCTATGTCTGAAAATAGCGGATCTAAGAAACTCTGTAATCTGCCTTTTTGGATCTTGTGACCTCAGCATTCTTTTGCAAACAGCCAAATTTTGCATTACTTCAATCCCTTGGGCTGTTGATCTGACCACAGTAGGGACCAGACTGGATTTTATGCATTCTTTGAGGAACAGGTTTCCTATTTAAAAACAGTCATTGTAAGACAAAAGTAGTTTGTCAAGGTAGATCAGTTTGAAAATGAGCAGTATGTCAGGCTTGATGGCTTAGGAAAGAAAGTTACTCATGTATGGCAAGATCTGCCTGGTGCTTAAGGAGATTTTTTAGGTACCATCATATTCCAGAGAGAAGTTGAGAGTATAATGAAAATTAACCCTTAGAAATGAGGATTGAATAGAGGGGTGATTTTAAGATGCAGCCAGGTGCAATACCTGAATTGCATCTAATTAATCTTAATGTAAAAATAGTACAGCAGCCAGCTGTACTAATTAGCCTGTGTCATGAGAATGCACATTCTTCACTGGTGAAGGTTATAGTTTTTGTCTGAATTTGATAGGTCCAAATTACTCTTCAGTTTCTGCCCCAGTAATTATGCCTCATAACACTTGGGTTGAGGATGGACTACAGAAAATGATTAAGCTTCTGTCTATTACTTCACACTAAAATTTATGATGAATTTTGAAGTTGTGAATCCAAAGTAGACCTTAGTTGCGCTCTCCCTAATTTGCAATAAGCATCATTCTTTAGACCTCAGAGCTATTGTTTTGAGAGTTAGGCAAGCAGAGGAGAGTCAGCCACTGTGTGTACTTGTGGTGTGCATTTGTTGGTATTTATGTGCATTTACTGTTAATATAAACACTTATGCTGGTAATTAATGAAACCCAAGCAATTGCTTTAGTGTATAAAAGCTCAAAAGTGTGGAATAACTGTGAATTACTCCGGTTTCAGTAGAAGAAAAGCTTGCAATATTTTCTTTCTTCTTTATTTAGCATTTTCTTTTCCTTGTGGATTTTCCCAGCATGCTGTTTCCCAATGGCAAACATTCAGCATAGATGAATTAGTATTTTTGCCTATATCCAAATGAGTATTGAATAAAAGTTCAGATAGTTCATTTAAAGCAAAGTTTTGTGAAGTTATAAACTAGACTTTTCTCTGTTGTCTTTGGAAACAAAAAAGTGATTCTGTTTCCTCAGTAAAATATAGCTTGCATGGTGTAGGAGGGCTGTAAAAGTGGAAGAACATGTAGGAAATACATCTGCCACCTTGAAATGAACTTTTTTTACTGACTTTGTGCAAATCACCTCTAGAAAATCCAGCTACCCTCCTTGCTTCTTGTCCTACTTCTCGTCTCATAGCGCTACTAGTATTATTTGTGAATGGATTGCTGTAGCTTTAAATGCATTAATATTAGCACAGTTAAATAAAGCTTGTCTCTGCCAACAAGGTACTAATCTGCTTGGGGTTCTGGTTCTTTGGCTGATGTTTAGTAAGTAATGTGCCATAGGATTGCAGCTTCCCCAGTGTCAATCATGTCTGAATGAAAAACACTGCAAGGTCCATACCAAATTGTTTAGTCTGACCTTGAGTTCTCGCTTAGAAATACTTGCGAGTGACGTGCTTTTATTTCTTTTGTTTGTTTGTTTGTTTGTTTTTAATGTCCATGTCTGTTGGAAGTAGTTTTGTAACTGAAATCCATTCTAACTTTCCATTCAGCTACCTCTCATCATGCATAGCAACCTCCGTAGCACCAGCCAAGAACCTGGAATGTGCTGGGCCCGATTCTCATTTACAGTAGGATCCTTACATGGATTTCTGTCTAGATAAAGAACCTTCATGTTTTATATAGTATGTAAATGACATAAAATGTTCACTTAAAACGTAGTATTAATAAATGTAGTGATTTGCAGAAGCATTACGGATGTCACACACTGCCAGAACTCAATGTAAATGAGTTCTTGATATAAGCAAGGATCAGTCGCCTTCTCCCTTCCTCCTAATATATCCTTTATGTTGGAGATACTTTGTGGTTTTGCTTGAAGAAATGCATGTGTTTCTTTCATTTCCCTCAGAAATAGTTAGACTACAAAAGATGCAGTTGAGTATCTTTGCTTTAGTTTTTGTTATTCCACTACACTTGAGGTATACAGATGATTCTGTGAGATAAAACTGAACTGTGTGGGCAGAAAGAAAAGGATCTGAAAGCAAGCTTTACTTCCCTGTGGAGCAGTGAGAGACTGACCTCATGTGGTGTGAAACCAAAGTTGCCAGGGGAAGTACAAGGATAAAATTGAATAAAGCAAGCATCTTTGAAAATATAATTTTTCTTATGCATTTCTGTTTTTTTTTTCATGTTTTGTTACTTAAAACATTATAGTCAGGTTAGTTTGTAGTCTGATTGCTAATAAGAGGTTGACCAGTGTCCAAAATCCCAAAGACATTTTTTGTGTCCCAAAAGGGATGCTCTAACAAGCTGACCCCAAGACAGCGGTCTGTGAGCTGTGGCCCAATTATCCTTACTGCTGCCTGTACATGATTTTAATTGAAATGAGTAGGAGTTTCATGTGAGCAAGTAACTGAATAATCAGTCTTGGTTTCCAAGCCCTTTTTGGCACTTCCCCAGCAACATGCTCATTGTGCTTTCAGAGCCCCGCTCTCTAAAATGAAGACAGTGGTTAGGAAAATTATAAAGTGGCACCATGCAGAATAAGCAGGGTGTTCCTAGTCTGTATATGTTTTACATGCATGAATAATATTAATAGTGGAGACTTCTGAGTCAGTTCTGTTGGCCGGATTCATCAGTATATGTGGAAGGATCTAAGTATACAGATAACAAAAGGAGGTTCTGTTATTTTGAAAAGTCTCTTTCTTAAACAGCACACATTTAGTTTCAAAGGATTTGTGGGGTATTGTGACTTAGGGACTCTCACAGGAAAGAGAAAATAACCAAAAAAAGTTTAAAAATACTTTAGGAAATTCACATGAACTTGAGAAAATCCATCCCTATTCTATAAAGACTTCTCTTTATGCTTAATTGTATTCTGTTTTTTATGTTGATTTAATAATCTGAAATAACAAAGGGCTATAATATTTTCTACAAGTACTTCTACAAGTACATCTTCCAGATGACAAACCTTCCATTTGCTTCTTTACAGATCCTCTTGGAACCAGGGGTGATACAGGACGTCCTAGCAGCTGGGAGTCATTTGCAGCTGCTGGAGCTTCTCAGTTTATGTTCTCACTATCTCATTGAGGTGAGGCTTTTTGGCCTGATCAGCTGTTTCTGTTTGGTACACTTTTGTTTCAAGCCTAATTTCAGTAGGAGACTATTAGTGCAATACCTGGTGTAATCTAAATGGCAAAAGTTGTATTGCAGGTTATCTGAATTTTGGGTGTAATTTGGGTGTCATTTTATGGTAATGCTTTATCCCTACATCCATTTTGTTCATTTCATTCCTGAAAACGAGAATGGTCCACTGATTAATATCAGCACATGGGAGTTTGATTCCCCCTTTTACAAGAGAATTTGCTTTCTTCTACCTCAGTATACCAAATGGGAAGATATTTCCTTATTGGGATCATGCATATCGTGACGAATTCAGATGTGTAATTCACCGCAGAATACTGATGTGTATTCCAGGGCACTGCAACTTCTCACTGGGCTTATTATAATGGTCCCTTATTCTCAGTAGGCCTTATGCCCCTCATCCCGATGTCTTCAGCAAACAAAAAAATTGAGTTGCAGTAAAGTTTTTTTTTTGTGCTTGGCTTGTATAGGAAATGGCTTATGATGATAGCAAGAACACGGCTTTGACGGGTATCTGTGAAAAACCTTCTAAAAATAAAATGGCAATAGCAGTTCTACAGAACTGTTTTCCTCCTCTCAGTAACTTTTCAGCACTTTTTCTGAAATCGGATGTGTTAACTGCACCTGGGCAACACTTGGGCATGGAGATGCACAGCAGCACAGTGCTCTGAGCATGCACTTGCCTTCCAACAGCGTAACTGCCTTTGAACAGTTGGAGTGTGCTTGGCAGCATGCTGAGCTGTTGAGTACCCGGGGCATGCAGGATCTCATGTTAAGAACTTCAGGATGTGCTTGAAGGCTTTATGTCTTACAGAGAAAGAATCTGTTCTTTGAGTGTTAACCTTAGGAAACCCTTCAAAATGTATATTCAGATAATAAGGTGGTATTAATTTGTGCATTATAAATTGATTAGAGAGTTAAAGGCACTGACAGAGTGCTGCAATTGGTATTTTTTTTTTAGGAATGCAAGAAGAGATTAAATTTTTAAAACAGAAAATTTTTCTGGGAAAACAGAAAATGGATTGTGATGGAAAAGTTGGTTGGTTTGAGAAATAAGAACTGCAAGATACCAAATAAGCCACAAAACCATTTGACCTACTAATTGTCAGGCAGGCATGGGAAGAGGTTACTGTAATGAGAAAGATAAAAATCTAACACCAGTAGTCATATATAATGTATTTAATGGTCCTCAAACAACCCATTCAGTGTGAGTATGTCTTTGATGCTTATGTGGCTCTTACTTTTGTCAGAAATTGAACTAAAGAGACTATTACAGCAGAGAAGCTACAGAAAATATTAAAGAGTAGGGAAAAGTTTGGGTTTTGTGCTCATCAAATAGGAATGTCAGAGAATGTAGGAAGACAGCAGGTATATACTCAACATAAGTCCTTGTGCTAACTTTTTCTATTACCTGTGTTGAGTAGCCTCTGATATTTGTAGCTCTTCTCTTAGCACCATCTTGATACTTTTAATTCCGAGGCCATGGCAGGAAAGACAACTACAGAGTCAGCAGTGCTTTGAATCTTAATGTGCAAGCTATAGTCAATTATTTAGGAATAGATTGCTAATGAATTTAAAAAAAAAATAAATCAATCCTAAAATCACACTAGTCCCATAAAAAATCCAGCACTTTGGAGTTAGTAAATATTTCTTCCAAATTACTCTGTAATTAACAGACCAGTAAAAGTTCTCTGGACATGACAGTCAGAGAAACCTTTAAGATGAAGTCCAACCGCAAAATAACTTGCAAAATAATCAGAGGCATTTTAATTCCTCTCCTGCTAATGCTTTTCCTGTTGATCTCATGTCTTTTGATGCATTTTGTCTCATGTATATGTTTTATTTGCATTTTTTTTTCTCTTTCTACAACTTACAAGTTTACCGTGTCTTTCATGAGGCATAGAAACCACAACTCTGTGGCCTGCCGTTGCTGTAAGATGTGTGAAAGATGTGAAAAAGCACTGTTGTGCCCTGAATAATCTCCAAGGGTAGGACAACTGGACCTACACTGTTGTAAAAATTAAGAGGAAGTGGGATCCAGTGTCCAGATTTACAGTAGTGGAGGTAGGGAAAAAGGTAGTGGATGAAGGGTAGGGGAAAAGAGAGGAGAATGTGTTTTGGAAGACAGAGAGCAGTGCTAGTTCTGTAAACTATTTTTGAATCACAGTGTCATCGTAAAGGTTTGAAATCTGCATGCACATCTGTGAGGTGGCTGTAGCTTATATCATGTTGGAATTGAGGCTGTGTTTTACTCTTTTTACAGTATTTTTTTTACCAAGTTCACCTCAGCAAGGCATACAGATTTGCAGTCTGAATAGATCACAGTAAGAAGTTACCTGTCTTGTTTGTTTTGTATGGTTGCAGTCCAGGCAAGTCATCAGCCTTGAGTAGTTGCTGTAAGTCTTTTTAGCAGAGGTCAACAATGTGCTGCATGTTAAAACTGTTCATGTTTATGTTCTACATATTATTTTGTGACTTTTAAAAATAGCTCTTGCCTTATTTTAGAACTATCTGCAAACGAAATCCGGGTACTTAAAGAAGGCTTCATTAAAACCGCTTAACCTCTCTGCAGTTGGTCACTGGGGTGTCTTGTCACCCCATGTGCTGTGATACAGATGTTGGAAAGGGAATAGGGCTTGCTCTTTCTCTTTTCTCTGATGAATGACTGTGCTAGAGTTCTTCATTTACAGTGCTATGAATTACTTTCATGCTGTTTTGAGTTGTTCAAATATCATGAGCTCCGCTTAGTTTAGCCTAAATTCAGGAAATAGAGTGTGTGGGATCTAGCTGTCATTTATTGTTGTGTAATGATGACACAAAGCTTTAACTTGTTAGGATTGTCTTTAACTGTTTTGATTAGACCAAGCTTTTCCTGTATGCGTGCTGCTCTTATTGTTAGCACTTGTTCCAGCTCTTCTCTAGATGTTCCAGCCTGACAGTTCATTGGAACTGTCTTGAACAGTTTCATCTCTTTTTGATACTTTTATCTGGGACCTGTAATAATTCCATGCATTTCAATAAGGATGGGGTTTTCTTGCTACAAATGCAATTGGCTTTGCCCATTCATGTATCTGTTTCAAGGCACATTGGTAGCCTGTGAGGTTCCAAAGAATACTGTAATGATCTGATTCATCTAAGATGAATACTGAAGTGTCTGATTGTCAAGAATTATTTGTAGTTCACTGAAACAGAATAATTTCCTGCCAATCCCAACTTTTATATTGACTGGTCTTTAAAGAATTTCCTCTTGGTCGTCTCAGAATAAACAAATTATTATTTTGACTGTGACAAATACTCTTTCTTATAGACTAAACAGCTTAGGGGACTTTAATTTTTGATGAATTAAAAAAAAATTCTATAGCAAATTGTTTAAATTTCATTTATGGCAATTTTTTAAAGAGTTCTCAGTGAAAGGAAAGATAGGAAAAAGGAGAGGAACACTTTCTCCCTACCCGTGATTAGATAATGCTGTGTACATTTCTGACAACACTGCTAGTTTATTAAACACATTTTATCATCTATAAACTTCTCATTATCAAAATGTTTTGTAGCATCTAATGTTGATTCAATATTTTCATTTGAAAACTCATGCTCATTTTAGATTGATAATTTACTATTTTTATTTTAAAATTGTGGTAAATCATACTTTCTTTATTTGCAAACGAGAGAAATACCCAAGTATTCCTTACTTTAGGTCTTAAATTCTAGCTTTGTGAAGTGCAGACTTGTCCCCCCATATCAGTGTTGTCATACCTTGAATTATGATTACTTCACAGCCTCTGCTGTTTGGGGGTTTTGTTTCTAGCTTCATTTGTAGAAGGGGTCTCTTTTGAAGCATGCTGATGTATTTTATTTGAGATACATACATATTCATGAATCTCTCATGTCATCTGCATAATTCTCAGGTGCATTAAACATTGAAACAAGGCTTGTAAGCACACACATCTGTCTCGGGCTGAACAAACGGTAAGGCAATGCAATTTTTCTTAACTGCTGCAGAGGTGTGGGAGAGCTAAAGGCTTGAACTTTGTGTACCTTCAGTGGCATTAAGGTCTGTGATCACTCACATAGCATTTGCTTGCAGCATTGCACATCCAATTCTCTTCAGTTCTTGCTTCCCTCCCTCCATCTCAGGTTGATTGTCAGTTTTGGCTGAGATTTTTCAAAGGAGGCTAATGCAGAGCTGCAGCCAATAGGCAAACTTTGAAATATAACAGGAATGGGTTATCTGAATATCTACTTTCCCTTTTAAAAGTGGAGCAAAGTTGTCACATGACATAGGAGAAAGCAAGAGATAGCTAGTTAAAGGCATTAAATGTGTGGACATCTGAAAATGGACTTTGAAAATGAAAGAGTAGAGGACATGGTATTGGTAGTGTATTTGTGATGACCTGTTTTGCACTTTAAAGCTTGTGAATGTTTTTCTGAAGTTTCATGACAACTTTATTATTATGCAAGAGAATAAATGTGTTAAAACATTTATTCAGAACATAAAAATGTTTGTTTCATGAGTATGTCTGAGTTACATAACTGGTTGTAGATCTAAGAAGTTTTGTCTTTTTCCTCAACTGTTTGTGTATTCAGTACCAGAGAGCTACAAACTGCAAATCATTTCAACAATCAAAGAGTCTTAATAAGGAGGGAATGCTATGGAGAATATAAGTTTTTAATGGAATTTCCTTCTACTGATCAACATCAGCTCAGTATTGTGTGGGTAGTAATTGGTTTTTAAAGCAGAGGTTGATTTCCACTGGTACTCAGGGATCTGGGAAATTGGACTGTCCGTAATTGAAATCTTAAAGCTAAGTGATTTTTCTGTGTATTCTGAAGTACAATATTTTTTTTTCCCGTGGAGTTCTAGGTACATCCTGAATTACATTTAAGGTATGATAGTTGTGGGTGAGGAGTTCAGAAGTTTCAGAACAGTCCAAAGCAAAGTACTCATTCTTGAGAGGCAGGATGTGACATGACTGTTAGATAGCATTTATCTCTTTAATTTTCTGTTGCCAGATTAGGCACCTTTTGTGAAGAAAAAATAGAATTTACATACTCGACAGAGCCTGGGATGTCATTTATGTTATGTGTATAAGTTGCACAATGGCATAGTTTCAGTACAGACTTACTTGAAGTGCTCCTTGTACTTAATGCTGGAAATGATTTCTTATTCTCACAGTTCCTAGGAGGAGCAGGTATATTAGACATGAGCAATGATGATCCTGATTGCCACTGAAGTTACTCTGACTTGTAAAAATTCTTCTTGGAATCCTAAATATTTTTGTGTCAAGTGAATTTGAAAGTTTGATGCCAATTTTTCCATTAGTTTTAAAAGCATTAGGTTCCCTGCTAAATGGTAAATGTACCAGATTACTTTTTAGAAATTTCATTGCATTAAATGGAACTCTGGTACAGGTATATCTGCTTGCTTGCTACTGATGTCAGTCATACCATCTTTAAAGACAGCTAATTTAGGCTAAAAAAGGAAAGAACATTTTAGGTGAGTGACTAAAATAAGCCTGAGCACAGCATTGTACAACAGCAGTGAACTGGAATTTTCTTGGAACTGCCTCTATACTGTCCTGCTCTGGATTTTTGTATACAAAAGCAGACAGTGAGGAGGATTAGACTTGGAATACAAAAATAAGATTAATCAATTTACAAATCCTGCTGGAATAATTCATTGTAATAATTGAAGCCGGCAAATTGTCTTGGGTAGAGGCATTTGATTTTTTAACCTTCTACTCTAATGGTCAATTTAGGCTTAAAACCCAGATTTTTTTCCTGGTGTACAAATGCCTAATGATCTAAATCTTTTCTTCTTCTAATTTTAAACTATTTGAATGTGTTGTAGATTGAAATATGTTACTGTTTCTAAACAGAAAAAGCAACAAATGAATTTGTGTGTGGAATTAAAGGAAGAGTGTGCATGGTTTATATATGTGCGTGGGCCAGAACTTCAAAGCTGTGTATTTTTCTTAAACCCAACTTCTCCATTTGGAACTGTGCCAGTGATAATCCCAACTTTCACTAAGATAAACTCCTTCAGAGATGAATTAATTTGTACACCAGAGATTGAGAGCATCACCTTTGTATTGCTAGAAGCCCCAGATCAGTTGGGATTTTAGCTCCTGGGTTTTTCATATAGAGTGAATTAAACTGCTGGAAAGAGAATCTAAAGGTCATCTAGCAACCAAGGCTTGCTTTTTTTAACTAATACTGAGTTTTTAATCTAAGTACTCCATGCTCACTCCGCACACTCTCCTCAATCCCCCAGAATTAGTCACCACCAGCAAGCTTAAGTCTACCAACTTTATCCTGTGGTAAAGTAACCTTACTATGCTAAGAATACAAAGTAGACAAAAATAATGTCTTATATTTTTCTGGTTTTAAGTGTTATGCAACCAGCTGTTTCTGTGCTAACCTGCTATTTTTGGAAGGAGCAAGTTTTGTCAGCTGTTGTGATTGAGCTACTGATAATCATTAAAAAAATTCTTGGACAAAACTCAAAAAATAACTTTGGGCATTTTTTTCTGTTATCTCTTTAATATAATAATACATTACAGAGATAATGACTTATATATAAGAAATGTGGTTGCACTAGTAAGGATTCCATCTTAAAATGGGGAAAAAAAAAGGTGTTTTTCTCCATTTTTCAGTTGGAAAACCAGTGAGGAAAGTGAAAACATACCAAAGTGATACCCCCAGTCACTTTGAATCCCATTTTTACTGTAATCCACTTGCTGCTATTTATCTGCAGTGTGAATTGAAACTGATAGTGGGTGTGTAAAAAAATGATGCTGCAAGGTCTAGGTTAATTTTTGCTGGCAAGATCAAAGCTTCCCAGCTGCCTAGGTTGTTGTATGGATACACATTGCCAGTCCTCTGCAGCAAAGTTACAGGAGAGGTCACAAGTTGGGAAGAGTTGGCTAGTGCTGTTTTCTGTCATCTCTTTGAAGATTCTGTCAGGAAGGGCGAGCAGCTTTGGTATGTGTTTTAAATAGGAACAGGGAAACTGTGTTGCTTCACAATTTCCCTCCCTGCCCTTCTCATGTTACCATTCTAGCAGGGTGGACTCTTTAGAGACCTTTCTGTCCATCACTCCCTGAAAGATTTCTACTTCTAGGATTTTTCCAATATTTTTATAAAGCTGTAAACAGGGGCTAATGAATGCCAGAATGCTTAGTGTACAAAATTCTTCTTTGTTTTTTTTTTTTATCATCTGATCAATACTAATGTTTTCTGTTCTCCCTGTCCCTCCTGGTCCCCAATGTATTTTGCTTTAAATTCTCCTTATGAGTTGAGGCAGTTTGGATGCATGAGCCCCCAAAATGGAAGTATTTGTAACTGCGTAGTGCAGCTGTCTTCATCTGCTTGAGTTCTCAGCGACATGTCCCCTTAGAAGTCTGGAGGAAAATTTTGTTTCTTGCGAGAATGACACCCAGGAAGCAGAATGACTTAACTGGACTTGAAAGGAGGCAGTCGGGACTCTTCCTCCCCGGGCCTGGGCAGCAGGTGGCAGTGTGAGTCCGTAACAGTTTGAGCAGAGAAATTCAAGCTAAAATCAGAAAAAATGAAAAGAAAAATTATTTTTACTCCATATTAGTCTTCTGACCTAATCAGTAAAAAAGTCATTATTCACACAACACTGGGCAATATGCATTGTAATTTTTAACAAATAATAGGAAACTGTTAATGTTTTCACAGGAAATACAGTTCTGTCTTGTGCAGCAATGGTCATTTATCACTGCACTTTGTGAAATCACTCATTTGTTCTAATTTGAATGTAAATGACTCTAAGGTTTTACAAATAAGGTGACAGACTCACATAAATGTAATTGCAGGGTTCATCTCTCTCTTTTTATATATCACTCATTAAGTTATGAATTAAATACATCGTATTAAACCAGGGGCATGTCCAATGATGATATTGTAATGGCAAATTACTCTATGCTATTAGAGGTGTATTTTTTATTCATGGACATTAATTTGTCATTAAGCGGCATTAGTTTAGCACTTTTATGTGGAAGACGTGACCTGAAAGAGGAGACTTACAGCTCTAATGTGAAAGAAGAGGAATATAGGCACCAGGCATAGAGAGGGGTTTTTTACCTCCTGGAAAGAAGCAGGGAGAAATTTTACTTAAATTTGCTTTCATCTAAAGCACTTTCTGTTGTATTAAGCCATTTTAGCAAAAGTATTTCTGAAACAAGAAAATCCTTTGATTATAAAGTATTTACAACACGGGAAAACCAGAATGCTAAGTACGAAATGGTGACTATAAATCATTTGTAACCTATGAACCTGAAGAGAACATTTGGCTTAAAGTGAGTTACAATCTGATTTTATCTCAGAAGTATCACTGTGGTAGAGAGCTAATTGTTTATCTTTTCTTTCCTCTATACAAAGCTTACACAAAATAGAACTGATTTTTTTCATTCTTCATTATGAAGGAAATATCTTTTACCTCTTGTTTACTTTGTATTTTTAGATACACTATTCTTTTTTTCATAGGAGTCAATTTCAAATTCTAAATGTAGTAGCAAAATCTTTCTTAAGAAAACGAATGAGAAAATTTATTATTTGATGGAATTTCAGGAGGCAACTTAGCGTCTGAAGTATTAGTCTAAGGAAAATGGTGAATGATTCAGTCTTCTCTGTCTTTAAAAGATGTCAGAAAGACCTTATAAATTTTATTTTAATTTTTCAGTCAGTTCAGTAGAAGAGACTTTCAAGACCTTGTTTATTTAATGGTGAAGATGGACTGAAATAATGAGGACCTAAGTTGATACATTCCCCAGTTATGCAGTATTTGCATTCTAGTCTTTTTGGAAGACCATCTCTCATTAAAGGCAAAAGAAGTCCGGACTTGATACAAACCTATGTATTTGGCAGGGTTTTTTTGTATTTTTCATGTTTTTCTGATGGCTTAATCTGTACTGTGTGTTCCATCTACCTTAGCTGCTTACAGCATAGTCAACTGATTGTGCTAATTAAGAAGAAAGATTTGTAAGGAAAATTACCTAAGCACAAATTATAAATAAGTAGCTTCAGAAATGGAAGTATTCCAGATTATCATCTCTTTTTAACTACAGTTAAATAATGTTAAATACTGTTACACCATTTATGTTTATAGGGGACTACAAAGAAAGAAACAAATTCCATATAAGGCTGTTGATGTTTTCCAGTAGATCTTGTAGCAGCAGTAAATGAAACAGCATTTTAGCACACTCCATCATTTATGGTGTTTTGTTTGCACAACTGCATGAGTAGAATTTGTATTTTGCTTCAGAATAGGGATGTAGACTCTCTATTTAGAATAAAGACACTGTTTCTGTCCAAGGTATTGAATAGGCAGGCCTTGAAACCAAAATAAATGTAAATGTATACATGCTGTAATGGCTTACTGAATCTTCAGCCAATATGTAATCAGAGCTTTGAAAGTTATAAATTGTCCTCATTCTTCTCACTAATTCTAAAAATTAAAGATCCAAGCCTAAAGATTAGTGGCATCAACAACTTTATTAACCATTGATAACATCCTGCAAGTGTGTTATTCCAAAATGAAAAACATGAGAAATGCCTGTAACTTCATTCACCTGTTTTCTTGTGTAAAATATTCAAAACATCTGTTAGTTAATTTAGAGGAAGGTGTGCTAAATTTTCATGTGTTGAAACAGTTTTACAGAATTTGTTATTTCTGTCACAGAGTGTGTCTAGCTGTATAGGCAGCATTAGATCTTAAGCCAGAACTTCTATTTACAGTTTAGTAGGAACTGAGCTGGTAAGACATAGAGTTCTTTCTATGGTAATTTTTATGGGTTCTCTGGATTACAGGGGTAGTGACATACTGGCTGAACTTGTCTCGTAAACACTTTGACCTTTGTTGTGGAAGTTTTCAAAGCTGTATTGTGGAATTTTGTTTTTCTAAATTCCACTTCAGTGTTTTCTCCTTGTTAATTGAAAGCACTATCTATTCTAATTATATATGTAAAGGGCCTTGAGTTTCCATAGCATCTCAGCTATGAGATAATTTTCACCAGATTATCATGGGAAAGTAGTGCAGTAACCTCAGGTATGTTTAGTTGCCAGCTGCCACTAGGATTGGAAGTCCAGCTGACTTGAGATGGCATATTGTGGACATGAAAAGCACCAGGGACACAGGCCTACTGTCATACACCATGCCCCAAATCGGTGTTTATATGCGTTTGTATTTGGGCTTACCTGCCTCTCAGTATTTTTACTCATATTTACAGCATTACCATCTTCATGGGAAACTGAAGTATGTAGGAAGTACATGCATACAATGGTGATGTCCAGGACCCCTGAGACTGCTATTGAAAGTTTACTGTAACCAAATATTTGAAATTATTTGTTTACTGTAGGTACCATTGTGAGTCTTAACTTCCATGTGTTCCTAATCAAGTTCTGGACTCACATAGCACCATTTAGCCCTGGACCAAAACTTGAACTGGTTAAAGAATTTCTTGAAAAGGAGCAAAACAAGTAGCAAAAATGATCAATGTGTGTGTGTTGAATATTTTGAGGTGGGGAAAAACAAACAATATGAGACATGTAATTTTTATAAGCTGTTGATAGGGTTTTGCTTATAAGTGCGGCTGAAATCTTTGAAATTTGAATGTTATAACATTTCTTATTGAAATTTGTATTTGAAAAGGACTGTTATAACATTGCATGGAACAATCATTGGCTAAAGACTTTTTCAGTAAGCTGTTGTTAGTTTTTGAAAGCAGTGACTGTTCTGCAGAAGTACATTCTTTTTGAGGCAACTGAGCTAAGACTCATCTTTAAATGCCCTTCAAGTGTTCTGTGAAAGAATGTCCACAGGTTGGAAGGTACCGTAGTGGGTTGTCAGATCCAGCCTTCCTTCTCAAGGTGGGTCATCCTACAGCACAGGGCACAGGATTGTGTTCAGACAGTTCTCAAATATTTGCAATGAGGGAGACTCCACAGTCTCTCTGAGAAATCTGTTCCAGTGCTCAATCATCTGCACCATACAGAAGTTCTTCCTTGTATTCAGGTGGAACTTGCTGTGTATCACTTTCTGTCCGTTGCCTCTTGTCCTATTGCTTGGCACCATCAGGAAGAGCCTGGCTCCATCCTCTTGGCACCATCCCTTCAGATATATTGTTGAGGTCCCCTCTCAGTCATCTCTTCTTGTGGCTGAATAGGCCCAGTTCCCTCAGCTTTTCCTTATAACAGAGATGCTTCAGTCCACTAAACATCTTTGTAGCCCTTTGCTGGAGCCATTCCAGGAATTTGACATCTCTCTCTTTCTGAGGAGCCCAGAGTTGGACACAGTTCTCTAGATGTGGCCTTACCAGGGCAAAGTAGAGGTATAGGATCACCTCCCTCAACCTACTGGCAGTGGTCTTCCTAAAGTATCCCAGGACACTGTTGGCCTTCTTGGCTGCCAGGACACACTGCTGGCTCATGGACAGCTTGTTGTCTACCAGGATCCCCAGGTCCTCCTCCACAGAGCATTTTTCATTTGATTCTCTTATGTTTAAAGGGAATTGCTGGAGAGGTGCCTTTCAAACTGCACAGGATTGAGATCCTGGTACATATCTGTAGTTGTGAGCACTTAGAAACTGGGCCTACAATGATCTATTCAGCTTTTAAAGGTGGTGTCTTTAAAATGAAATCTTGAAGTCAGTGACAATTTCATCATTTGGTTGTCCTAAATATAGGGTGCAATGATTAAATATAATCTTTTCTAAAAAAAAAAAAAAGAGCAAGAGATTCTGTCTATAAGCTGTTTGAGATATGGAAGTGAGGGATTGAATTATTTTTTATTCTTGGTAAGAACTGCTAGAAACAAATGGACAGGAGTCATCATGGTTTTTGAAGGCTCATGCATTCCTGCTGGTGCTTGGCACCTTCAGCTGTGTAAACATTCACAAGTATTAGTTCTGGGAGGACTTTTGACTTGTTTGGCACTACTGAAGGTCAGATGTAGGAAATCAAACTGGATGTTGAGTCAAGGCCCATTTTTTATATTTGACCTTCACCCTTTTCAGGTTTTCTAGTTTTTGAAGTCAGACTTATAATAATTTCTGACTGAAAAAATGGCAGGTAAATCCCTAGTCAATAATGTTTAAAATATTCTTAGCCTGGGGAAAAAAAAAGGATGCTCAGGGAAGATTTTATCACTCTACAACTCCCTGGAAGGAGGTTGTAGCCTGCTGGGGGTCCATCTCTGCTCACAGGCAACCAGCAACAGGACAAGAGGATACAGTCTTAATTGTGCCAGAGGAAGTTTAAGCAGGACTTTAGGAAAAAAATGCTTCATAGAAAGAGTAGTTTGCTGTTGGAATGGGCCCAGGGAGGTGGTGGAGTCACTGTCCCTGGAAATGTTAAAAGAAGACTGGATGTGGAACTTAGTGCCTTGGTCTAGTTGCCAGGGTGGTGTTAGTTCATAGGCTGGACTTGATGATCTCAAAGGTCTTTTCCAATCTAGTTAATTCTGTGATTCTGTAAAATACAAGCAAACTCCTCTTGATCTTCACATGTACTGATTTTTTTAAATTCAGTGGTTCTTCCAGACTTTTTTTATTCTTTTACTTTTCTGCCTATTTATGGCCTACTGCTATCCCTTTTAATGCTGTTTATCTCCTGAAATCAGTTCTGATTATTACATTGTAAACCTACTAATAACCCAGGTCCTAGTTGTGGGAAAAAGAGATGTTCTTTTCACTGCATAAAAATGGGGAAAGAGTTTTAGAGAGTTTTATTTTACTGGGGTAAAATGCCTATACAATACATATTGCAGACATTTTGCTAATTTCTTGAACATATACATAACTTAAAATTCTCCTAAAGTTGGTGAAGGCAAGAATTATCTAACTGCTAGAGCACTGGAGTGGGTTCCCAGCATTTGAGGTTCTGTTCTTTGTATATTCTGCATCATGGGAAATCTGTTAAATTATTCTTCTGCTTCTCCTTTTTTCTCTGTAAAATGAGAATTTGCCTTGGTTTAGTGCTATGAGCAACAGAAATAAAATTCTTAGTGATTTTTGAGCTGAGGTCAGGTATTGCAGGAGCATAGAGATACCTGAACAAAAAACAGTTTTCCAAATAAAATGGAAATGTTGCCTTTTTATCATTCACATACTTACAGTCAGGTTCTTTTAACTGCTGAGTACTCTCATATCTTCCTGCAGCTGCAACAAGTCTCTTGCATTTGAGAGGAATGAAAAACCGTTACAACCCCAGTGGTCAAATTGCACAAATATTTCGTTCTTTACCTGTACACACAGTTGTCAAAAAAACTTGTTTTATTGCAGTAATTTTTATTTTTAATGCAGAGCTGCAAGATGCACATAATCCCATGAAGCAATGCAAACAGTCCTGTACATTCTGGTTCCTTGTCCAGGGCAGCTTTGATCCTACATTCATGCACCAGAAACTATTTTCTTAAAATTTAGTCAGAGCTGTTTTTCCTTTCATAAATTCTCTCCGTGTTATAAATATCTTTGCTCAATATCAAATCCTCCAGGAGTCTCTCTTTAAAAAACTAAGTTGAGCACCTGTAATCTTGCAAGGTTGGTTTTCCAGCCTGTAGTTTCTAAGTATCCTTAAAATTTGGACTTCAGAACTGGGACCAATAATTGAAGAGTAGATTTCAAATGTAATGTTGAAGCAGCAAGAGGCCTTGTTTCTTTTATTGGGCAATACTGAGTGTACATTTTATGACATGCAGTTTTGGTTTGGGGTTTTTTTTCCCCCTGCAGCACTGTTCTGAGATCTGGTGTTGCTATTTATGACTACTTCTTAGTGCCTCCTGATGGCTTGTCAGTGTTGTTCCAAATAGAGTCTGCTATATTTTCTATATTATATTACTGGTTCCCAGATAGATATACCCACATTTCTTTTTTTTTTTACTTAACCAGTAAAGCCTGACAATAGTCATGCTGTCTTTGCAGAGTCTTCTGCAGACTCTGCAGACAAAATTACCATTCTCTACTTCAATTAAACTGTTAACAGTATTGGATCAAAATAGCTTCTTTGAGAACTTTTGTCTATCAAAATCATACTCATTATTGAGTTATGCACTGGATTCAGTGTTTCAGTAGATGGAGTATTGCATCCTGCCTTAAAATTCTAAGGAAGTTTTGTTGCTTTGGGTTCTTTTGCAAACATTTCTGAGATTTGAATTTATCTGTATTAAATAACCTGCTATTCCACATATTTAGGCAATTTTTTTCTTTCTCTGATGTTATGAGATGACCAGCTCACTACAGCTACCCTTTCCCTTTCTAAGCACAATTTTTAGGTGTGTCAGTTAGCTTTGTAATCCTTAAGCATTTGTTGACAGGCTGTTTCCTGTAACATGTTTTTTAGGATAGTGGCCCCTTGCTGGGCTTAATACAGAGCACATGTGCACATCAATGGAATGTTTCAGAAATAAAATGTCATAAAAACATTATGAAACTGTTGTTTGAGTCATATGATACATTCTTTGCACATAAACATCATAAAATCTCATTTATACCTAGGGACCTAACATTAGTATATTGATAATTTTATATATGCTCCCTGTTTGTTATTTAGTGTAACGTTTTGAGTTATGAATGTTGCCTTCCTTTTTTTAGTTAGTGATGATGATGCTTTTTATCAGTCTTCATAATTTTTGAGTAGTTGGAAGAAGGCTCACTCAGCCTCCTTGTGAAGCCTTCTTCTTGAGTGTCTTCTCTCAGTTGTGATTGTAAATCTCCTGCTATATTCCAGTACTGTTGGGCTCTTGTCATCTCTGGCATTCTTGCCTGGTTCTGCTCTCGTGTTCTTTGGTCTGGGTTTTTTTCATGCTTCTGCATCTGAAAGTGACAGTGTCCTTTTCTGATCTGCTGGGTTTCCCAAGCAGCACAATACAAACAGACTTTCGCTTTTGGGTTTTGTCATTGTGATTAGACCCACAGTGCACAATGATGCAGATGTAATCTTGTTTAGGAATAGATTATGGGCAGTGCAGCTAAAATGTGATGAGATTTTAGACTGAGAAGTTCAAACAAGTTGTTACTGAGCATATCCAAATTATTTTTCTAGAGGCTTAATGAATGGTGTCAGTGAAAGTTATTCACAGGGCTGGCAATTCCTATGACCTATTTCCTTTCTGAGTATTTTTAATATGGAAGAGCAATGGTCTTTTCCTGTCAGGATCATTCTTAATAATGTATAATATACTTTTAGAGATGTTTTCAAGGGATTTCAAGTGATTCATCTTGAAGCTGTAAAACTTCAGCTTGACTTATTACACGTTGGCAAAATAGCAAGTTATTTTAAAAAAAAAAAGGCATTGGAAAAGGAAACTGTCAGGTACACTAATACCTCTATTAGCAGATATATGAGTGTTGATTTTTAATCTTTTTTCCCTCTCCATCTGTCCTCTTTGCTCATAATGGAGATATGAATTAAGAATAAAAATTGCACTTTAACATACTGTGAATTAGAAATAATTTTTCTTTTTCTATTTTCTATGTCTAAAAGTTTTCATACTTAATACTGATTTAAGACTTCCTTTGGTTCTCAGTATATTAAGGAGGATTTACTCGCCTACTTTTCACAGAATAGAATCATAAAATCATTAAGGTTGGAAAATACCTCCAAGATGGAGTCTGACCTTTGACCAAACACCACCATGTCAATTACCCATTGCACCAAGTGCCATGTCCTGTTGTTTCTTGAACACTTCCAGAAGGTGATTCCCTCATTTCCCTGGGCAGCCTGTTCCAATGCTTAACCATCCTTTCAAAGAAAAAATTCTTCCAGGTGTCCAACCTGAACCTCTACTGGTGCAGCTTGAGGAAATTTCCTCTTCTCCTGTCACTGGGAGAAGCAATCAGCCCCCACCTGGCTACAGTCTCCTTTCTGGCAGTTGTAGAAAGCGATACAGTCACCCCTGACCCTCCTGTTCTCTAGGCTAAACACCCCCAGCTCTCTCAGCCACCCCTCATATGATTCACTCTAGACCCTTCATCAGCTCCATTGTTCTTCTCTGGACTCTCTCCAGCCCCTCAATGTCATTCTGTAGTGAGGGGCCCTGAATGGGTCACAGCATTTGAGCTGTGGCCTCACTGGTGCTGAGTACAGAGGAACAACCATTGCCCCTGTCCTGTTTCTCACACCATTCCTGATACAAGGATGCCGTTGGCCTCCTTGGCTACCTTGGCACACACTGGCTCATGTTCAGCTGCTGAGGACCAGCACCTCCAGGTCCTTTTCCACTGTGCAGTTTTGCAGCACCCAGCCTGTAGTGCTGCATGGGGTTGGTATGGCCAAAGTGCAGGACCCAGCACTTGGCCTTGTTGTATCTCACACTGTTGGCCTCAGCCCATTGATCCAGATACAATTTGAAACAAGTCTAAAAAAGTCATTGATATAATTTTCCCCACCCAGTAACTGGTATGGAATTGGACAATTTCAACATCTGTTACTCATAGACAGAATGCAATTAAAGAAGTGATTAGAAAATAGTTTCTGAGCATCCTCAGTAGAATCTATTGCATCATAATTCCCATTTGTAATATGTCATATTATTTCTGTCTTGCCTGCCAGACTAAGTGGCTGTTGCCGTGTCTCACTTGAGGACCAAGTTTATAGAGAGTTTTCATGTATTAAATCATGTGATGACTTTGAGCTACTAATGTGATGGCATCAAGAAAAAGGCAGTTTGAATTTTAAAATATTTTATGAAAGATAATTTATAAAGCTGAGGAAGTATTAATGCTGCTTTACAAGGTACTGCTGAAAAATCAGGGATACTGGGAAAAATTTGTCCATGCAGAAGAATAAGTGAAATCAAAACTGAGAGGTATAAAAATGTCCAGCCAAGATGATCAGGAAGACCTATTTCACATCAGGAGATTAGAAGAACTTTCCCTGTCTAGTCTAGTAAAATGAGGGCTAAGAAGCAATATCATTGTTTTCTGTAAATGCATCAATGGAGCAAATGCTGAGGGAGGGTGGAGCAGGGAGAGAAACATTGGGCTGTTAATTCTAAAAGATAATTTTGCACAGAAACAAATGTATATAAACCATTTAAGTAAATTGAACTGGAAATTAAGAGACAGCATCTCAAAATCAGCTGAGTCTTCTTTTAATACTAGTTGGGAACAAGATGGATCTTTCTTAATTTATGCTGAAGACGTTTTGATGAAATTGTGCTGTAGTAGAGGAATAGTCTTCCACTTCTGTGTTCTCATGGCCAAACAGTTATGGGAGCCTGTAACAAAAAAAAAACAAAACAAACCAACCAAACAAAAAAATACCAAAAAAAGGAAGTAGTATTATCATGCAGTCCTATTTTTCTTATCATTATTTAATTATTTATTTTGGCTGCTACTCCTGTATGCTTTGGGTTTCTAAGGGACAACACTTGCTCTTTCTGGGTTTGTTAATATTAGCAAAAAAAAAAAAAAGAGAACATGTACCATCAAAAATTATTGGTTGATGATGCGTTAGCCAAATAGTTTTCAGCTTTCCTCTTACACCATAGTAATTCCAAAGAGCTAGCAAAAATATAAAATGATAGAAACTATTTTCTGTGATTTCTGCTGGAGTAAAGGATGTATGAATGTGTATCAGAAATGTTATTCCTCACAACGTTTGAAGAAAAGGCAAACTCCCATAATTGGCAAAAATGGTGAATGTTGATAAATCTCATTAAATCCTCACTTTGTATTTCTGCTCTGTGAAATGATATAAAAGTACCAGGTGAAGGGTTAGAAGATCTCCATGTTCCTTCATCTCTTTACTTTTATTTGTTAAATACAATATATTGCTACAGTTGTCTTGCCAGGAGTAGCTGGTGAGAAGTGAAACTTTTCATTTAGGGAGCTTCTGTGCCAGGGACACTTAAAATAATTTTAAAAATTCTTACAACAGCATCTGTTAACCAAGGGAAAGCAGCTGTTGAAACCTCTGCAGAGCCTTTCCTGTAGCTGTTCCACTGGAACTAGGAAAATCTAACTGTGTAGACTTAATATTTCATTCTTTTCCTTCTTTCCATGATGCACATAATTGTGTATGCAGATTATATAAGGTATGTATAATCAGGGTCACCTAAAATATTCAGTTGGGTTGGTAGTTGATGATGTTTGTACTATTTAGTAATATAGATCAA
Source organism: Certhia americana (assembly GCA_018697195.1). Classification (NCBI taxonomy): domain Eukaryota; kingdom Metazoa; phylum Chordata; class Aves; order Passeriformes; family Certhiidae; genus Certhia; species Certhia americana. Next base: position 37,832,320 of record CM031859.1, read on the forward strand.
TCTGAGTTTCTAGTAACTGTTTGCTTTTTTTTTAGTTTTACATATGGTGTATTTCACTTCCTTTTTTTTGAAGACCACACATTCGTGTCATCACAATCTGGGAATGTCTTGTCTTTCCTCTGTGCTTGTGAAGCTTATAGGCCTCCTCTGTGCCTTCAAAGAGGATTCTCACTAGCACCGGCCAGCAGGATTAAAACTGAAAACTGAGCAGATATGGAGAAACATTAAGTGAGAAATGAAATTAATTCTCATAGGTTAGTGGAAAAATAATAGGGCTGAAATGTTTTGATGTTGTTGGTCTTCTACTTAGCTCTAGATCTACTTTGAAGTAGCAGCAAGGATGCAAAATAACTTTTTCTTGGTCAAAGGAGAAAACAAAAGGAAGATTTACAGAAAGTGGTGAGAAAACAGTAATCTATGAGAAAAATTAATTGTATAAAACACGTCACTTAGAAATCCATCTTTTACTTTGTCTATAAACACATCTGCAGTCTGGATTTACCTCATAATAAGTGTAATCAGTTCTAGACGTTGAAAAATTCTGACCCACCTGTTTCACTGTGACCAGGCTTCAGCAAAATGCTTTTCATGGCTCAACTGGATGACTTTGGTGTTTAATGGATGAGGCAAATTTCAAATAAGATCTAAAATATACTTCTTGTACTTATACTTACTGTGAAACGTCTGTGTGTTGCTGTGCTGTTGAGTGTGTGCATGATATGTTAGTTCTTAAGTTAATGTGTGAGGTTTTGCAGAACTAAAACCTTTGATATACAAAGAAATTGCTAGAACCAGCAGAACTGGATTTCTTTTATCTTAAAATTGTGTTGATGCCTTTTGCTGTCAGGTAAGTTTATTTTTGTCATTACAGTTTTTCATTTTGTTACTATCACTTATCTGTTTAGGGTCCATCTTTACTATGATTTTTTGTCAAGGTTTTTTCTGAATGGTGCATCTGGTCCATAGTATTTAATGTGGCAGAGAAACCTGGAGGATGTAGGTCAAGACTTGTGCTGCTTAAGGATTTTGAATAGCTATGTCCCTGTCTCAGAAACCTCACACTTGGGGTTAGCTTTTTTTTGCTTTGAAGAGGCTGAATCCCTTTTAGAAAATGGGGAAATAATGTCACCATACAACTCTTTGCTACAACAGCAGGACTAGTCATTTAATACCTTGATTTATAACTGTATTGTAATCTAAATAGGAAGCAGGTGGAGTTACAACTGGTTACGGTACTTTGGATATTAATGGCTTGGCTTGGCAGTGGAATTCTAAAGCTGTATATACTTTTGCTGTTTTAATTATGCATTCATTAAAAGCTTTTATACCCAACAGAATAAAGTAAATATTGTTTGATCTCCGTAGTGTGCTCCCAGACTGTAGATTTGCACAGCAGGGTCTTGATAATCTGAATAAATTGTATTTCCCCAAGGAGTTTATCTTTCAAATAAGGTCATAAAGAAATGCATTCTTTCCCCTTAGTTCTCCTTGTGCTTTTTCTGCTATTTATAACACAGAGCACAGGAATAGAAGTATATTGTAGTCTTCTGTGTACTTGGTTATGATTAACTCTAATTTATCAATCTGTTATGTCCTTTTCTGTGGCTTTTGCAAGGCAATTACTCTTTAAAGTACGAACCAATAAAGATGGTTTTGGAAGCAGTTTAAACACAATGTTTATATCTATTTTTCGTGTTTGACAATTTATCATATCTCTATATTAAAATACACCTCTTTATCCAAATATTCACACTGTCACATCATTTATTTTGAATATTCAATATGTCATCTTTTAGATTATGTTTGTTTGTAGAACATATTTTCTTTTATGAGGTTTTTAAATGTCAGGTCATTGTTGAATTGGTTCAGCACCTAAAGGTTGGTAGTACTGAATCAGAAGACCCTTAATGTAGAATAATAGATTCCCTTGCTTCAGTGGGGGGATGCACACCAAGTAGGATGCATAGAAGCTAAAGTAGTTTCTTATTTTAGAAGTAGGCACTGATAAATAATTTGACCAATTTACTAAACTGGTTTGAGTTTACTGCACGATTTCAGAACTATTTCATCTTAGTTTTGAGTGCTGTATCTATAATTTTATATGTATTTTCTTAGTCTGTGTTTCAGCAGTGTAACATACATTATATTAGAAGAGATGGGATCACAACTTTCAACTCTGACAGTTCTGCTTGTGTTCATATTTCATCCTTCAGTCCAAAATAGATAAGTAGCATATACATACAAATTTATGAAAAAAGGGGTTAAAAGTTTCAAAAATTTACATAAGCCTGGTTTGTATTGCATGTTTTCAAAGAACATATATTGCAATACAGTACCACGAGAAAGTTGCACACTACTTCGAAATTCTGTAGTTCTCAGTTAACACAATATAATAAAATCTGTGGAAAGCAGAACATATTTCACCATTTACCAAAGTTTTTGATTCAATTAAGGTTTTAGCATGAAAAAAATCTATTTAATTCAGACTGAGCTGACAGTGATTGCTTTGATTCTACTATGGGACTTTTTTAAAGCTAAAAGATAAGGTGCATTTTCTTGCAACAAAGTTGCATGCTTAATTTTAGAATATTTTGAAAGTTTTACCACTTTTAAGAGCAAAGTTATGTGATCTGGGGTTTACATCGAGCAATCTTGGTGTGACATTTTTGCTCTCTAGGATCGTAACTGAGTAGTATATAGTACTGTATAATCTTGATTTTCATTTGTTAAACCTTATGCAATATTTGCCTCTGTCTGTGAAATACAAATCTGTAGATCAACTATAACCTTACGAAATCAGAAGTGAACATTACTGATGCCAGGCCAAGGCCAGTTTTAACAAAACACAGTTTCAGTGTTCATTAAGAAGTAGACTGTAAGTACAGCAGGTAAGCAACACATTATGTTAGGAAGATCAAAAATCATCTGAAAGTTAGCAGTGAAAATAAGTAAACACATAACCCCAATAATAAATAAACACACATAAATAAATAAGCATCTGAAATAAGTTATTACATGCAGTATAAATAACTGGTGAGATTTTATTTATACATCCATAAGTATATTTGGCCTCTTCACCTGTAAGACAGCTTTCAAAAAAACAACTTCAATTGCTGCTGATTTGAGAGGATAGGGGAGTTTGGAGCTCATGGAAAATACCCAAACCTAAAATAAAGGCTTACTAGTGTCATTCAGATTTCACTAAAAATGTGAAAATTTTTCAGGGATAGATTGCATTCATTACTGGTTCTCTCTAATAAGGATTCTATTATGTTATCTCCAGTATTTTCTTCCACTCAAGTCAGTTAAAACCCACATCTCCTTCTCAACCGACACTTAGTGGGGTTTGACGAGGAATGTATTTCAGTGGAACTGTTGATCCTCAGCTCACAGTGCTTGATTATTTATTTATTTATTTATTTGTTTATTTATTTATGTCCCTAGACATTGCCATTGATGACAAAAGAGCTCAATAAATACACACTGAGCGCTTCTACATTTTTTTCTGGCTTTTGGGATTTATTCAATCAGTGAGTTCTTTGAAAAGATAAGTTTTCTGAATTAGGGACAATAAGCTGTTGTTGTTTCTTGTCAAATACTGTGATATTTGCCTTGATTAGAATCCTGTGTGTTGTTGCCACCATTGCATGGCCATCACAGGAGTGGGGTGCCATTTGTGATCTGAATATGCTAAATCACCAAGCAAGTGCACAGTCCAGATACTTCTCATGTAAAATTCATTCTTCTCTCCTTCTTTCTGCAACTGCAGATTTATCCTTACCTCCTCTGTGTTAGTGTGAGGAGGAGCTGACACTAGAATAGCTATGGCTTTGGGATGATGGCTGTTAATGCTTGTTCTGACAATGTAAAGAACTTACCTTTGTTCTTCCAAGAAAACCGTGGGAAACTCTTATGCAGAAGTCAAAGTAGAAAATGAATAGGAATTATCTTTAGTGCACAACTCTGCTAGGGAAAGTGCACTGTTCAGACCGGGAGATTATGTAACAAGCAGAAACCTCCACAGGAATTTGATTCCATTTCCTCCAGTACTGACTCCTCTAAGCAGGTTAAAAAATTCTTTCTCCACTCTCCATTGCATATGCATAAACAGCTCCACAGTCATTGGGACAGGCACCCAATTCACACGTTCAAGATGTAGTCCATAAAACATTCCAAAAAAACCCCTCTTCGCACTTTCCCATCTTCCCTGTTGCTGTGCTCTATCTGCCAGCCGTGCAGCTCATTTGACATTTACAAGATTTCTTGTCAGTTTCATTTGGTGCTGCCATTCCATCCAGCAGAGCAGTGAAAGTGAAATTGACTTAATTTAGTCTGTTTCTCTTCCTTGCTCCAGTCCCCGTGTTAACTCACCAGCAAAGTGAGACTGACGAGGCTCCTTGTCATTCTCACACATGGGGCTGGTCAAGGAGAAGGCGGCTGATAGGGAGCAGTGCGGTAAATTGGAAGATGAAAACCAGGATTGCGGAGGAGAGAGGAAGAGAGGTGTGAGCATGCAGCAAGAACACAGAAAAAGGGTAAACATGATTATTTCCCAGGTGCCCTGGGTACTTTTGTCTAATAGAGGTGAATTCTTGGCCTATTCCCTGAAGGGAGCAGTGTAGTCTAGAGCAGTGGTGCTTAGTTGTCTAGGTACTAATTTATGAGGGATGCCAAGTTGAACACATTAGCCGATAAATATTGGTCATCTGTTAGCAGGATGTACAAAGCTTCCTGCCTTGAGCTACTGTAGCTTTTGTCTCCTCACATTTTCAGCTGCTAGAAGGAGAGGGAGAAGGCGTAAGGGGCCAAGATCCACTATATATTGAGGCCAGTGGTTGGAAAACAAAAAAAGGGTTCATTTGTTCATTGAGGAAAAATTCATACGTAATAAAATGTAGCTCAGCATCTTGTATTTTGTAGGTTTCACCGAATGAAAAGTTGTGCTACATAGGTGCTCTAGTTCAATCAAAGCAATAAATAACGAACAAATAATTGCTTTGTAACAAACCATTGTAGTTAAAAAATACATTTTTTAAATCCACTTGTTAGCTCCTGTGAGCTGTTGTCATACAGTGTAAATCATGCTGGTTTATTATATTATGTACTAATCCATATTTCTTACAGATGCTTTATGCATATATAACCTTAGGAGTTGCAATATAAATTAGTACTGTCATATATATTTGCATATGCAATGGTAACACATATGCATTTTGAATGAGGCTGTGTTAATTAACTTCAAGTTATATTGCCTTCCTTCCACAGCTTCAAAAGAATAAACCTTTTTTCATTTTCTGAGACCTGTGGATTTTTATAGTCTCTGTCTTGTGTTTGGGATATTTTTGTGATGTGTGTTTTCTTTACTTCATCCATTTAGGAATTAAATAGTTTTAATTACTTGGACCTGTACAAGCTTGCGGATCTTTTCAATCTCACTTTGTTGGAGAATGCAGTCATTGGCTTCTTAGTAAAGCACCTCTCTGAGCTATTGAAGAGTCATCCTGAAGAAGTTCTGGCACTCCCATACTGTCTTCTTCGAGAGGTTTTTAAAAGCGATAGACTCACTTCACTCAGTGAAGAACAAATCTGGCAGGTAAGGAGATTGGTGAACAACCAGAATGTGTGACACTCTATAAACCATAGCAGTAATCTGTTGTTTTGAAACCCTGGAGCAATCTCGAGGGAGAATAAGCACTTGAGTAAAAACTGTGAATAACAACTGAGGGAAATTTCTAAATTAAATTCTAAAAATGTTGTGTTGTGTTAATGCAATTACTTTGTTTGAAAGAGAAATTTGTCACGCTGTTTAACTTCTGCTACTTAAATAGAGCCAGAGATTTTCCTCCAGATCCAGCTTCTTTGGTGGGAAGAGATGGCTGAGGCATGCAACTCAATTATTATTGCCTCTGATAAGGCTAGTGCCATGAGTCTGGTGGCAAACCTGCTTCTGCAGTCTTTCTCTTTCACTTCAGACAAATTTAGCTGTGTTACTTCAATAGTCATTGAAATTGTTTGGGCCTCCACAGCTGACTTTGCCTGAAGCAAGTGAGAGAATCATCACACAGGCAGCCCTGCTCCAAGATGAGTGGAGGCTTTAATGGAAGGTTTGTGGCAAGAAGCCTGAGATCACTTCCTTTTCAAAAGCTGGATCTAGAAAAGGACCAGGTTGCTAGCCTTAAAGTATTAACAAGATAGAAGCATTGTATTGTGACCTTTAGTGTGTATGGTCTGGAAGAAAACCTAATGTGAGAAAAACACTTCAGCCTTTTAAGAGAAATGCAAAAACTAAACCAAAATCTGTCCTTGGAAATGTTCCCATCCTATGTCTGTAAAAATTCACTATGGACTGAAAGGAAACCTCTGTAATGTTGATTACCCAAAGATGTCTTTCTGTTTCTTTTTTGCTGTCATGCATTAGAGAGGAAAATATATCCATGTATTTCAAGGTAAAAGGAACCTTGCTGAAAAGAAATTTGTGCATTCTTTTCAGGAAGAAGGTAATATTGGTCCAACAGAGAAGACTGATTCAGAAAACTGATTTATTTTTCAATTCCCTATTATTTGTCTATTTATCTTTTGGATTATTCTAAGGAAATAACTACATTTAGATGCCATAAGTTTCTCAAAGTGGAAAGTGTGTATTCATCAATGGGATGCTTCATGTTCTCTGGATCAATAATGTCATACAGGACAAAACATTTATCAGGTTAAGTTCTGCAAACCACGAACCCAGTATGAAGATGTAACGTAACCCTTCACTATTATAGCAGGCATATATTTTTCCAAAATTTTGAGGCCTTAGATTATGGAGTATGCTCAGAGATGATATTTTCTGCAAATACCAAAAAGAAGTTTGACTTTTCCCTGTCCTAGTCTCTGAAGGATGCCGGACAACAGAACCTGCCGTACACTACACATGGGTTGTGAGTTGATGATGGATTGTGTTTGGTTTAGGTTTTTAAGGCACACTACTCTGGAGTCCTAGACCATATTCCCTTTATCAGAAGCAAGTTTTGATGTCCAAGTTTGTGCATAGAGCATGAATGATTGGCTAAATTGGTTTCATCATCATTTCTCTGCAGGGCCAGTGGAATCCCTTAGCTACATGCTTGGGTATGCTTTTGCTAGAAGAGTTTCTGTGGGAAGCCATACAAGTACAATTTAATAATACTTGCTCAATAATATGCCCTTTGCAACCTGCTGTAATGGTGGTTTGGGAAGTGGGAGTTTTTAAATCCTGTCTAACTGTCCTGTTCTGCAAGAACAGGAAGGAGTTTTCTTAATTGTATGCACTCCAGTCAATGAATGCTTCATGAGGCAAATATGACAAAGCCTCTGTTTCTGTTGTAGGGTCATACTGAGGAGAGATAGGTAATATGCTGCTTTCTGAGTGACAACAAACTCCACACTGTCCATTTAAGTGTTATCATAATAGCCTCTCTAAAGGTTACTAATGCTGTTCCAAAGAATTTTTTAAACTAGTTTTCTGCTGAAGGCAAAATGTGCATGCATCTTTTTAATTCAGTTTGTGAAACCAGGAATAAATATATATTTATAAATATTCCAGGTCATGAGAATGGATTAAAAGACACATATAAATATTTACCAATTTAGGCATTCAGAAGGCAATAAGAAACTGGTTTCTTGCTTTATCTTAGTAAATAAGTAATTCCCTCATAGTCAACCCAATAGAAGAAAATCAAATCAGACCAGCTATATTGCCTCAAGTGTAGTTAAGTTCATCATTTTTGCTAAGGTTATAGTGGTAATGCAATATACCATGGAAGAATCTAATATTCAGCCCAGGGTGAAGATTGGGTATGCCAGAGGATTAGTGTCAGGGTGCTTTATAGAAGTGAAACTTGATGGACAGGCTGGAGACAGATCTACAGAATCTCATTAAATTGCTGAATTGTTCATTACAGAGCACTCTCACTGTAATAAAGTGCTCATTGACTTTGACAAATCCCCATCCCATGTCTTAAGGAAGAACAGCAAAGCAAGAGGTGTTGGGAAAGCTTGGGGAAATTGGCACAAAGTGGGGCAGATAATAGAAAAGCTGATGGGGGGGATGCTACCATTTGATTTATCTGTCTTACCTGTGAATAGCGTGGCCTCTGCACACACACACGACTGCATGTCACACCAATATGAATTCAGCATGTCCCCAAGGCACCTTTGCTAGTAGGCCTTCCATGAAGCCCTATGCACAAATTAATTCTTCCCTCAGAGAACCTCTGGAAAGGGTGTCACTGTTTGCAGTGCAGAGTTTTTTACACCAGTTTGAATTTCCAGTGTCCCCTGGGTGATCTGATCCTAGCGCACAGAAAGATTAAGGTGGTTATTTTAATGCATCAAAATGTGTACGTGGAGTGATGCTTGAATGTGATTTAAACTGAAGTGACTGCAGCTCTTACCTGTTGTACTTCAGATTTTTCTAAGATACCAATTTACGATTGGCCAGTTCTAGTGAGTATGGTGAAATGTAACTGTGAACAAACCAAGTCTGAGAAAGTTAAATGGTAGTATTAGTGGCAGTGTGCTAGGATGTGGATTAATGCCGACTACTACAGAAATTCCTGTTGATTTTTCAGACTCTTTGGCTTGATGTGTCTTATTTTAAGTGGCGACAATAGACAAGGTCTATAGTGACGTATTTCTTAAAACAAATAAAACCCAAAAAGCTCACCAGAAAGCTTATGTAACCTGTGAAATTAGATCAATTTATGAGCCTCCTCAATCAGGGCTTTCTTAGGCAAGCTAAGCCAGTTATTATGATTATTAGTGGACATAAGATTTGTTCTCATGTTGATTTTTACATTTTATTAGCACGTGAGATTATGAAAAGTTTTTATATAAGAAATTTTTGATTTGTCAGCTGCATTAAATGTATGAAGTTCAGTCAGTGACATGGAAAAAAGGATTTTTAAAAAAATGAAGAAAACAAAGGAAATAATCATGAAGAAGTCAGAGGAGAAGAAACTATTTTTTCTGGTTTATTCTTCTTCATCACAACCTGTGAAGCATCCTTCTTTTTTTCCACAGGAAGCAGTCATGACAAGGACATGAATGTCTAGTTTATCAGGAAATGAAAAGTGAATCTTTTCATAATTGACCATTACAAGAAAGATTCATTTGCTATACTTCAAGGAAGCAGGTGAAATCTTTGCCTTGATAATTGAAAAAGTAACCAACCCTGTAAGATGGAACATGTTGCCAGGAAAATATAGCAGTAGTGGTCTTGTTGTTGGAACTTAGCAAGTAGAAAGCAAGCCAAAGATATAAGTTAAAAACTAATGTTAGCTTTAGTTATCATATAATTATGCCGTATGTTATTAGAAACTTCAGTATCATACATCAAATATCGTACTAACCGTTACAGAGAGCAGTATTTACTGGCTTATTCTGTCTCCCTGCAGTAGATTGGTCAAATGCTTCTGCATTAAATACTGCACTTGATCCAAGGTGGACTCTTAAATCATATTTGGAAAAAAATCTTAATGTGAGTTTAGATAGTATAGATTAGTTTCTTCCATCTCTGCTACTGTTTAAGTAGGTTGTTAAAAGGTATATATAATTTTTAAACTGCTAACAATAAAAGCAGATGAATTTTAGTATTTTTCAATATTTCCTTGGAAGCAAAACTTAGAAGTTTTCCCTTGGTTTTCTTTGGTGTGCTTTGTTTTTTTTCTTTTGCCAACCAATTTGGTTTCTTGGTAAACAACTGATAAGCAAGCAATCTAGGAAAAACTAGTAGATAAAACTGCACAAGTGGTTTATTCAGCCAGGATGCATGCAATTGTGTTGTGCCTTTTCCAGAGCTAGTCTCCTAAGACATTCTAGCCCTGTTAAGTTCCTTGTGTGTTACTTCTGAACTTGTGTTCATGAAGTACGTGTTCCATGTGGGAAAGTGTAACACTAGTTGTTCCTTTTATCCCTGTGGATGTCAAAAATAGCGTTCAGTCGATCTCTGTATTGGAGAAGTGTCTTTGCTTGAATAAATAGAAAAATAAAGGACAGGAAGACTGCAGTGTTATAGGTCAGTGTGGGTTTTAATGTATCTTTCATAAAATAATAGTGTACGAATCCAATTTTCTTATTACAGTCGTGTTTATCCTCTTCTGTGCCCTATTTTCAACAGCCTTTTCTTACACTTGAGCTTCATTTTGGATTTCATGATGGCATTTGTGAAGGGCCAAAATTACTCTTCAGCAGAAATCCCACAGTACAATGCTATAGAAAATTTTGTGGTGTACACATTGTGGCAGCCTGCTGTGATGGAACAGTTCTGTGCTGATGACAGATCCAAAGACATCTTCCATAAATCTCTAATGATGCACACATTTACCTGTGAAGATCAGCAGTTTCTAAAGTGGGTTGCCATGTTCTGGTACAAGCTTGCCACTCCTTCCAAGCAGTACTTGATTTTTTTTTTTTCTGTCAATCTTTCGGTATTGCAGAGCAATTTTTCATATGGAGAGAGCAGAAGTCATTTTTCTCAGGGGTATATATTTTTTTACGAAATTTAGCCTAAGTGCCATGCTAAATGTAAACTTAAGTTTTACTGCCAAACAAGTAACAACATAAAATGTATGTGAAGGAAAGCATCTCAGTAGTCAATGTTGTATTTAAGCAGTGTATTAGCCTTTCACTATTCAAGAAATAAGCTTAAGTGCTCTCTTGGGCAATAAGTGAAATAATGTCTACTCTAATGCTTGTTTCTAGTGAGTATTTACCCTAAGTAGAAAACTACCTCTCTAAAACGTGGCTGTCAGCCTCTCATCAAGAAAGGCATAGAAGACAAAAAAGGGGCTTGATGCGTATCAAGTCTGAGGTGAATTGGTGAGGCTAAATGAGAAAATTAACATATCACCCATGTGTGTTTTGCTGTGCTTCTACCTCCTTTTTTGTACCCTTGTTCAGCTGATGCATAAAAGTGCCAGAGATACTATGAATGCCAGTATCCATTGTATTATGTCTGTGATGGTTGCACTGTGTGTATCATGACTAGCTGCAAGCAAAATCACACAGTGACCCTCAAATAAAGGTAGTATGGAGACATAACCCTGATAGGCTGCAGGTTTCCTTTCCCCTAGTCTAATCCTCATAAATGTATCTCACCTGAATTGACTCTGTGCAACAGTGTATTCCTTACAGTCTCTCCAGACTGGATGGGATTGTTTTTTGGAAGTATAGCCATGTGCAGTATTCTTGGTAGGACATCCATTATAAGTAAGCTAAGCTGGTAGTTGTGGTCCAAGGTCTACAAGGATGTCGGTGTCCACTGGAACTGCAGACAGGCCAGGGCTCATGCAGGATACAGAGTGTCAAGCAGTGGATGTAGGCAACAGAAACTCACACTGTTCAGCTGATGTGCTCAGGTCACACACAACTTTCCTTATACAATTTCTGTATCATTTGTAATAGTAATGGCGGTTTGGCTTACAGGGAAGATGAATGCCCTGTTGGCACTGTTCCCTTATTCCATGAAACACCTTTCCCCTTTGTCTGCTTTGGCTTAATTCAAATAGGCTCTTAATCTTGTAGTTTTCAGTAATATCTTGTGAACTTTATATATGCTTTTGTTCTGAACTTTTAAAAGTTTTGGACTCCTGTTTTTTGGATTTTAGCTAATATTTTTACTGTTATTTATCAAGTATAGGAGTATTGAAAGCAATTTTCAGTATTAAAGCTATGTTAGGAGCAACTGTGTGTTCTTCTAATTTTCTTTTTGTACATGTCTGTTCCAATCAAAACTCGATTATTTTGCTGCTATTGTTGTGAGCATTGGTGAATTACTAGAGATCGTTATTTTTGTTTTACTGTCCTACAGTAATATTGCCTCAATTTATTTATCTCAGATTACCTTCAGAAGTGCACACAGCATCACACCAGTATTTACGAAGGCTACTATGCTCACAGCTCCTGAATTTAGGTCTCTCCTTCAGCTAAGCAGTGGCTATGCATTTTGATTTAGAAAGCCAGAAGAAGACACCAAGGTGTCCACACAGTAAGACTTCTGTGTTACTGCATTCTACATTTGAATTTGTCTGCTTTGAGGGGATTTGTTTGGACTGTTGCGCTCCTTGTGGCTCGGATCTGTTGGAGATTATCTGAAGTATAATTGTATAAACATACAGATATATCTGGTTACATAAAGAAAAAGTTGCTGAAGCTGTTTTGAAAGCAGGTGTGGTGGAAAATATACATCAATTTTTAAGTTAAAGAAAATATCACAAAATCTAAAATCCACAGATAGCATGGATGATCAAATATGGCAGTCTGTTGTCATCATAGTTAATGTCTTCCATTCAGAGATATAAATGTCAGCAATCTTTACTCTTTCAAAATCTAAGTAAAGCTGTTTAACACAGTTTCCAGTGCATTTAAGCTTGTGGAAAAGGATAAGAAATTTAAAATTCTTTTGAGAATTCCCAGCTCTGTATTTCAACAACTTCTCCTTTGGGAGGTGATAGAAGCATTACTTTTATTTGTAACCACAAAGCCCAAAAAGAGGGTGGAAGAAAATTGCATCCCATGTTTCCTGAAGCCATGCACGTGGTCATCAATGTGTTAAGATAGCTAGAATCTAGTTCTGGGGTTAAGTGCCCAAAGTGTGCCGAGTTAGGTGTCGTAAAGTCACACTTGTGTGTCTACACCTGCTAGCAAGTGTCTTGGTTCAGCACAACTGCTGAGGCCTCATTGGCTGTTGCCCTGTGCTATCACTCCTGCCCCAGGATCAGGACACTGCTGGCTCCAGGAAGGTGAGAAGGCAAGGAGATGGAAAAGTAGTGTCACTCCTCCACAGCCTTTCTTACTCCAACTGGGACACCCTTGGCAGCTTCCAGATGTGCAAGTGAGCTGCAGAGCTGGGGATTTCCTTGCCTAGTGGCAAAGGGTTCCTTTTACTCCTTTGATCAATTAGGACTCCCTTGTGCCAGGGAGAAATGGAAGAAATTACGACAAATGCACTTGTCAAGAGATCTTAAGATGCTTTCCTGTGAAGTGGCTTCCAAGCTTCCAGGTCTATGTGGGATAGTAATGACAGATCCAAAGATCACAGTCTCTGAAGTGAAAATCTGTGCTTTCAGAAAGCTGAAGAGCCTTCAAAGTGCTCCTTTAGGGTGGAGCCTATTTTAATGTTTGAGTGAAACTGTATAGGTCATAATTTTACAAGGTTTATCTTCTAGCAGTTACGGCTGTTTCCATTTGTTCCAGGTATTATTTAATAGGTTTATATAATAAATTTATGTTTGTTTTAATCTTGTAATGGGGAAGCTCTGACATTCCCAATTTATTAGATATGTTTGGGATCTCAAATGCATTTGCAAATGTGGTTCTAAGTGTTTAAGCCACTTTTTTGAAAGAAATAGCTTTCTTAGAACAATTAGTTGATTTTGAAAAATGAATGCAGGACTCATTTGTTTAAGCAGTGAGTGAATCTGAAGCCCATCATGTGGGGATTAAATCGAAGTCAATAAAACTGACTAGGAGAGTGGGGGTTCTTCAGCCTGGAGAAAGCCTCAGGAAGACCTTATATCAGCTTTTCAGTATCTAAGAGGGCATACAAGAAAGATGGAGAGGGACATTTTTCAAGGGCATGTAGTAATATGACAAGGAGAAATGGCTTTAAACTGAAAAAGGGGAGGTTTGGATCAGGGATACAGAATAAATACTTTATTGTAGGGGAGGTGAGGCACTGGCAGAGGTTGCCCACAGAAGTTGTGGATGCTCCATCCCTGGCAGTGTTCAAGGTGAGGTTGGATGGAGCTTTGAGCATCCTGGTCTAATCAACACTGTCCATGACAGGGGCATAGAACTAGGTGATCTTTAAGGTCCCTTCCTACCCAAACTGTTCTGTGGCTTTGGCTGGAAAATTTGACGTCTGTGGTTTTATAGTAACACAGTGTGTTGAACACATGCATATTTATAAACCAGCTAAGGAGAGCATATACTTTGAAGTACGTTTTTGTGTGGGACCAAAGATATTAATGACATACAAGTCCTGTATAGCTGTTGTAAAGATTATTATAGAAAATGATACTTTTTTGGGATTTGTTGGATTTGCCTATTAAATCCCTAGAAAATTATACCCTAACAATAGGGAAGAAAGGAATAGGAATGCTTTTACATTCAAGAACCATTTAGACTAATTTTCACAGAGCTGAATTGCATTTTTATAGAATTTTGTCAATTTTGTGCCTATTTCATTTTCTAACAATTTTTACTGATGAAAGCTATAGATTCTTGTCTCTGTAGTGAGCTGCTACACTTCTAAAATACATTTCAGAGGGAAAAATGAGAAGAGAGGAATAGCAGTAAAAACAGTGTGTATCAGATAGTGAAAATTGTCTTTTCCAGTTATTAATTATGTACCAGCAACTTATTTTAGTGCTAAATGTGGCTATGGAAAGTTTCAATGCATTTGATGTCAACTTGAATGTTTTCTCTTAAAAAAAAAAAAAAAAAGGCAATTGTAGATTTTGAAATGATGGCTGCTGCAGGTAGCCACCTCCCATGTTCTCTGTCCTTACCCTGTTTCAGAAAAGATAAATGCTATCATAAACCCTATTCTTCTTAAATTGAAATCAAATCACAGTTAAGAGCCCTAGTTAAACAGCTGGTTTTGTGACAAGATAAGCTTCTGTTCTTTGCAGCTTCAGAAAAACTTATCAGATATAAAGCACCTAGCAATGTTGGTTCTACCATCACAACAAATGATGGAGGATCCAAACTTGAGCATTTTGTGATGCATTTGAAAAGGGATGGCAAGAAGTTTTTACCTCAGAACTTCTTGCCATTTGATCCAGTTATTAAAGAAAGGCAGGTTTTCTAGACCTATGAAGTTACATTCTAGGAATGTTGATGTGATGATGCAGAGTGACACAGGCAGACTCTAGAGACTCTAGGAGAGACTCTACCCCAAAAACTTGGCCTTTTTAAACAGTTAGCTGGTTACCAGTTGCATAGTTTTAAATCATAACAAACATAATTCAGCCAACCACCACACACCACAAAAACAACTTGTTTTTCTACCTCTAATTCAGCTGGGTCTCTTTCCCATAGCCCTTTTCTGCTTAGCCCAAGTAACAGGCCAGAGGTTTTACAAGGCCTTCCCTTTGTAAGGTTTTACCTATAAGCAATTTGTTTATGATGAGATTTCCTTGTCATTTCTAACTCTCTGTGGCTGGACTTGTTTCAAAGGAAAAAGTTGAGATTGTGTCTCTGGAAAAAGCAGGATTGAGTCTCTGGATGCCATATTTTGGATTTGGTTTTATTGCTTTGCCTTGATCGTGTTTTGTTGGCTATGCGCTGTCACACTCCACACTCCTTTTTGATGGTCTTGTTAAAGCAAAATTTACCTTGATTGCAAGAGTAAGTAGAGCTTTTCCAGTGTGACCATTCCCAGCTCATTTATTTTATGTGTGTAGACTCTCAGGTGTGGCAGCCATTGCAGTGCACAGGAAAACAGAGTGGCTGTGAGTAGTGGGACAGCTGTGAAGTCTGTTGCAATAAGAACTGCACACAAGCTCGTGCAGCTTTTAAACACATGCTTGGACATGTGGAATGTCACTGAGACACAGTGGGCCTTGCTTGCCCCTTCTCTCACAGTGGAAGAACCAGTTAGGTGTGAGAAGTACACTTGTAAATCTGCCTTGTCAGGGAAGCTCCAAGTGACTGTAGAGGAAACTTCTCTGTGGTTTGAGGGCCTGATTGCACAAGAGCAGACTTTTCTTGAAGCACACTATGGGACAGTTTTGTCTTTGCTGCTCCAAGGTTAAGAAAGGATGCAGTGTTTATTGCCCGTGTGGAGATGCACCTTTCAGCTGCAAAAATATGTCAAATACTTTTGGCTGATGATATATAAGGAACTGTTTTGTCCTCGCTTTCAGATACCTGCATGTCACCAAACTTTTTTCTGTGGCATGAGCACAAAATTTCCATGGGATGTTTTGTAGTGGAATAAAGAGACTCAGTTGGACAGATTGAGGGGACAGAAGATTTTGATTAAGATACCTAATTTTTCTCGTAGTTCCCATTTTGAGAAAGTGGTTGAAAAGTAAACTTCTCTCAGGGAAGCCCGAGTTTTGCTGCTTATAAATTGCTTTTTAGGTACTTGGAAGGAAAATTCTGTATAATTTTGAAGTTCAGATTCCCCAGAAGGTGTAAAATGGCAAGCTTTCGTGAGCAGTGATAATTTACAACAGCTGAGAGTTTACCTTCTGTCTGTACCTTACTTCACTTTGAGCTTCAGTAGATGAGAAGTTCAGTTTTTCTATTATAGCAACTCATTGCTTTAATATAATTACCAACCATATATAATATTATAATGTGGTTCGGCTAGCCTTTTGTAAAGCTGATTTGCAATCATAGTTATTTTATTGTAAGTCTAAAACGATGGAATATCTTTATTGAGTTCAATCAATGTCTTCTAGGTAAACTTTTTACTCTTATGGCCAGTAAATGTAAGAAATAGAGAATGTGCGTAAAAGAAGTGAATACAATTTTGAAAACATACATTCTATTATTTACTGTTATTATAAAACTAGTATTTTTTTCTGTATGTGTTTCATAGGAAACACATACATAAAAAAAATTAAACTAGCACTGTCTTTCTCACAAACCTCTTTCATAAAATAATGTCCCTTTTGAGAAGGCCACTATAATTCTGTAGCACTAGGGGTGAAGGAAGCTTGCAGTAAAGCACTGAACTGACAATGCAAGGGGCTGTACTTGGTTGGTGGAGAGTTTTTCTTTGGATAAAGAATTCCTAGCTTTCTCACAAGGATGTTGTGCAGAAACTGCTATTAAAAATTTCAGAGATGAAAATACAGGTGTTAAAAATGTTACTCCTGTAGCTGTTGGATAATGAGGAAGAAATCTGCCAAAGATATGTAGGTTGTGTTATCCTCCTTGCACCTATTGAAACACGTTGCAGGACAGTGTTTTTGTCTAGCAGCAGTTGGTGATGGATGTTTTACTGCTTAAATGCTTTAAGGAGACAGATCTTATCAGCACTTGAGAAAAATTGAGAAGTATTTTTAATGCATTTATTATTATTATTATTATTCATTGCTTTAGTGCTGTGCATTTTTATAAATGTTTGTTTTTAATGTACCTGCATTATCTGTCTCTGCTTTAATTACAGCATAATACCATGAAATGCATAATTTTTGGTGCTAGAGACTTCAACCAGTAACTGTCCTTGCTGCACTGTTTTTCAGCTGAAAGATCAAAATAAAATTTCTGCCCTTGCAAAGTGGCTTACAGACTGCAGGGCTCATGGTCTGAAAGTTGCAGGTTGTCACATGGCATCACGTAAATCCCAAACCAGCAAACCAGCCAAGAGATATAGCATTTATATTTAGACCAAGAGTTCCCTGTGTAGAACTCAGGACAAATCTGCAGCTTTTGTGGAGCCTGATCAGAGGTCAGGAGGACATACTCTAACAAATGCTTTCACTCTCCAGAGATAATGAACCTTGGTGTTCTTTAATCTTCCTTTGTGGCTGTGTATTTCCTGAAGTCAATTCATTTATATTTTGCTTCCCTCTTTATTGCCTGACCCAGTCCCTCAGTCCTCCAAGCACTGTCCTATCTGTGGAGCTGAGAGTCTGACTGCATCACAGTGATAATATTTGGGTCTAGTAGGATGTATCTTTTTTCTTTCCTGCCGGCTGTGATCTCAGTCTTCAGTTCGGGACCAGACTTCAGGGGCACCTGTGTACACAATGCCAGTGCCACTGCTGAAGCAGAGGTCTAGCGATAGTGTGGAGTTGGCTGGGTAGGAGTTGGGGACAAATAGCAGAATGACAGGATCTTTGAATGTGTGCAGTGGTCCCTTGTGGTGGGGAAATGTGAATGTGAATCATCTCTCTTTATGTAGAGAAATGTTTGCTTTGGAGTCTTCTTTCTGCTGCATCCAACGAAACGTGTTGGCAGCTTCCCAAACTCTTTCTCTCCTTCTTCACTGTTTGTGAGGAATGTTTTGGGTTCATTCTCGAGACTTCACTATAAATACATATACATATATATACATATATATATATATATATATGTATGTATGTATATATGTATATTTCATAAATGGTGTCTTTGTATTTGGAAAAGTATAGACTTCAATAATTGTAAACAGCATCCTGTGTGTCAGTAAGGATGTGCAAGCCTGCTCACAGATTTTTTTGCTGAGAGCACTTCCACTTAAGTAAATGATCTGCCTACAGTCCCCAGCTTTTAAGGAAGTAAAACTTCCCTTCTGTAGTGTGAGAAGACATACAGGACATAAAATTTCTTAAAAGGCTTTGGTATCAAAGACTTTGGATCAAAGTTTTCTATCCACTCCTCTTTCAGACAAATCTAAGTCTTAGGTTTTTTGTGCTTTGATATGCTGACGTAAGCATTGGTATGAATTTTGTAATACTTGACAAACTAGAGAAGATCTGATGATGACCAGGATCACAGAACAAAACATTTACCACTCACTACTTGAAATACTTGCTTCTTTCAGAGGTACAATTCAATTAGACTATTTTTATTTACCTCAGCTTCCTTGCAGCAGCCTTGTGAGAAGGGGAAGCCATATGGGCAGAGCAGGGTGAGTCTGAGAGAGGAAGAACCCAGCAGAGGAGGTGCGGGAAACTTGAATCTTTCATTCTTTCCAAATTTTGTGTAAGCAGGCCCTACATTTTTTTCCCTTTTTTTTTTTTTTCACTGTTCATTTGTGAGACACTCTGAATCAGTGCTGATGAGTAAGGTAAGAAACAACTAGTGGGATTGATTAATTTCCCATCCTTTAAAATGTGGGAATGAACAACCCAACCCACCAGAAAACTAAATATTGATGCTGTCTGTGGCATGATAATTGGTCTCTGCTTTCATCTCCAAACAAACCCTTGCTTGGATTCTATTATTCATTCAAAGAGGAAAAGGGTTATTAATGCAGTGTTCTTTAATTTATATTTTTTTCTTTTGTGTGTGTGTGAGAGAGAGAACAGGAGAGCAATAATACAATAAATATATTGGCTAAGAGAAAACATTTGAACGCAATCCCTGCCCATTTTTTTTTTTAATCTTCTCTTATCATGAAGAATGTGAACTGTGATAAATTGTTCTGCTAATCAAACAGCACTGAAAGGTTAGGTCATTGGAAGTCTTCAGTCATTTTGTGCTTTTCAAGAGTGAATTTGTTAAAATTATGCTGAATACCCACTTAAAGCCTGGGCTGAAAACCCTACCTGTGTTTTATAACTCTGCACTGTCAGAACCCATAATAAGTCAAACATTCTTTCAGAGGTACTCATAAGGGAGAAAAAACCCTGTAAATTTAAGAGTAATTTCAGATTGTAAATGAAGAAGAGAGGCACGACTGTTCATTTGCACCAATCATGCCTTCCTTTCATCTGCTCTGATTAGGCCTGGTGCGGTTTCATCAAACTACTCCATCACTGAGCTGTCACTCCAGTCGTCTGTTGATTGAAAACAATCAGGGCTCTGATGGCACAATTATTCTGACCCTTTAACTAGAGGCTGCTGTGATAATGAAAGGTTGATTATGATAGTTTGTGCCTCTTTCAGTTTGCCAAGAAGGTTAATTTGGGCATCAGACGGATGTTTAATGGGCGCTTGCTGGCTACACTGAGGTAAATGAGAACGTGCAGTCTTCGATATTGCACGGATATAGTTTGGCTGTCAATCATTGTCATTTTGAGTTTGTGCCTCACACTCTGGAAATCACATTTTATTTTTTCCTTGGGATTTAATTTATTCTGTGCCCTGAGGAAGTTCTTTCACTCTGTGACCTTCACAGTAGCTTTCTCTGTCTTTTTTCGCTTCCCTCACACAGAGCCCAAAGGCATAATACATCTAGAGGAACATTTTTCTTTCATTTTTCACATTAAAAAAAAAAAAAGGAAAACTTAAAATCCCTGTTTATCAGCTCACCCTGAACAGAGCAAATGTTTCAGTTCTGATGGTGGAATCCGAATGGGCAAATGGAAGCACGCCTGCTTGCTAACGCAGTGCCACACAGGGAGCTGCTTACGTAGACACACATTTGTAAAACTGACAAACAGGTAATTTAAAAATGCCTCTGTGTACAGGAGCTGGGGGATGGCACAGCTTTATTTTCACAAGCTACACGCATATGCCTTAGCTCGGTGCCTTGCAAACGTGGTCTCAGTCACTGTACTGCAACTTTTTGAGTTAGAAAGTCTCTCTTCAGGACTCAGGGGAAAAAGGTATTTCACTGCTGATTCATAGATTATTAATATTTACTGTTCAGATTGAGAGAATCAATGCATGATTTTGTAGTTGTTTGGCTCAAGGTGCAAAAGAAATGCAAATACCTCATAATTTTGATTGTTCCACATGCAGCTCATTAGAGTCTTATTTTTATGCACATTTTAAATTCAAAATAAAAAGAAGAAGAAGATTTCTATCTTTAAGGCTTTCTTGCATCTAGGCTTGAGAAAGTTATTTTCCATGCTGTCCACAACGGTAAGATGGTACCTGATTGATAAAATTGCAGGGTGAGTCTGGAGGCTGTGCTGCATGGTTACTAATTGCTAAAAGTACTCCCATGTAACTCATGGCTTTGAAAAATTGTGTTTTGTTGTGTGGTGGGACTTTTTCCCTCAGCAACAATTCTTACATTTTTCTTCCTAAATGGGTGATACATACCGATTTAGTTCATCCTGCTTAAAATGCTTAAATGAGTATCCTAAACCCCCTGGATTTTGTGCTTTGTAACAGAGGGACAGAGAGAGGATGGCAAAGACCCTCTAGAGATCCGAATTCAGGCCCTGTGGAAATCCCCATTCATTTTAGATTAGGCAAAAGTTCCTCCATAGCCCACAGTCGACTTGTTTCAGAGCTTTGGTAAATGTCCTGGTTTATCCACAGATTCTGCTCCTGTACTTGTAATTAGAAGACTCAGGGTGTTGCTGACAGTTGCCAGCTGAAATGTGGTTTTGGGACAGGAGGTCCCAGTCTGGAACACCTCAGACTTGCTGAGTTAGATAAAATCTAATAAAAAGCAAAATTATGTGTGAGTTTACAGCCAATATATATATTCCTAATGTTTCAAAGACCAAACTAGTAAAGTCCAAATTCTGCTTTTTGAAGTTCCCTTGGTGGTGCTTTAAGGTGATTGCTGTAGTAACTGTGTTACATTCATGACTCTTCTTGGCTTCAAAAATCAATATAATCAGGTCTGTAGAACTGTCCAATATGCTAAAGATACAAAGATGTTAATTTAATTTTTTTTTTTTCTGGACAAAAACTTTTGTTTCTGTTAAGGAGCAGAAGAAATATTCAGGTGAAATTTGTAGTTCTTTTGTTTTCCCTGATTTAATATTGTCATCAGATTGTCCCACACAAATGGGGTCATTTGTGTTGCACATATCTGATGTCAGTCCAGGAAAATGTATCTTTCCGCTTTTGTTTCTATATTTAAAATTTTATTTTCTCCTAAAATGAGAATGTTTACTAGGTCATTATAATTAAAATTTCCATTTGTTTTAATGAGACAGTGTGAAGTAATTGTTTTAAAACCTTAGAAAATTTGTTTTCTTCTATTTGTTGCTAAAACAAAAAAAACACTCCAACACTCCAACCCCGTCATTTTTTCCACTGCTGTTACTTTTTGACTTCCTCTCATTTGCTAGACACCTTGGATGATATAAAGTGGCATATTTGCAGTCTGTTGGGCTACAACATGAATACATCAACTAAAGAGCAGGCCAAGATGACTTTAATAGAGTTCCTGTGGCCCCTGCCTCTCACAGAGCCCAGGCTTAGAAAAGTTTTTTTCTATCTTGGAACTCTGTCAACAGAAACTTTCCCTGACGTTGACTTTGTGACTTAGAGTAGTTTCTAAGTGAACCTGAGTCTAATAAATATGGGTATGTCAAGCTTTTTGCACTCATGAAGTAGCTTGGCATTTCTGATTAGAAAACTTGGTGTGGTGTCAAGTGAAGGTCTGGCACGTTTCCCAGCAGAGTGGCTTGAGGAGGGCTGCAGGGGGATGCTGAATAGGCAAGGCACAGGCATGACAGGCTCTCTTGCTCCCTGAGATAACTGGCAGCCCAAAGGAGCAGGTAGCTACTTCTTACAGGGTTATCTTCAATGGGAGTGAAATTCCTAGTTCAGCTTTAACCTCCTCTGCCTCTCCAGCTGTGGGACGAGTGGTGTGTACACCATTAACAGTGGGGAGGGAAGGACTGTTCTCCAAGCCTGTGTTACTTACACTGTTCAAGCACTGTGCTGGAAGCAGAAGCAGGTGTTGGAAAAACAATGAACTCACTATCCAGCATGCAGATGTACTTTGATGTGTGCTCCAACTGTGCCACAACATATTTTTCCATCTATTTTCTGCTGTTTTGAGAATGCACTCCATTGCTAAATCACATAATGTAACCTTGAAGAAGAAAAATCCTTTGGGTTAAGGCATTAGAATAAGAGAATTAATCTGGTTTGAAAATCCTGTCCTTCTGAGGGTCTACTTTTGTCATTTACTTAGTTTAGAAGATGAATATGGCAAAATATATTATTTATTGAAGTTGATATAGGCACTAGGCTGTAGCTTCCTTTACTCACACACTCATACATTAAAATTAATAGAAAAGAACCTTCTAGCAGTTTAAACAGAATATGCCTAAATGGCAGTAGGAGTAGGTGTCTTTTCTTATTTTTGTAAATTATTTAGCACTGATACAAATATTTTACACCTCAAAATTGTGGATTTTTTTTGCTTGCTTGCTTGCTTGTTAGCATTATAAACACAGTTGTAATTTCAAGTGCTATTGGTATTTCCTTAGAGAAGCCAGTATGTCTTTTCTTTCAGCATCATAAAGTCTATAATGACTTTGAGTTTATTTTGCCAGTACTGATTATAGTTGCTAATTGTTACCGCCAGAGAGGTAAAAACATAGACACTATAATCAGTGTATAGATGGGGTGAATTCTGGAGCTTTTATGTAGTCACCAGATTTTTGGGTCTAGACAAAACAAAACCTGAGTAAAGGTGTTAGAAATTGTGTTGATAAGTGTACGGATGTGTGCTGGTCTTGTATATGGAAGTTTGTGTCTGCCATATGTTGATGAGAGTTATATTTGTCTCCTTTGCACTGAAGGAAAGTTAGAACTGTGTTACAGTCCACCAGTAACTACTTCTACTACAAGTGAAAGACTTGTTTGGGAATTCAGTTTTTCTTTCTTTTGAACTTTTTCAGCTCTCCAGTAGCTGCTAGACTGTTCACCCACACCTAATTTTCTTCCATGCTTCAATAGTGTGAGACATCATGTTCTGCTAGAGATCATGGTAATAACTGTGCTGCAAAATCAGTGTAGAAGTCTAAGGCTCTGTTGGTGAGTGTTCTGAAACCAGGTGACCTGTTCATAGCCTTGTGTCACAACTTAGGGGTTTGTCCTGTATTCTCTAAATATAGATACCTACATTTGTAGGTTAAATTCCTAGCACTTATTTTTAAGTAGTAACCTAGAATTAATTTTAAAGCAGTTATTGTCACAAATAGCAAGCCAAGGCAATATTAAAA
The DNA here is from genome assembly GCA_018697195.1 of Certhia americana. Lineage (NCBI taxonomy): Eukaryota > Metazoa > Chordata > Aves > Passeriformes > Certhiidae > Certhia > Certhia americana. The sequence goes on from CM031859.1 coordinate 37,855,875, forward strand.
ATACAACTTTTAGCTCTTAAGGCCTTTTTTCTGCCTTGGAGTGTCACAGATTAGGTGTGGGTCACACAGGGCACTGTAGTCAGATTGTGTTCAAGCAGTAGCATGAGTTGATTTGGACAGGAGTTTCTAAACACAATGTGATTCATAGACCTGAACAGTCTGTGATTCACAGACTGTTACTTCCCTAAGTCTCAGTGAAGCTTCTCTGCGTTCTGTCAAATGCTCATAGAGCATCCAGGTGGTGTGCAGCCCTGTGTGTAGTCCTGCTGTCTAAACTCACACAATAAAATGAAGTTTTCCACTGCAAACTGGCCTCAGACATGAAGTCTGGTAAGAGCCAGTGGCAATCTACATAAGAGACAGCCTGGGATTCATGTTGCCCTCCCAATGCTGCTGCAGCTTTTTGTCAGAGGGGAAAGGGGCAAGTAACGTAGGCCAAAGATATCTTGAGGTGCAGTATGTAGAGAATCCCAAGCAGGCTGCAATAAACTTAATTTGGAAAGGTTCAAAAGTTTTCATAAAAAAGATGCAGGACAGATTTGGGATAAAATACTGTGGAATGGATAGAGAAGATTTGAGTTTAAGACTGGGAATAGATTGCTCATCTCATATGAGTGCCAACAGAGTTTTTGTATCACTTTGCAACCAGCTCTGTAGTGGTTTAGGGAAAAGGTAAACACTACTGGTTTCAGTAAAACATTTTTTTACAACTCCAGGACTGTTCTTAGTAGAAACCTAACTCAGTATGAACCAAGTTGCATACTCCAAACTTTCTACAGCAGAGAAAATGTATTGTAACAGATATGTCCATGATTTCTGTGCAGATCATCAGACATCCCATATCCAGAAATGAATGCAGGTACCATTTCTTTGAAGTTATGAATGTATGTGGTGTTGCTTGTGTGTTTATACAGTATTTATTGGGGGACCAAAGGCAGGACAATAAAGGAAAGCAGATGGATGAAGTTCTAAGATATTAATAAGGCATTAATATTAAACTTCCTCTAAAAGACTTGTGGTTACCAAGTCCTGGTTTACATTAGTGCCTGTCTTTTACAGAGTCTGTAATGTCTGTCATTGCAGCCCAAGTGATAACCTCTGTGATGCCATTTTAGATGTGAGCAAAGGCATGAACTTAGAGTTCCAGAAGTAACCAGTCTGTTGGATGCAAGTGCTGACAGATAAGAACTCCATTTTTGTAAATTCTTCTATCTCAGTATAGTAACCCACATATCACTTAGTTGATATATGCTGAAGCTAGCCTGAACTTCTCTTCAGTTTCAAGTGCCTGAATGATAAGTGCCTTTCAGGAATCATTCACATGCTAAAGACATGGAATAGGAAGTTGCCTGATACAGCCCAGTAGGAGACACCTGACACATGGATTTGGTGGACTTAGAACACCTGACTATAAAGCTTAATGATTTCAAGTCCCAAAACACTTTCAAATGCATTGAATTATCATCTTTTTTGCTAGCAAGTCAAAATACATATAGCTAATGCATGTGTTTGAAGCTCAATACTGCATTTAACTGACTGAGCTACTGTTGCATTTTTGATGCCCTTCATTGATTCTTTGTTTCACAGGGGTTCACAGTGAGGAAAAAGTGTTTCAAATTAATCTTAACAAGAAGGTGGTTTTGGTTTTTCATCTTCCCTCTCTGACAGAGTACAGAAGTGGTAATAAATTTAATACATCATATATGAAAGCCATGAATAAGAGCAGTCTTTATTTTCAGCTCCTTTATGTGACATTCCCAATAACAGTACAGGACATTAAGATTTAGATGAATTTTATTTTTTTTTATTGCTCAGCTTGTTGGAAACACCCACTCCACAAGTTCTGTGTTAAAATGATTTGAAGTATCAAGTGGAGTTAGTCCTTATCCAGAACTAGTCAATGTCTTTGATAATGACTTGGATGAAAGAATAATCAGAACATAATGTTTTCAGAAAATCAGAAGGTGAAATGGTTTTCTAGCACTTTTGAAAGTACAGTTTGGATTGAGAATGATCTTGACTGGAGCAGTCATCTAAAGTAGTACTAGAGAGTTTGATAATGGCAGAGAAAGCATGACACTCTGTGGAAGTTCTGCAGAAAAAAAACATAAGTCAACAAGCAAACAGAAAACAACCACAAAAAAAAAGTGAGAATAGTACTCAGTCATAAACTTAAGTATGGATCAGCAACATCATAGTACACTGACAGGCTTACACAGTGATGTAGAAGCAAGAATGGTATGGATTGTTACAATCAAAGAGATTCTTCCAACCTATTCACTACTACAGCCTTAAGAGGAAGATTATGTCCAGGTTTCAATAGCAAACATTAAAGATTTCTGTAACAGAGAACTGTGAGCCAAGCAACAGGGATTTAGAAAATATGATCTAAGATGCATTGAAATACTTTTTCCCTTCACTGAAGAAGAAACTCACACCAATATTAAAATGCATTTGAGGTGGAGAAGAAAAAAAAGGTAACAAAATCCTTTTCATCCTGTATGGATGAATCATTTTCGAGGGTTGGTCTGGAATATAAAACCAAAGGTGGAAAATGGAGCCTTGAGTTTAAGGGTTTAAAACTTCTGCATATGTAAGAGGAGACTCTGTCTGAGAGGATATCAGAGCATGGGAATGGTTATCCTGAGGAAGTTTTGATATCTTCATTACTGCATGTTTTCAAGAATAACTTACATAATCAATTCTTTAAATGGTTTAGGCTGTTCCTAACCTCATTTTAGGACCAGCTGGATTCCATAAGCTTTATATGATTTGAATGTTATGTTTAATTTTGAATGTTGATACTAGCTGCAATTGCTGAATTGTTGCTTTCTGTCTGCCCTGTGCTTCTGTCTTCTCTGACTTAATGTTTTTGTCTCCTTACACATTTCTCCACTTTATAAAAAAAATAAATGAAGAAGAAAAAGAATATATTGAAGAATTCAGTATGTAGTGTGTTATATTTCTTCAATATTTTGTCATAAATAAGATGAAATATGGAGAGAAGAAAAGGCTTTTCTTTGTAATCTTCTGACATTAGTCTTCTTTCTAGTGTATCTGTGGTGTCCAGTGATCCCATAGCCCCTATGTTTATATCCTTTTTCCAGCAGTTTGATTCAGGGATAGTATGGTCTCCAGCAACACTAACAGATTACACATAGAGCACGTTGCGTATCAGCTGATTATGCTGTGCAAATGGTTTAGGGGAGCTGGTGCAATACTATGCTTGTGTATATACACTGCATCTTTTTATGTAGACTAATAGGCTTTCACAGCTGCTTTTTAGATGCATAGATATCATGACTGAGGCAAGTATATATCTGCTCTCGGAATGCAAGCAAATTTCAAAAGACCATATTTTGACAGAATTGTATGCAAGTAACGTGTGTCTTGTTTTTCCCTTTCTTCCCTCCTGTCTCAGCTGGCTGTGAGGTGGTTGGAACACAACTGCCGCTACCAGTATCTGGATGAACTTCTCCAGTACGTCCGCTTTGGCCTTATGGATGTGGATACACTGCATACTGTAGCTCTTACTCATCCTCTTGTGCAAGCCAGTGAAACTGCCACAGCACTCATTAACGAGGCCTTGGCTTACCACCAGAGCGTCTATGCACAGCCAGTTTGGCAAACTGCAAGGACAAAGCCTCGCTTCCAGTCGGACACTCTTTATATTATTGGTGGTAAAAAGCGAGAAGTCTGTAAAGTGAAAGAATTGCGATACTTCAATCCAGTAGACCAAGAGAACGTTCATATCGCGGGGATCGCCAACTGGAGTGAGCTGGCGCCGATGCCCGTGGGGAGGAGCCACCACTGCGTCGCCGTCATGGGAGACTTTCTCTTTGTAGCTGGTGGAGAGGTAGAGCACTCCACAGGGCGCACGTGTGCCGTGAGAACTGTCTGTCGATACGACCCCCGCACTAACTCCTGGGCGGAGATTGCTCCGATGAAGAACTGCCGGGAACACTTTGTGCTGGGAGCCGTGGACGAGTACCTCTATGCCGTAGGGGGCAGAAACGAATTGCGTCAAGTGTTGCCCACAGTTGAACGCTACTGCCCCAAGAAGAACAAGTGGACCTTTGTACAGTCCTTTGATCGGTCGCTCTCGTGCCATGCGGGATATGTGGTGGATGGTCTTCTTTGGATATCAGGTAGAAAACGTTTCACACAGTTTGAGGTACTAACAAAATACCAAAATAGTGTCTTGAATTAAAGTAATAAATCTTTGGTTTATATGTCACAGTAACTTTTGTCATCAGAGAGGACGGAGAATGAAGCCTCATTAGAAGTACAGGAACATAATGTATCTTATACATTACACTCAGTGTTTCAGAGCTGCTGATATCATATGTGCTATTTCCAGTTGCCATTCATAAATCACAGTGAACCGGAATAATAATGCACTTTTGGACAAATTTCCAATGATAAATTCTGTGTGCTTCCTAAAAACAAACAAAAAAGGGCATAGTTTCTGTAATATGATCTGGTACTTTTGACAGTAACAGGACCTGAGGGAATGGCCTGAAGTTGAGTCAGGGGAGGTTTAGGCTGGATATCAGGAAAAGGCTCTTCACCCACAAGTTGATTGGACACTGGAACAGGCTCCCCAGGGAGGTGGTCATAACAGCAGCCTGACAGAGTTTGAGAAGTGTTTGGACAACACTTTCAGGCACATGGTGTAATCCCTAGGCCTGTACAGGGCCTGGAGGTGGACTTTGATGATCCTTGTGGGTCCCTTCCCACTCAGAATATTCTGTAATTCTATGATTCACTTATTCCTGAGAATGAAATGGAAAATCAAGTGCTCGTTAGCTTGTGTTGTTCCAGGGCTTGAAAGCCGATGTATGATTTGCTCCCCTTTGCTCTTCAGGATATTGAAACACTCCAAGATGATCGTTTTTAGAAATCATCCATGGCTCTGTCCATAACAAGTGCACAAGGCTGTCTGGATGTAATCACAGCTTTATGGCACAGATAGATGAATGTATAGACCCTATAATCCTAAAATAATGTGTCATTTGCAACTAAGTCTTTAGTTGTTATGTTCCGTTTAGCAGGGTGGGAGGACTTTGTTTCCTCAGTCTTTGTAGTGGGTATTGGTTATTTTGGAATATGGCTGAGGCTGTCTACAGAAGATATGACAGGAAAATATTCCCCCTTTACTAAGAAGTGTGCCACGGAAGGTTATATAGTTACAATATTTATTAAGGAAGCTAATGAGTAAATGGGGCTAGCCCTTGAGGTAAATGTTCAGTGATTGGCATCTTCACCGTAGATACCCTCTGGGGATTTTAATATGGTCTGGAATGCCTCTGGTGAAAAGATGGAATATGAATGGAAGATTAAGTTAGCTTCTTAGGCCTTTGCTGTGCTTCTCAAAGTGTGTCATTTAGGCTAGCAGATGTACCTTTATGTCCCTATGGATTAAGTGCCTCATGGGAATGGATTCCCAGGCATTGGCAGGGGAATTAGCAGGTATCTATTTTAATACATACACACTAAAGTCATAAATTATAACTTTGGAATTAAAAGCAGGACAAAACACAGAAAATCACCGAGATTCCTGGCAGGTACTTTGGGTCATTTTCTTTAGTGACCATCATTTGGGGAGTTTTATAGAATTTGTGCTGTGTGAATCCTGAGATGAGACCCAGGTACAGCACAGGAACAAGATTTCTTCATTAGGCTACCAGCTGGGTGTATTTGGATCATTATCCTGTTTATTCACTACTTTTCCTATTTTATTAGTGGAGAGGGATGTGTGTCTGCAGTGGGCACTTCAAATACATGGATGTTACTGCTGCTGTGTCTTGATTGCTAGGTTTTTTTCATGTTTTGTGGTTTACATTTGTCAGTATTTATGAAGAATAGGACCTTTTAAAAAATGGTGTTAAGCATTCTTGCATAAAACCGTTGAATGTGGACTAGAAATCCACCAGTAGGGTCTTTCCTCCAGTAAATGAAAGAAGTAATATTTTTTGTCTTAATTTCATGAAAAAAAACCCAACCAAACAAAAAACCAAAACAATTAAAGCTCAAGAAAGTATTTGATAGCAATTTTTAAGTCAAATGTGGGGCTGGTTGAAGAATAAATTTATACTTTCCAAATTTGCTAAGAAAGGGGAAATTACCCTGAGGATTAATTCATGTGCTTAGTTACGTAGGTGAAATGCATGCATGCCTGTGTGTTTTAAATTCTACTTGTGTTTAGAAAATGGTGCAGTGTGATATTGTGTTCAGGGATATGCCTGTAAGAGAGCTGTGGAATCAGTGGAAGAGGTAAGTGGAAGCCTGCTGGATGAACTCTTTAAAACTGTGCAAAAGAACAAAAAATATTTTATCAGTATTGTTCCGTTTATGCTTGAAAACTCTACCAATAATGGAATAAGGTAGACACAGCTTGTCAGTTGTATTTTGGTAGGTTCTGAGAAAATGCTTAGAAGTTTTGAGTTGCTCAATTATGGCAGGTTATTATGAAGTACGAGAGCATACTTCCTGCACTACACTTCAGTAGATATCGATCTGAATTTTGTGCTCTCACTCTGAAACCTGGTTGTGTATTGAACAGAGTTATTTTAAAAAGAAAAGTGGATGGAGATGTAATAACTATAGCTAGCTTTCCATTATTAATTAATTGCTTGGGACCAGAATGTGGCTTGTGGTACATGTACATTCAGGGGCAGGGGAATAGTACAGAGAGATGCTTTATTGTATCATAGTCACTGCTGGAAAATTCACTGTTCATCACTGAATATAAGATGTTAGCATAAAAGTAATTAGTAATGCAGAAGGGAACCTAATTTTGAAGTATGTGGCCTAAAATTAAGTAATTAAAAAATTAGTCTGAGTTAGAAATGTTTCTGAGCTGTATCCCTGCTGCTTTTTCTGGGAAATACAGGTCATCAGCAAAGAGCTCTCAAAGTCAGTCTGCTACTACCAGCTGGCAAGGGAACCATGGAAATGTGCCCAGGTTTTTAGTGAGGGAATAAATTAAATAGTGATAATATAAGTTTCCAACCCTTCTATTTGTGGAAAGCATCATAAGAGCTTGATCTGCACACTGACCATTTACTTACTCAGTGCCTCTGCTGCAGCCCCATGCCATCTTAAAGGCTTTGCTGATCAAAAGCTAACTAGACTTAAGGGATTTCTGTTATTATTTGGATTCATTTTCAGCTTTCCTTTGCTGCTCCTTTGGGACAAATATGACAAGGATTCAAAAATAATAGATAATAAAATCATGGCAAAGGCAGCAGGAAAGGAAAATGGACTAAAAAAACTGCTGTATGAGTTTACACGCTGGCAATAGGAGGTAGGTGTCTGGTGTTCTGAAGGGCTCCTGAGCTGCTGCCACCTCTTTGGGGTTTTTAACCTGACAGAAGAATTAAAAGAGGGAGCCTTTTGCACACTGGAACTAGTCAGTCCTTCTGCTCAGCCCAAGTGGGTTCAGCCCTTGAGTTTTCGGAGCTCCATATTTTCATATTTATGTCATTATTTATTGTTTTCCCCCCACAGTTCTCATTTTATTTTCTTATTTAAAGAAAAACAAAACATGAAAATTTATTAAAATATTGTGCTGGTTTTGACAGGGATAGAGTTAATTTTCCTTATAGCAGCTAGTCTGGGCAATGTTTTGGATTTGTGTTGGAAACAGTCCTGGTAACACAGAGATGTTTTTGTTAGGGCTGAGCAGTGCTTCTACAGTGAAGGTGTTTTTTATTTCTCACCCCACCAGTGAGGAGGATGGGGATGGGCAAGGGTTTGGGAGGGGACACAACTGGGACAGCTGACCCCCACTGACCAAAGGGATATTCCAGGTCATGTGGTGTCATGCTCAGCATATTAAGCAGGGGGAAGAAGGAGGAAATGGGGAGTGTTCAAAGTGCTGAAGTTTGACTTCCCAAATCACCGTTATCTCTGCTCTCCTGGAGATGGCTGAACACCTGCCTGCTAACCTGTGAATTGATTCCTTGTTTTGCTTTGCTTGTGTGTGTGGTTTTTGCTTTACCTGTTAAACTGTCTTTATCCCAACCCACAAATTGTCTCCATTTTACTTTTCTAAATTTGCTTCCCCATCCCATGCTGGGGGAGTGAATGAGTGGCTGTGTGAGGCTGAGTTGGCTGACTGGGGTTAAACCACAGCATATAAGTTCTCTGTACTGACATTGCATTGGGCAGATGGTTTGGAAATTTTATAGAAAGGTTATTCTTCCAGGCCCCAGCTAACATCTGATGCCATGACCAATTTCACAAAGGAATTGCATGCCACAATGCTTGAAAAGTGAAGTATTTCAGTGAAAGAAAAACAATGTACACTAAACACTTTGGTTTTCAACACGACTAACAATTGCTGTCTATAAAAGCGGGGAAATATTTTCCTTAAGAGCAAGGACTTGAACTATGCCCATTTCCCAGCATCCTCTGTGGAATGCACATGCAAATCTGGAGACCTCCTTTTCCATCCAGGTTAACCTTCCTCCACCAGTATAGGTCTAGTGCCCCTGGGGACATCAAGGGGCAGGGAACCTCTGCCAGGCATTCCAGCTCTGGGCCATTCTTGCACCTGCATCTTGGGATAATGACACTTCCCCTTGCCTTAGGTGCTTCAGAGATTAGCACATGAAAAGTCTTGTTTAAAACAAAGTGTTACACTGGTGTTTTGCAGAGGCCTGAGTTGTCTGACCTTAAGTGTGTCAGCTAAAATAACATCTTGACATGCACACAGAAACTCAGCTTGGGGGAAGGGGGTAAACAAGCCATCCCTGTACAGTTGCTTTGGAGATATAATATAGGAGATAAATACTTTTTTCAAAATTCAAGATTTATTCTTTTGCTTTTTGCATTGTTGTTTTTTTCCCTAATGGTAGAGATTTTGACTAAGGAAATGATGGTGATAACGTATCTTGAAAAATTATTCTGAGTTTGCAAGTGATTTGGGATGAAAAGTATGACCTTACTATCAGTATGCTGTCATGAAGTAAAGAATTTTTTTTTTCAGCAAATGTCTATAAAATTATTTTATGAAAAATAGATCTGGAATAATAGGAGATTACAGAATCTATCCAAATCAAGTTTTACAGTGTGGCTGGCACAGGATTTTCTGGGAATGGGAGGTTAAGAAGTGCATAAAAATTGCCTTAGTGGCCTAGTCTTAGTCTCTATATGTTCCATATATATACAGACTTCATTTTTACTGTATTTGAATGAATGATCTCACACCTTTCAGTGATGGACATTATTGGTTTATTGCTATTGATTCGCCTTAGATTGAATGTTAACATCCAGCTTTAATGATTTAAACAAACCTAGGGCTTGTGCCCTTCTTGTTTGTGGCTCAATAGCACCTGGAGTCAAAGAGCACTAATCAGAGCTGCTGTTGGTCTTTTCCAGGGGTCTCCTCACCATGGGACAGTATGCCCCAGCCTCGCTGTCCTCGCTGCACCTGGACTGGCTGCAGTAAGAGGCAGCAGGTTTGCATGTTGGGGAAGGATTATCTTGTGTTTAACACACACAGACACCTAAGAGAGGAGAGATACCTGTTTTAAAATAGCAGAGCACCTTAGGGTACATGTTGTGGGTTTCTATATATTCCCTGGATTTGCTGGAAGGAGCACTCATGGGAGCTCTTTGCCAACATATAGTTTTACACGTCTCCCAGTGAACTCGGATTGCTGCACTCAGCCTAGAGCTTGGGGACTGCAGAGAAAGTTGTGAGATTTTCTGGGGGATTTGGATTGGATTAGATTTCTCAAGTCATATGAGGGCCCTGCTAAGCCATGTTATAAATATGGTTTATAAATTGTCATTTAGGAAAATGTTGAATCTACTGCCTCCTACCCTTTTCTTTTTAGAAATGTGTCTTGAAGGAGTTTCTCAGTACAGTTTGTGGAGGGTTTGGGGGGAATGTAATAACACAAAATGTTTATCAAGTGTGGGAAAGGAATGGATGAGGTGTGGTTTGGAATCCTTGAGCAATTTCCCCATGTGTAGGGGCACTGTTGCACGAGTTGGAAACGTTCAGGTCTTGGAAGGCTTAAAAAAGCAACATTTACAGCCTACAAGGGGTTGAGGGACAGTTGCTATAGCAGTGTAAAAACATTGTGAGCCCAGGGGCTGGATGATGGCCTTTCCATGAGGGTGTCCTCTTGTCTGTAAGAAGCAAGAAGGACAGTCCTGTCCTGAGAGTGCTCCTTTCTTCCCAGGAACCAGAGTCCTCAAAGCAAGCTGCTCATGTTAAAGTGATGTAATCATCACTCTGTTTATAAAAACAGCAAATGCTGACCACACTGTAAAATTTCTGTTATTTAACCACAAAGACACTTTTTTTTTTCTCTTTCTCTAACTGTTGGGTTGCTACCACATTAGCTGTCATTGCTTGACATACAATGTAATAGTATAGTTTGTATTTTTAATTACTTTCTCTCATTATGATGCCTCTCTATCTTCTCCTTTCCTCATAGAAAACACTAGAGAGAAGTTTAAGAGATTCTCTCAGAATTGCCCCATTTCTTTTCTGAGAAAGTATATATTATTTTTAGTTCCATTTAAACTCTTTTTCCCCTTCTTTTCTTATTTTTAAGAGACATATTGCTGCTCTTTCGCCCTTTCCCAGCTGTCTGTAGTATTTAAAAAAAATAGTTCAAGAGGACACTGCAGACTTGTTAAATCTAAATTTTGGCAGAAAATTTTAAACTTTTGCTATAGCACTTCAAAGTTAGAAGGAACTAGAGTTTGAAAATTGATGCAGATATAAGATGGCATATTTAATGACAGATGTATCTATAGAAACCTGTTAAGATGCAGATTATCCCCCTGGGGAGGGGAGATCAAAACTGCCAATCTATAAAATATACTTGTTAGGGGAAGGCATGGAATCTATCTCTGCGAGCACTTTGATTGCAGGGGACAGTGTAGCAGCATGTGGCATCATAACCTAAGAGCAGACAAATCAGCTTGATGACTTTCAAAGCCAAGAATACTGCTGGAGGCAAGGGTACTCCAGTCTAGAAGAAATTAAAACATATAGAGACTGTTATTAATTCCAGATCTATTTTTGTGTAGTCAAATCTGTATGCAAATCCTTAGCATCTCATTTTGGCAGATTAATCTAAAAGTGAAGAGCGGTATGTGAAGGGAATGTAATGATAAAACACCAGAGATGAGCAATATTGCAGGGGAAAAGATGTAGGCTGTGTACTTGATGTGAGGGGCCCTTTGTGAAGAGAAGGAAATAATTTTGCTTATTTTTTTTAAGAGAAAGAAATAATATTTGCTTATTACTTTATGAGGAAACAACACTCTTCTTTCTCTTCTTCTTTCACATCTTCCCCTCCAAATCAGGTGTCCTTTCAGAATGGAAATGTATGACCCAGCATTGTGTTTCAAATGTGCCTTCTGTAGTTTAACATTGTGAAGGTAATAATCCAAATAACTATGATTTTTATTTTTCAAAATACTAATCTGATGTACCATTTTAAACATTGTGCTGGGAGTGAAAATAACTGTATAAAAAATAAAAAAACTGTAAAAAAAAAATCAAATTACAAAACAGATATTAGAAAAGATTGCTTTTTCTGTGTGGCTGGTGACCACTAGAAATATGAAGGCTGCATAACAGCGTAGAGACAAATAACAGATTGTGAGATCAGACACAGGAGCAGTCTTTGCTTTCCAATGCCTGTTCTTGTGTGTGCACTCCATGTGTGCAGTGATGGGCAGGGTTTGGCATAGTGTGAAGGAAGCAGTTTGGAGAGACTACATCTCATCCCAGCTGTCTCTTAGCCTGTGAACATCCCCTCTGTAGGTGCCCAGTACAGGCTGGTACTTGCAGAGATGCACCCAAGTAACAGCATTGTTTCTCCTTGCTGCTGCAGTTGAAGAAAAGACTCTAAAATAGATACATCTGTAGTTTCTGCTATCGAATCTTGGCCCCACTCAAGTTTTTTAGAGTGATCAGAAGGTAATTCTATGTCAGCAGGTAGCTCAGCCCAGTAGGAGCAGATCAGCAGGTAAAACCTGGGCACCAAGTTCTCTATGTTTACTCTATGTACTCCTCATGTTTTTTGCTTTGGATTAAGCTTGTTCTGGTCCTCTGGCTCAAATGTTCCCAGTACTCAGATGGTACAAAGCCAAAAGACCAGTTATTATTTCACACCCTTATGCTGCCATTAGGAAACTGGAGCATGGCTGGTACATGTCTGGAGCAGAGCTTCTGGTTTAACTTGAATGCACACCAGTCCCAACCTACAGCATAAAATGACATGGAGGAGGTGGCAGAGTTGCTTCAAAACCACAATATGGTTCTGAACCAAAATGCTGCCCTCGGCCCAGCTGGAAGCTGACAAAATGAGGATTCCCCAGCACAGAGCTTGAGGATAAAAGGGAAAAAGCCAACCCAGCAGCCTTAGTGGGACTGGACCATAGCTCAGCCAGCAGGAATGTAAGTCACTGTGCTGTTGTCCTGGCTGAAACAGGGTATGCCCTCACAAAAAGGGAAGCGCCAATACAATGAAATGTAATACAATGAAAATCCTTCTTCTCATTGCTGTGGACTTTTTCTACTATTGGTATGTGCCATTAAAACTGTAATATAAATAGTTTGTCTGTATGAGTGGCCATTGACATGCCCTAGTTCTGCCCAGACCTCGTGGCAGGATGAAGGTGAGGTGCAGCTTGCAGGCGTTATTTCTGATTCCATCTTCCCATTGTGGGTGAATGGGGCCCAGTGTGGTGACAGAGGGGGTCTGGGAACTGTGGCAGTGCTGCAGTGACACCATGTCCCCAGAAGGCTTGAGCAAACTCAAAAACATACTTGCACAGGTAAGATTACAGACTGAAGACATTTTCCATGTTTTCTTAGTGAAATTTGCCATCTAAAACAAAACACGAAGAGGATGATTGGGCATTAAACATCCCTTTACTGTGTTGAGGTAAACAGCTGGTTTGCAGCATCTACTTGGGTCAGACTCTATTCTGAGCTTTTTTGAAGTGCTTTACACCATGCTTTCCTGACCACTATTGCAAAGTAAATGGTAGGACTGTTTCTAGTCACTGTGGAGGAACATTTCAACCTAAGTTTACAACTAAACGAGGAGGTGTTCTCTCTATAATACAAACTAAGTACAGAATTTCTTTCAAATGTATAGATAAGCACAGTTGCACAGGCTTGAACTGTGCTTTCCAAGTGGCAGTGGTAGTCCCTGTCATGCTCTTGGTAAGGCAGAGCTTCCCTCTGACCTCTTCCTTCTCATTTATGCAAGCCCACCTCCACCTCTTTTAAACTGTGTCACACACTGTATGTTCCTTGTACTAGGAATGGGTTTTTTCTTTGTGTCTTGAGGAAGGTTGAATGCACAATTTACATATAAACAGATCAATTTTTAACTCGTCTTTGGCCCATAGAATTAGCTCTACAAAGGGAAGTGTATGGGGGGTATTTATTGATGCTGTTCTGTGTTTCTGTATGTTTGATAAATGGGGCTGCTTTTTGCCTTGTAACCAGATTAAGAAGTGCAGTGGAATGTAAGCAGAAGTGGTGATATGTAATGTAATTATTATCTACAGGTGAAACCTAGAATTGGTTATTTTGCTGTACCTGATCTTGGACCTGGCTTTGCTTCTATGAAAAAATGTAACCTGTATAAACTCTTTTATAGGAGGAGTAACAAATACTGCACAATATCAAAATAGACTCATGGTCTATGATCCTAAGCAGGTGAGTATCTGTGTTATTTATGTTTTGTTTTGCTTCAGACAGATCTCTTGACAAATACATACAAAGATTTTATAAGGCTAAAAGTGCTGACCATTTGAATTAGTGGTGTTTTAAATTCACTTTGTACTGATGTGCTAGTTTAACAGAATAATGGAGACCCTGACAACTTATAATGTTGTTTAAGCCTGTAGGAATTAGAAATATCTTAGATTAAATACAGAAATGTGCTTTAAATCCCCTGTATTTATCAGTATTTATTTTGCTTGTTCTTTTTATTTTTTAATCCAGCAGCCCTGGGCAATGTATACTCAAAGTCAGTGTTCCAAAACTGCTCCTTATCATTGGCATTTCTGTTTTGAATTGCATATATGGGCCTTTTTGTTTCCTGAATACTTTAAGAACTGTACTACCTGGCTGTGACTTACTCTGCTGACTGCAAGGGTGCCTATCATTTCATTACCCAAGCACCTAAAATATCTTTTAGGGATTATTTCATACATTATGTATGTGTTTTGATTAGGTTAGCACGGCTCAGTAACCATTTCAGAGGGTTAGGGCATGGTTATGCCCTCTTGCTTGTATTAGGAATTAAAAGTCCTAAGCTTGCAATCAGAGTTGCATAGCCTGATTTACACCCACGTGGAAGAGTATTGACTTTTCTGATTGTAGGACAGAGGCTTTGATTGCTGTATTTGGAACAAAATTGTGCCAGGAGATACTTCTATGTGGTTCCCACTGACTTTTTAAAGCATAGCACATTTGGGGCCTGAAGCAGAAAGCAGGAGATGACACACCTGCCTCATTCTTTTTGAGGTGCAGTTTTATCATCGACTACATATGATGACTTCCCTAAATCCAAGGAATTACAGGCAGCAATCTTACTTTGCTTGTGAGGGGGACACATATTTGGGTACCATGTCTGTATTGTGTGCCTTTCACTGGGATTCTTCACTTACTGATGTGAAAGCTTCACCCCGAAACTTTTGAGGTGCTGGGGCTGCCTCAGTGTGCCATGCTGACGGTGAGGGACCCAGCCCGGCGCATGAAGAGTTACAGAGGGACTGTGCACTTGCATTCTTCAAACGACGTCCGATTCGTGTTTGTACACACAAGCTCTTTTTAAAAATTCTGCTGGCATATTGTTTATGGTGGGTGCTGGAAACCATCACATCTGCTTGCATCTCGCCTGGAATCTCAATAGCTCTATCAGGGAGCCCCAGCGCCTGCTCCTGCGCGAGGCCTTTGTGGCGAGTCGATAATGCCTGCCATCTGCCACCGAGCACACAGCTACCTGCCAACAAGCCGGCTGGGCTGACCTCTGCTTCCCCACCACTGATTAGTATTCACACACCGGCTTATTAGAAATGACCCTGCCAGGCCCCTCTGTTTCGCTGCCTTTGCAGTGCTTTGAGGCTCACCTGGCAAGCACTGCAGTGGAGGAAGCTAAAGATATAATCAGGGGATGCAGGCGGGCTTTGCAAAGCAGATGGTGTCTATAGTCTGGTGTTAAGAGACTGGACTACTAATGCAAACATTAATGCGTAATATTCAACTATTACACATTGAAATGTATAGCTGTATATTGTGGAGGTTAAAAGGCAGAAGGCCTTAGAGGCTCTGGAGCTGCTGCATGTGTATCCCAAAAAATTTCCTCGCAGATTTTTAACTTCCTCCACTTAAATTAATCTTAACTGTCGCCAGGTTGTTTGATTTGGTAGGCATAGCAGGAGCAATTGTTTTCTCAGGTATAAAATACTCTGCTTTAATCCCTTGTCTTCGGTGTGTTCCTGCCTCTCCCCTAAACAGGTAAAATTCTTAATGAGTAAGGAAAATCTGCAAAAGGTTGTGACTTTGTAAGTTGCCACAAATAAAGGGTTGACATTAAACCAAATGAATCATTTGAGAAGATTCTTTAGGAAATTATTTTTCCTGTTGCTTTATTCCCCAAGGATAAGATCAAATAAGCTTCTGAATAACAAAAGGCAGAAGAATCTCTCTTCTCTCATAACAGAGCTCATTGGTATAGATAATTTTAGCACTGTATACAAAGGAGACATTCAATAGTCTGGTTTAAGGAGAATTTGCTACTGAGTTATAAAGAAGAAAAAAAAGACCTTTGAAACCTTATGAGCTAGACAAAAAAAAAAAAAACAACAGAGCAAGAAATGCCATTAAACTGATGAACTTAAATGTAAGAACTGTAAGCCATGTGTTGAAAATCCACTATCCTCCTTCGGTGTTACAACCAACAGACATGTTCTAGCATATGAACAGAATCAGTAAATGCACTTGTGATCCCTGACCAAGGGTACGAAGAACCCAGTACTGTGCTGCTGTTCATTGCACTACACTACAGGTGTGTCTTTGAGCAGTGCTTAGGCAAGCTCTCTCTCTTTCCAGAATAAGTGGCTAAGCCGTAGCCCGATGCTGCAGAGGAGGGTGTATCACTCCATGGCTGCTGTCCAAAGGAAGCTGTATGTGTTAGGTGGGAATGACCTTGACTACAACAACGATCGCATCCTGGTCCGTCACATAGACTCCTACAGCATAGACACCGACCAGTGGACCCGCTGCAGCTTCAACATGCTCACAGGTGAGCACTGCACAAAAGGGGAACTCACTGCTCTTGAACTGAAACATCTTTTCCCTTTAGATGCCTTTAGTATGTGGAGCTCCATGACTTTGCTACAGATGCTTCCAATTTAGGGACCACTGTTAGCCAAGAAGACACCTTTTGTTACAGTTCTGGCTTTCAGTGACCTACAAAGCATTTGTTTTAGCACATTGTACATTAAATTTTGAAAAATGTGCAGATAAATTTTACTTAATTAAGCAGTGAAAAATAATTTGTCATGATATTGCCCATACTGTTTTTAATTCTCCAAAAGCTTGTCTGTGGTATTTAGCTCCCTGTTTGAGTGTACAAGAGACTGATATGTCTTTACCATGTTCGCAATCATTTTGTAGTGGTTTCTGCTGGCATTACAGGGTAAAGCTTTCACTGAAGTCTGTTAACTCTCACTTATTTCTAAACAGTATCTTCTTAATCAATTACCCAAAAGGACGTATCCTTGTTGTAATTTCATCAAGTCAGAAATGAATTGAGCACTTAGTTAACTACAGGATCGGTAAAGTTCTTCTTGACTTATTGGGAAGAACTGTTACAGCTGGAACTTGCAAAACATTGCAGCTCACTGTCCCTGCCACCCACTCCACCAAAGTTCACCTTCACCTGTAACAACCTGTAACAATTCCTAGATGTAGTACCCCCTTGAATCCTAGGGAGAGACATAGAATCATAGAATGTTTTGGGTTGGAAGGCACCTTAAAGATCATCTAGTTCCACCTCCTGCCATGGGCAGGGACACCTCCCACTAGACCCAGGATGCTCAAAGCCCCATCCGGCCTTGAACACTTCCTGGGACTGGGCATCCACAACTTCTCTGGGCAGCCTCACCACCCTTCAGTAAAGACTTTCTTCCTAATATCTAATCTAAACCTACTCACTTTCAATTGAAGCCAAACCCCCTTGTCCTGTCACTACATGCCCTTTTAAAAAGTCCCTCTCCAGCTTTCTGGTAGGCTCTCTGCTGGCAGTGGAAGGCCACAATTAGGTCACTCTGAAGCATTCTCTTCTTCAGGCTGAACAGACCCCAGCTCTCTCATTATAAGAGAGGTGCTTCATCTCTCTGATCAACTTGGTGGCCTCCTCTGGACCACCAGAGGAGGTGTCCAACAGGTAGTTCTTCCTGTAGTGAGGTCCCCAGAGCTGGATATAGCACTCCAGGTGGGGTCTCACCAGAGTGGAGTAGAGGGGCAGAATCGTCTCCCTGAACATGCTGGCCACACTTCCAGACAGGCATGTGACACATTCCTAGAGAAGCACCAACAGCAGGGTTGCTTGGTTTCCAAGTCAGGCCATCAGAGTACATGATGGACACTAGAGAGAGAGGCATAGATTAAAAAGGAATTACACATGGCCAAACAGAACTAGTTTTTCATGTGTCTTTTGCTCACTAGTGAGTTATTTTATTATGTGGAGGAGCTTGACAGCCTTTGAGAAGGATGTCATCTGATTTGCAGCTGCACAACCCTTGCGCTGTAAGCTCCCTCCTCATTCTGGAGCTGACCCTCTCCCATCCACTAAATGCTGTGAGGCAGCCTCCTCTCCACTGCCTCCAGGTTGTTTCCACAACCTGTGCCTTAAGAAGCTATCTAAGCCTTTCATTCTGTCAGTACTAACACTGAATGTGCCTGGTGAACTGTGTAGTGCAGATCTTTTTAAGGCTGTATTTTTCCTTCAAAACTTGCAAACTTGTTGGGAGACTGTTGCTATGGGGATGAACTTGTGCAGCAGCTTCTGTGATTTTCACTGTGCTTGTACCTGGAGGAGCAGGGCTGAACAGGTGTGTGCAGCACGTGAGGGGCACACTGTGCTCCCAGCCTCTGTGGCTGCCTGGTTGTTTGTGTCTGAAGGAGGCTGAGGGGCAGGTGGGGACCGTACCTGTCACCTGTGACACACGTGAGGAGGGAGCAGATGGTCCCCTGCACAGCCACATTAATGCTCATCTGGGCAGCCCCAGGCAGAGCTCCTGCAGAGAGCAAGGAACTGCCCCCACGCCTCACCTTCACTCCAACATGTTGGGAATTCTGAAACAGTCAAGATACTGCCAGGAGTGCTTGCATCCCATTACAGAACTCCAGCACTCGGTGTTAAAAGGGTAAATTAAACACTGAAAGTGGTTTCTATTTCCTTCTTTGCTTTAGGTCAAAATGAGTCTGGAGTTGCTGTCCACAATGGTAGAATATATTTAGTTGGTGGCTATTCGATTTGGACAAATGAGCCTTTGGCATGTATCCAGGTGAGCGATTTAGGTTTCTTTTAAAGACTTTTCCAATAATTTTGCAAGTATAAGTTTTGCACAGTTGTTATTAAAAAAGGAAAATACATGTGTAGAGGAGAGATTAAGGATATTTCTTATGCAGCCACTGAACCTGCATAAACAGAGAGGAAATACTGTAGATATTAAAAGTACTTCCAGATGAGTCAATAGATGCAATTCCTCTAAGATATTCCAGTAAACCAGGGTTGAATTGTCTTTCCTTTGGCAAGGTTTGGATAAAATAATGTGTATATATTCATCGGTTACACAACCAAGTTCAAAAATAAAAAGGTTGCGGACATGGATGATGGGGCTAAGAATTTTTCAGCCTGTACTGTGATTTTTCTTTTCTTTGCAAGTTGTGTTTCTGGAGGGCAGCCAGAGTTAACGAGTTGTTCATTGACCAAGTGCAGTCAGCCTGCTGCCTGCCCCACTGCTTACTGCTTTAAAGCTTCAGTGGAACATTTTTTTTTTTTTTTTTTTTGATCCCTGCTCTAGGCAGTAGGTTGTTCAACAAACTCTTCTGCTCTCCCATCTTTTATAAAAGCAGCTCACCCGTAGTTCCATGGCTTTCAAGTATTTTGATACAGAAATTAGGAATTCTTATCTTTCTGCATGTTTCTGAGTGAAGCAGTTCTGCATCACAGCCACTGCTTTGTGGCCAGCTGGGCAGTTAAGGACAGAAACTCTTGTTTATATCTCAGTTTCTGCACTTTTGCTGATAAATAACGTTTTTATTAGCTTCCAACTTTGTATTTTACAATTTCACCTCCAAACTGTCCCGTAAGACTAGAAGTTAGCCTTAGCATAAGAAGGGAGTATATTAGGTTGCCAAGCTGCTGGCCTTATATTGATCACTTAGTAGCATGAATTTGTAAAGAGTAAGATAATGCAAGATAAACAGTTAAAACCGTGTTCTGGTCATTAGCATAACTGTGTTTTAGCGAGTTGTTGCATACCATACCAAAAAATTTATTGGTAAAAGTCATTCAGGCTGGCTTGGATATAGCTGACATGTAATGCTTAGATGGAGTAATAGCACAGTATAGAGGTAGCATAGTAATAGGTAGCTATAGTAATAGCACAGTATAGAGGTATAGTGGTGTGTTCCATCACTGAGCTCATTTGTGATCAACAGGTACTTTGCAGTATTGCACCTGGGTTTTAATAAGGCTTAGTGACAAGCAAAAATAATCCTGGGATCTTGCTTTCTTAAATGGACATTTGTCCTCATCCCCAGACTGGTCATGAACTGGCAGCCTGCCCGAGACAGTCCCCACATAAAAGGGAAAAGAAATATAATGAGTGATTTGGCAGAGCTGTGTGTGCTGTCCCTCCTCAGCTGTTGGCAGTGTGCCTGGCTTTAACCAGCAAAACTAGCCCTTTTATCTTCCCATTGAGGAAAACTGAGGTTGCTCTCTCCTTTGGAAGAAAAAAATTCCATGTTTTTCAAATACCTTTACTTACTTTAAGTCAGTCTTTTTATTTGGCATTCCCATCTTCCATAGAGCTTCTCTACCTTGGAGCTGATGAACGATTTGTGCTCTGAGCTAACAGGAGCACTTCTGTGCAGAGTAACCCACCTGCATGGCTGCACATTCTCCTGCCAGGAAGCAGGATCCAATGTCACTGTTTGTTCCCGAGTGCCTGAGCACTCTGGTTTTGGGTTGGGTGATGAGAACAACAAATGGATCACCAGGTCCATAAATAATCCAAAAATTACCTGAAACTGCCTTTCTACTGGGATTAGTAGTAAATGAATGAGGTGGGTGTCAGCAGATTTCTTCTGTGATCCCAGAAATATTTTGTATGCTTTGCCATACAGGTGCTGGATGTTAGCAAGGAGGGGAAGGAAGAGGTGTTCTATGGACCTACGCTCCCCTTTGCTTCCAATGGAATAGCAGCCTGCTTTCTTCCAGCTCCCTATTTCACGTGCCCCAACCTTCAGACTCTGCAAGTGCCTCACCACAGGATCGGCACAATGTGACACATGCCTTGTGCTTCACAGAATCAGAAGTGAAGGGGGAAAACATCAAACCCTGTGTATGTATAGAAGGGTTTCTCTGGGTCAGTGAGAAGAATCAATCCACTTGGGCTGCTGCTTTACCATCACACATTTGTCTTAAAGTGGGATCACAGCAGGCAGGAAGGGAGTTACAAAGCCTGCGTGCGGTTTCTCTCCTCAGCCTCAGATGTAGAAGCAGATAAGTGAGAGCGTTGTGCATTTCTGCTGGTGACTACTTGCTACGTGTCTTCTTCATTTCCTTATGCAACTTCATCAGGCATTGTGGATGCTCTCAGCTCTTCCTGGGCTGCTGCTCTTTGGAGTCTGCACATTGAGTTTTTCACCAGTGGCGCTTTCAAAGACAATAAAAAAGCTCTGTTTATGTTGACAAAGATGATATAATACAGTGCTAATTATGCAACTTACTCAATACCTTTGGCAAAAAGAATAACAAATGTGTTGACTTCCAATTCTGAACTCCATCGTTTACAGTTTCTCATTTAATAATGCTTCATTTGAAATTTAAATACTTCAAAACAGATTAAAACAAAAATAAAAAACAAACAAGCCCTATAGGATATGAGGAACAGATAAAAATTGTCTCAGCTGAAAGGCAAAGAAACTGAAGCCTCGTGGTTAAACTCAAGTCTGAACTGACTGTGTTTGTCTGAGAATCTAATTGTTTGGGATGTCATTTACCAAGGTCTACTACCAAATAAATGTTACCTTCTGTCATATGATCAATTCCTCCTGACAGCTGCAGTCTTTTAATGGTGGGGATCAGCCTCTTTACTGTATAATTAAAATGTGCCATTTACTTAATATTTTTAATATCCAGTTTGCAAGGGGTCACCACATTTACAATTATCAATGAACAGTCTCATTTTGTCCAACATATGGTCCCACAAATCACTGGTCTCCAGAGGCTAAACAGGTGTAGAACAATGTCAATATTTATTTATTTATTCTTTCAGTTTATATAGTGTGTATCCATTCCACTCTCCAGGCATATGCCAGCTCACAGCAAATACTCTAACCTGACATATTTTGGCTTTGCTTGGCTACTGCAGCCCCTGTCTCTTATCTCTGTGTTTTGTTTACATATTGAACAAAAATGTCAATGTTTGTAAATATTAACCAAGCATGTAATTAAATCTTTCTCTATTTCTGATTTATGGATACTCTGCACTTCTCTGCCTTAGCTACTGATCAGTTCCCTGACACTGTGCTGCCTGAGCAGACCTATCAAATTCCTGCTGATGCTCCTGCTTATGCCACATGTGGAATGTGCTGCAGCAGTAGCCTGTGCCTGCTGGACAGGAGCCAGTCTTGACTTTGTCCAGTGAGCAGTGCTTTCTAATCAAAACTATCTTTTAACTTTTAAGGGTCTGATTACAGGGAAGTAATTTTTTTATCATCTCTGTCTCCCACTGGTCAGTGTACTGGTGGAACATCACCTTTCCTTTTCCATACTTATCAGAATAGAATGTTTTATGGTTGGGTTTTTTGGTTTTTTTTTTTTGTTTGTTTGTTTGTTTGATTTGGCTTTTTTTTTGTTTTGTTTTGTTTTGGCTGAGTCTTCTCACTTTCAATGCCTTGACCAGAGCTGCAGCTGCACAGCCTTTGCCTGGCCCGCTGACTCGAGCTGCTAACACCATCTCCCTCTGTGCACCAAGCACTCCTACATCTAGGCAGGACTTTTCTCTATGCTGCATGGGAGCTGGATAGGCTGTGCATCAAGATATATTTTAATGTCTTAATTTGTTCAATCTCCTGGAAATCTGCAAGGGACAGCTCTCTGAACAGCCCGTTTACAGAAATTGTTTTCCTGTGTGGGCTGCAAGGCCCAAGCCAGGCAAGTATTCAAACTTTGACTCAGGTGTGGCTTTCAGGGACACAAATGGAGCACATTTTCAAGAGGAGGGTGGCTAAAATAATCAAAAGATGTGTCCAGGGGCTTTGATTCTCATCCTGAAGGTACCACACCAGGTGAGTGATCTGCTTTTGTTTTGGGGGCAGAACTGACACTTCCTGTTTGTAAAGACTGGGGCACTTCTGGACAATTGTGCAAAGTGTTTTTTCTATATCTCAGCTTAGTTTGGAGACTTTTATTCCTAGGTCTTACAGCTTACCACAACTGTAACTATGGAATCATTTCTAAATTGCTTCTTCTGGAGAGCAAGGGGAGGGATTAGGATGGGATCAGGATGACTGCTGAGCAGTGGCAGAAAGTGGCAGCAGTGGCCTGGGTTTGAGAAGCAGAGGGGGTTAGCTTCCTCATGCAAAGCAGCATGTGCCACTTGGTTCAAGGTCTGAAAGGCAAGAAAGTTATTTATCATGTTTGTTTTACCCTTTAGACACTTCTACTGCTGTGGCTGTTGTCACCAATTGTCTGCATTGTGAATGGCAGTTTTAAACAGCTGTGCAATTGCATTATGTTGGTTAGGGGTACCTCTGCCACAGAGCCTCAGGACAACACATATGCTCCTATTAGTGTCAGGATCCTGCTCTGGCTCTTAATCATCAGGCTCCACTGATTACAGAGGTCTTTCACAGCAACCTCTTAGTCATTTAAGTTTTTGTGTCACACTTTCCTGTCTGGGTCTTTCTGCTTTTGTTGCAGGACCTACAGGACAGATGGAGGGTGCTTTGCTGCACCTGAAGTCAGAAAATGCCTCATAGCCATTGCCAGATGAGCAAAACCCAGTTAATTATTGCCAGGTAAGAAAAGGGAACAGTGTGGATGCAAGAGCTGACAGAGCACCCTGCCGTGGCTGAGATTTTTTTTAATGTGTTTCTGGGGGAGCCAAACTGACAGAGGCAGGAATTGGTGCTATAAAGTTATTTCTTGAATAAAAACATCAGTCTTTAAATGCATTAGTCCAAAAGTGTAGTTTAGCTGCTAAAAGGTCCTTAACAGGACGAGGCCTTGGAGGGCTGTTGGGATTCCCCAAGGCCTTCCAGGCCTGGAGCCTCAGCCAGCAAGTAGAAATCTTGTGGCCTTCTTTCTTTTTTTTTTCTTTCCTTCTTCTGTGTGGATGGATGGATGTGTGCAGCAAAAGCAAGCAGCAGCAGCAAGGGTAGGTAGGTAGGTGAATGGTGGCAAATGCAGGCCTCTCTTGAGGGTTTTAACCCTAAAATGACCAATCAGCTAAAAACATGATGTTAAAACAATTTTCTCTACACCTATTAAAATTATTCTTAACATGTGAAAGGCAGTGCCAGTTCTTACATGCCTTTACATATATTGTGTACACTACTCTATGTACATATTCTATCTTTTTTATGTTCTAAATTCTATCTAAAGATGCAAAACAATATTCTACTGTGTTTTAGTTGTGTCTGTGAAGCACTGAACTCTTAACTGGAGCTTAGGACATTCTGCTTCTATTCAGTTACTCAGGAAAGTATGAAATACATTCTTACTTGGGCTTATTTCTAACTTATTTATGCGGTTTAATACATCTTAATTTTTCTAAAGGCTTAAACTCAAATTCTACATTCTTCTCTCCCTCTGAGAGACTCACAGGGGGTATAACTATTTGATTTCCAACAGTGGTCTCAGCTGGAAGGAGTGAGGGTGGTAGAGCAAGGCTGGCTTCACCTGCCACCTGCAGCTGTGCAGGACTCCTGCAAAGGTTGCCTGGTGAGCTGAAGTTTCTGAATCACCATGTCCTTGCTCTGCCATTCCTCCATTGAGTGTCTCTGGCTTCTAAAACTGCAGAATCCTGTATGTGACCTCCTGATCCACCTGTGATGTTCTAAATTTTGTACTGTTTTGGGCAGACAACTCTGAACCCAAACCTTGACCCTACCCAGCATATTGGTTTTGGTACGTACCTCTTACACACAATTTAGCTCAGTTTTTCCACACAGCCTTAAAGCTGTCCAGAACAAGAATATTATTTCCATGCTTGCTGGTTCTGTTGCCAGACTCTGATCATCACAGTGTGAGAGCAGATGCCAGCACAAGTCATTTATCCAGCTGGGAGTGTGAAAGGTAAGGGGACAAGCTGCAACCAGTGAGAACTCACTAGTGCTTCAAAGAAAGGAAAGAGGTGTTCTTACCAGTGACTGCCCTGTTTGGAAGTGTGCAATACTGTGCCTTGAACTTCTTAGATTTACACATTAAGGCTATTTATATCTGCAGCTAAGACTTTTGGGCCACAAGATCTTGAAGAGCTGTTCTCTGATCTTTTTCAGGCCAATCGCATAACAAATAATATTCTATCCTTTCATAGCTTTAATTAAAGTATATAAATATATACTTTCAGTCCTAAAATGTGTTATCAGCTATAAATAACCACAAGTGAATCAGCTGCTTTCTGCTTTTAATCCATAAAATGCCTGATTTCCACAAGCAGCAGCAGCAACAGCCTCTTCTGCCACTTTGGTGTCTCTTGAGCATTTCACACCCAAGTGCTGACTAAAGAAACACATCTTCTGAGACAGTGTGCAGCAGTTCTGCTTCTGTACAGTAATGTTTTTGTGATCCTTTGACTTCTAGTTGTGGCTTATGATTTTCTTCTTAGTTTAGCAGCTTTTGAGCCAAATTCCTGACTCTCAGAAGAGCTGAAACTTCTGTAACTTTTTTCATCTAAATTTTGCCTTCCCCAGTTACCCTCCCCCAAACCTGTACAGACATTTAGTACATCAGTTGCAGAATCGTGGAGAAACAGATAATTGAATATTCACACATGCAGAAACAACCCAGGCAGAATGTGGAACAATGTGGAAACAAGCGCGAAAAGAGGCGGCATCTGTTTATTGAAAATTAAAATGTAGAATAAATTAAGAGGGCAAGGTTAAAACACTTCCTCTGCAGGCAGAGTTTGTAGGGGAGAAAGACCGCAGGAAGTTTAGCACACAGACTGTGTATAAAGGACTTAAGCAGTTCTATTTTTGTAAAATGAGGGGATTTTTCCCCCCCAAGGACATGTTATAAAGGGATAAAGTGTCCACATAAAGAATGGTTTTCCAATAGAGATGATTATATATAGCAGTTTCACAGCAACGCCAGAATTAAAATGCTTAAAACGTTAATGTTGCAATGCTTCAAGTACTAAAGAACAGAATAAGTATTTTTAGCAATACCCTCAATTCATGTAAGCCAGTGCTGTGCTAATTTTTCCACCAGTGCCTATGCAGGTTATGCTGGGCCTTTGTAAAACAAATAATGAATTTAAGCAAATTTGCATTTTTAATGCCTATTTTGGTGTCATTCTGCATGGAGAAGAGTAGAGCCAAGATAGTTTTTGATGGACTGACAAATGCAGTGAATTTGGTTATAATGTGGAATTACTCTGCTGGAAAGACACCATATCTCCAAATAGAGGATCTGAGCTTTTAAACTGGTTTTTGTTGTTCTGTACATACCTCTGCACTTTGCACGTTAAGCTTGCAAAAGGTTTACCACTTTAAATCTGCTCAAGTAGACAAAAGCCATATTCTACTCATTCATCATAAAACAAGCTTAATTATACTAGGACATATTGACACTGCATCAGATTTTTAATCTTCAACATAATTTTATAACCATTGCTAACAGATGGGCTGATTACTCTGAATTTGAGTTTTAAGTAATAGTGAAAAATTCTAAAATATGATTAAACTGGAATACCCATTGCATACATAATTTTTGAAAAGCTTCTGAAAGAAGGAAAAGCAGAGTGCTGTAAAACCTCTTTTTTGTTTCCTGAGGGAACTATATTGCATTTAAGTGCAGAGTTATCAAAGTTCCTCAGAAGACCAAGCAGTTTTTGCTTGGCAGCTCTTCTTCTGCTCAATTACATCAGATAAGCCAGGACCTTATTCTTTCCATAGGTCTGCTGCTCTATTCCAGCATAAAAGGTGAGTTTTTCTATTTCAGAACCTCTTTTTTATGGAAACACTTACTGCTGCCTTTTTTTTTTTTTTTTTTTAATTGAAAATGAAAGCGAAGAGTAATTTAAATTAGCATGTTTCTGCTCTTCAATAACGATAACAAATATAGAATTTAGAATTCTTATGAAACAGAGTAACAGCTTTGTGGGACTAATGGAAGTCACATGTGAATTCTGAACAGAAGATTTTTTTTTTTTTCATGTTATTTTGTTAAGGTTATTAAAGGAGATAAGCCAGACTTCCCTTTGCCTGCCATTGTTCATTATGTGCTGGACATGTGTTTCATACCACAAGGATGATAATGGGTCAGAGGTGATTGGTATCCTGAATTCTGGAACAGGGGAAATATAAAGATTAAATACTGTCAATTCAGATATCATTCTGTACATTGTAGAAAAAAAAAAGGGTGCCTTAGCATATATCCACACATATAGTCCTCTTATATCCTGGAACAGTCCTCTGGCCAAGGAGATCAGTGTGGAAAATTTGAGCAAGGCTCATGATGGCTCTGTTTCAGACAGGTCCCCCATCACCAGCATTAGCATTTCCAAATGAAAGGACACTGGTCACAGATGGGGCACCAGGCTTAGGGCAAGAAAAATCATGTGCAATTAAAATTTTGTTAACTCCACTGCCAAACAGTGGCATAACAATCTATAGTTATGAGTAATTAGTTAAGATGTCTGCAAGTTTTGGCTGGGGTGGAGTTAATTTTCTTCACAGTAGCTGGTATGGGGCTGTGTTTTAGATTTGGGTATTATCAACCCCTGAACACAGGACTGATAATACAGAGATGTTTTTGGTATTGCTGAGCAGGGCTTACATACAGTCAAGGCCTTTTCTGCTTCTTGTACTGCCACACTGAAGAGGAGGCTGAGGCTGCTTAGGAGGAGCCAGGATAGGTGACCCAAGCTGACCAAAGCAATATTTCAGACCATGTGACATCATGCTCAATACACAGAGTAGGGGAAGAAGGGATTGGGAGTGACAGTGTACATGCTACACTGTTATGTGTGCTGGGGCCCTGCTATCTTGAAGATGGCTGAACACCTGCTTGCCCTTGGGAAGCAGTGAATTCATTCCTTGCTTTGCTTTATTTGCATGCCATTCCTATTTATGGCTTTTGCCTTCCCTATTAAACTTTGTCTCAACCAAGGAGTTTCCTGCCCTTTCAATTCTCTCCTCAATCTCACTGTGTGGGGCTTGGCTGCTGGCTGGGGTTAAACCATCACAACATTCAAAACAGCTTAACAACACCAACTTTTCATTATATAGATGCGTTTGAATTATGAAATTTCTCTGAATTAGATACTCTAGCTACAATTTTATTTTCAGGATCTTTTCACCATCAGTTGCAGAATTTACAGCTGCAGGAAATGTTCCTCTGTGCAAGCAGTATTATTTTTAGACAACGTACTGGGAGGCACACCTATGAGTAAAATGCTGCCCTAGTGCTGTAAACATGCAGGCTAAAGAGCCTATAAAAGCTGAAATCAGGCTGTTACTTTGTGGTGATGCTTCAGACCAAAACTGTGGCAGCACAAAGCTGTCTGGAGTGGTGACCTGTTAGCACAGTCACAGTCACCTGCAGCCACGGTGGCAGTGGCACAACGGGTCAGGCGTGTACCTCAGACCAGCGCCGTCTCTGACACTGTCATGCACCCAACACTGCTTTGCCTTTCAGCCTTTTTAACACTGAATGTTTCTGTGAGACAAGAGGCCCGTGGTGAGCTCTGCCTTCTGCAGTAGCCTGTGTGGGCAGGCACCAGCTGAGAAGAGGATGATGAGAGCACCCAGGTAGGGGTTGCAGCAATGCTGTCACTCAAAGCCTTGGAGAAGACACAGAAGCCTGAATGAGCTGGGGAAAAGGAGCAGAACTGCAGCAATGTCCACCTGTCCAAGTGCCAGTAGTAAGATGGGTTGTTCCTGAGAGGTAGTATTTGAATATCTAAGCAAATACATCAACATCTGTAAATCAGAGAATGGTTTGGGTTGGAAGGGTCATTTAAAGGTCATGTAGTCCAACACCCCTACAATGAGCAGCAATCTTGAAGTCAGTGAGGTTGCCTACCACCCAAGCAATCTGTCCTAGTGTTTTGCCTCTCATAATAAAAAAATTCTTTCATACATCTAATCTGAAGCTACCCTCTTTTACTTCTAAACCAAACTGTTCAATGTAAAATAAGATAGAAAGGTTTAATTTAAATAACATTTATCGCCTTAAGCAGCCTTTATACAGACAGCATCTAATAAGCCATTATATATATATATATGTAAGCTTTTAGTTTTTTATATATATATATTAGCTTTTAGGTTTTTTAGTTTTTTCTGTATTTTACTTAAAATCAGCATTTTCTGCATTCCTGCTAACTGGTTTTGGACTGCTGTTTTGATGTATGCTTGGGAGGTTAGCATAAACTAGCACTGCAAGTTTTTCTCTCATTAATATTATTGGAACTATCAGTCACATCTACAAGTGTCCATACCACCCATTTGGCAGTGGTTGACGACTATAATGCAAAATGCTGCCTTATTTCTGTTTGCATTAACTTTGTGACAAAGAAGAATAATAATTTCCCAACTGTTCAAATTAGTCTCTCATGCACCAGGAGCTGCTATGCATTTGCATACAGACCTATTGTTTTTTCAGAAACTTCAACCACTACAGATAGTATTAAATATGTCTTTAATGACCTACTAAACATCATTAAGTGTTTCGTTGTAATATCTGTTCCATCCTTTAAAATCACAGCTTTTAGTTTCAGGAAGTAATACTACAGTCAGACACCTGTTCTGGGATCTACTGTGTGGTAGGACTCAAATTACAAAGGCATCTCAATTAATTTTTCTTGGAGAGAGGTGTTTTTCTTTTTTTTTTTTTTAAAAAAGCTTTTCAAAAGCAGAATCCTCCTGGGATGAATAAAACTCCCAGGTACGTAAGCTTATGAGAAGCTACAATGCAAGTTCAATAAGTCACTTTCAGAATGAAAAGAACCTCCATGTTATGCACTATTAAGTAGCCTAAAGAGGCTTTTAGTTACTGCATTATCTGAAGTACCGATAGGAGATTTAGGCAAGAAGATTATCTAGTTTCACTTGATAAGATTATTGTAACGAAAGGGAAGCTGCTCTGAACAAGATTTTAGGGATTTTTGTGGAGCTAGTAGGCATAAAAATAATTTTTCCTTCCCATTAACATTGTAAAATTAAAACATGAATAACTTTAAAAGTAAGAGCCTGCTCACCAATGTTGCCATTAATGGCAAACCCACTCCAAAGTCCAATAAGTAGTTTCAGAAAATTTTCAGAAAGCTTCAGATTATTGAGGGAAGTGAGAAGTGTGGATACCACAGCCCTTAATGAAAGTTTCCTGAGCACTTTAGAAAAAGTTACATAACTAGATCCACCCTGGAAAGACCCATAACACAGCAAAATATTTGAAAGATCTAACTTTTCCAGCAAACAGAAATAATTACTAACTTATCATCAAATGATGAGTATTTTAATTAGAAGTCTGTCCTCTCTTGTTCCCTCCCACCTTTCACACCTATTCTAAATGGATAAGTAATAATGTCATGATTAATTAAAAGACCATTAGGACTCCTGGAAATTACAGGTCAATTTTAAGAACATAGCATTGAAAAGGAAGGGTACAGGAAATCTGAACCTGCCTTTTCTTATATTGCCCACAAAGAAAACAGAGGTTTTACAATGGAATATGAAATACTGAAATGTTTTAATACAGATGGAAATTAAAGACAGCTATATACATTCTGTGCAACTTAGACATATTTTTAAAAAAATGCTCTCTCAACACAAACTTTATCACACTGGCGCAACCCCTGGTGAATGCACTGCATTCAACAAGTTAAGTACTAGAAAGCACACATTCTTCCCTTTCTACTAAAATAATAAATTAGAAATTACAAAATTATGATTTTCTTGAGAACAGACTGGGTAAGATTTTCAAAAGTACACTATTAAGAGGGACAGGCCTCATTTAATGTGAACTAAGTTGTGAAATGCTTTGAAATCCTGTCTTGTATGTTGCAATATAAGCTCTGTTCATACAGATATTTAAATCTGTAATAAATTAGCTTTCAGTCTTTCTATTGCTATTCATCAGGATGCTGAACCAATCTTCAAATGCATAACAATACTAAAGTAACACAGTTTGGTTTTTTTTTAAATTAATACATAAATTGGGGAAAAATCAACCACAAAAATTGATACATGTATTTCCATTGTGAGGACAAAGAACTTGTCTAGTGTGTCATAGTCTGCAGTTTTAGGTACCAACAATGTCATAATGTCCAAGAGGAAAGGATTAATCACCAGCACACTACTGATCTGTCTCATTTTCCAGGTTTTGTATCTCATTTTGTCCAGCTTCTGCAAGGTGAGATAAGAGTCTCTTATAGGCTTCTCTGTTGGGGGGAAAAAATACCAAAACATGTAACATGTTACTTTAACAATCTCACACATCCTAGGAGTAAAAGTGTGTAATTCCTAAACACATTGTTTAGATATTAGGATATTAAAACATGGGAACTTCCCCCCACCTATTCAACTGCTTTGTTTGCTGTGACTCTTTCATGTGGCCAGCTCAGAGGAAGAACAAGGACTGCACTGTTTAGGGCTAAAAGTGTAGTGGAGCTGCTTAGTTTATTTATTTAGTAAAAAAGTACTTGTTTAGTAAACTGCTGTGAAATACAAGTTCCTTATTTAAAAACATGGAGTTTCCAGGGCCTAGAGGATATTAGCATTCAGACTCAATGACATAGGCTCTCTCATTTTTGCCTAAGCAATCCCTTTGACTCTCACCACAGCACAGTGATCCGAGCCCCTCACACTTGGGTGCAGCCCAGCACTGACCCAGATTTAGACCACCATCCTCACCCAAGGACATAGACTGTTTTAAAATAAACCTGGAATTCAGAAGGGAACTGTCACTCAAGTGGATTTTCCACAAGAGTGCATATGTGTTGATGAGACTTTTCACCTTAAGTTCATTCTAATACTCTCCCAACCCAGACATTGTAATTATTGTTAACTTCTGCCTCTGACATTTAGGTCTTTTCAAATTATGTATTTTTGACAAGAAATATTAACTTGAGCAAACAAAACTGGAGTTCTCATACTAGTTCCTTGCAATAACAATGTTGGACATCACCACTGTAAGCATTTAATGCAACTTCTGAACCTTACTTCTTTTACAGATACGATTTACACTTTAATGTCCACAGTAATTGCACTGAATATGTTAATATGTTATTTAGAGTCTGGGACTGAAGAGACAAAATCAGATGTTCTTGAAGAGAGAAAATTAGTGTTCTTACAATAAAATGCTCATGGATCACCTCAGGCTGCTGGATAATGGAGCCCATTCTAAATACAAATTACTAACAGAAAACATCGACAACAGATTAGATAATATATATGGTTTAAGTGATGAGGCTAAAGGAAATGTAGCTCTTCAGTAATCTCCAAGCATGTATTTCAGGAAGCTCAAATAAACTGCATGCTTTCAATATTTTGTAGATAATGGGATGAATGTTACCATATTAGAAGTATTTAACAAAAGAAAAACAAATAAAAATTTTAACTCTGAAACACATTATAAAAGAATGAAAAGCAGGTCATGTGGAAATCCTGGATCAGGTAGATCAGGCCGACCCTGAGCAAATTATCTTAAATAAAAGCAAATGCAGTTGTTGGTAGTTGATAATAAAAAGTGAATAATATAATTACAAATTAATTTTGTAATTTTTTAAAATAAATTTTTCAATAAACAGATAATGAATACCCTGTGAGTACCCTTCAGTATCTCACAAGTTACTTCTTGCACAACTCTTTTGGACTTACAGCCCAGGCCCTGCCAACACACACCTCAAAACTTCCCCAGTGGGAGTCATAAGTGGATCCTCCCCTTTGAGTAGTCCCAGGATGTGCAGCAATGCAAACAGTGGGGCCAGCTCCTTGCTCAGACCACAGGAGAGTCATGGGCAGTGAGCAGCTTTAACAGGAGGAGCCCTTTTGGCTCAGGTGTGACATGAGGCAGAGCTTCCTGGAGTTTTGTAACAGTACTTGCATAGATGTTGAAAGGTCAGTGCTGCATCTGGACCTAGAGACACCACCAGTACTGCTCCCCCCTACCTGTGCCTTTTTCTCCTAATGCCAGATGGATTCAAGTGTCAAATATTTCTGTCCTAAGTTCTTGGGGGACAAACGGAGGATGTGTGAGCTTGCTGTACCTATTGGAGCCAGCCTTTCCTGGACACCCACAACTCTTCTAAGTTTAGATATGAGAGTACTCTTGATATTAAGTTGGGGATACTTATTTTCCAAGCATCTCAGACCATACCTGAACCTGATTATGCTATAATTTCACATATGACCCATAAAGTCCTCTAAAACAGGGATTAACAGGAAAATTTTTTTGGTAAGGAATTCTTAATTCTGTTTTGCAACATACAGTGTAGAGACCATCTGGCTTCATATAAATTCTATTCTGGTCTGTGGACCCTAGTATCAAAACATCTCTGGAAATATTTAGCAAATATAAATGGCTTTAAACCATGAAAGACTTGAGTTAGGGAAGATTCCTGGCTGAAAACACTTAAAAATCACTCATTTTTGAGTGTCTGTGCTGCTGTCTTAACACTAGTTTCTTTCAACAGAATAAACCTCTACTATTCATTGTCAAAAAAATAATATTAAATAAAAATCAAACCTCTGTGCAGTATTTCTTCCAAGGCCTTGTTTGTGCTCGGAATCCTTCAGAGATTGTGTGATTGTGGGAATCAGGCTGGTAACTAAAGTCTGATCCAAGACTGCCACTGTTTCCAGTATGCTGAAAACCCGGTGATCATAGACAGCAATGTAGTCCTGGATAAACTGCCTGAGGGGGATACAGGGGTATTTAATGCAGGGTCAAAACTAGATGCAGAGAACAGGCCAACAACAACAACTGAAGGGTCTAATCAGAACAAGCAATCTGGCTGGATAGCAATTTTCATATTGTAACACTGGAATACTCTACCTGGAATACTTTCTCTAAACAAAGCCATGATTTTGAAGCCTAATGCTAAAAATTCCACACATTTATTTTCAAGTAATTTGGCAGGTTCTGCTGCTGTTTCACCAGGACTGCCTTGTTCCAGATACTTTACTTTGTAATGTGTGTGAATGCAAAACTAAATCATATATTTTTTAGTCAATAATAATTGTAATAAAAAGACTAACAAAACAAGAGTTTTAGATTCAAATATGCAGAAACAATGTTGGCATTTTTATAAAGCTCCCCTGGATCCTAAACAGGGCATACCATTGGATGGAAACACATCCATTTGCCATCCTGAGGATCTGAGGGCTTTAAAGCTCACAGATTACATTCAAATCAAAATTAGCACCCTAGGGATGACACATCCCATGAAGGTGATGTATCACATGCAGACTGGCATTCCCACAAACACACATTCTTTTTTTCAGTGAGTCTCTCTCAGCTTTGACCTAGACCTAGCCCAATACAGCAGCAGTGCTTAAGGGTTGCAGAATGTCTTTTGAGTGCCAGGTCATGCAGCTCTTCTACTGTATCCATGTGAGATACAGAATTCATTTTGAAGAGTTATGAAATAAGGATAATTTACATTATAATAATCTATTATTGTCATAAAATCAAATAAAAAAAGCTAAGTTTGTTATATGAAGATTATCTGCACTTCAAAATAGGCACACACATCTTTCACGGCACCATCAGCATTCCTGAGAAATTTTTCCACACCTACCTCCCTACTATATGCTTCTCAAAACAGTAAGTCATCCCTGAGGAAGCAGGTATGTCTCTCACTTCTATTTTTCAGTTCTGGCTTTTTGGCAAAACTGTGTTCAAATCCAGTGCCAAATGTACCGTTACTAAAATACCATAAACAAGCAACAATGAAGCATGTTAGGATAATTAGTTAGTTTAAGGAAACATGTTTGCTGTCAATTGGCTTGCAGCAGTTTTTCTGCCAGTTGGCATATATTCTGGTTACCTAAATACAGAAGTCAGCTGGGTGGTATGTTCTCTTCCTGACCCTGCTTGGCAGCCTTCAACCATGTACTGTACAATGTCTGTAGATATTTTTTTAACTGCAAAAGAAAAAATCACAAGATTCACACAGAGCTCTTGAACTGACCATCTGGAGAATGTCTTTCATGAAGAGAAAAATTTTTAAACGAGGAAAAAAAAAAGGTTTAATCTTTCTTTGATGCAAGTGAAATGATTGTGAGAGCACTTAGATTGGCTATAAAGAACAGAATGAGTCACGGGTTTATACAAAAGTCTTATTTTCACCACCATTATCCTTTAAACAGATTTTTAAATACACTGTGGTCTTTTTAAGTTAAAGCCAAGAGATACACATTTAGAGGAAATAGAGGTTTAATTTAAATGCAAGTCTTGTTTATATTTTTTAAGCATTCCTATTTGGTTCAAAAGAAAGGTAGTCACTGCATTATATCCTGCTCAAAGCTATGTGGATCTACTCCGTACTTTCAAAGGTGGAGACTGTTCTGAAATGCACCCTAACGTTTTTTAAGGAAAAAAAACTAAAAATCCACAACAACCCCCCCCACTATTTTCTCAATAATTATTTCCAAATAAATACCCAAGTTGCATGATACAGCTCTTCCTTTATTTGGGATGCAAGGACTTTTCTAGAAGGGCATGGCAGAACCCTGTCCAGGCAGGCAGGGAGCTGGTGGCTGCAGCAGCACAGGACTTCTAGCTCATTCCCCAGCACATTGCAAGGTGGGTACTCAGCTTTTAGCAGATAATGGCTGTCATGGCACAAGGGGGAAGAAAATTGGTGATGACTGAGCCAATTTCCTAAGCACATCTCATCCTTGAAACTATTATAGATCAGAATCAAACAGTACTTTATTAGAGAAAATTCCCAGGAGAAGTCAGAGGTGAATCCAAATTTTGTTTAATGCCTCTCTAGCAGCAAGAAATGGAAATTTTGAGCTCGGGTACATTCATTAAACAATGGTGGGGTGAAAAGAGTGCTTCATTCTTTTAAGTAGCTAAAAATAAAGACATTCTTGCTACAAAACAAAGCATGCTCAAAGAAGACAGAGGACTCAAATATACCTTCAGAGAGCAACATGTTACTTTTAATCCATTTATAATGCCTCTATGGGGAGCACATACACTAGTCTTACTTCGTCTCAAAACCTTAGGTGGAAGAAAAGTCCGACAATTGCTAATGAAAGAGATTATAGGGGAAGGATGGGGAAAAATGAAATACTGTCAAATTCCCGAGAAGTTGATTAGTTCATTAGAATTAAATGAGGCAGGACTTCTCTGCCTGAGAGACAGAAGTCCCAGACCAGTTAATGAAAAAAACCAGCCTCCTCCAGTTTAGCTGACAAGATTGTTTTATTCACCTCATCTGAGAGCCTTAAATTCTGGGAAGAAAGATGTTCATCAGTCCAGAAAGATGTACTCTTAAAGCAAACAAACAACTCACCTTGCAGCTCATTAACCAGCACCAAGCATTTCAACACGGCTGGGAGAACCAAGTCGATGTCACACAGTTCAGTGCTCT
The DNA here is from genome assembly GCA_018697195.1 of Certhia americana. Classification (NCBI taxonomy): domain Eukaryota; kingdom Metazoa; phylum Chordata; class Aves; order Passeriformes; family Certhiidae; genus Certhia; species Certhia americana. The sequence goes on from CM031859.1 coordinate 37,891,950, forward strand.
GGGTTCTCTGAAGTACTTCAAGAATAAAAGCAAGAACAGAGGCCAAGCGAGGAGGTGGAGCGTGCCCTTTGAACTGCAGGTAGTTTTCCCTGGGAAGACAAAGCAAGCCAGAACAAAAGTCTATGATTTGGGTTTTTTTTTCATGCAATGCAAGCACCATAAAGTAACTGTGCTATTTCAGCAGGAGGCCTAGCACATAGATTTCTATCTTTATCTAGGCTCAAACATTCTATTTGTCTTAGTCATAGCAATGACTTCCAGTTTGTCAGAGGACAGTGATATCTTCTGACTCTCCTGATCTGAGAGCAGTGAGAAATAAGAGCCATCATAATTACAGTTACAAATCCAAGTGTGACTATTAAAAGCTAAATACAAAGGTTCAAAGGTTCATATCTTCATAATATAATTGAATTCATGAAGGAATCATGAAGATTCTAAAATTCTAAACTAACATGCATAATACAGCTGTTATTTAATTACATTATTTAGCTTTGTGTGCTTTTGCAAACTCACAATCATACTTGTGGTAACAGTTCTGCTGTTACACTGGTAGTGTTATTTGATTTTTGTCAACAGTATGTTGTAACAGGACAGCCAATGACTGATTTTGTTCTGTCAGAATTAACAAAAACATCTCCAATATAAAATCTGGCACAAAGATAAAAGGTGACCTGTCAATCTGCAACAAGAGCAAATTTTAGCATCACACACACTGCGTGTTCCAATTTTAGCACCTTAATTTGTTCATTCTCCACAAAAGAATATAAGAATAATATGAACTACTGTTGATTTGGCACCACAGATAAATGGAATCTGAAGGCAGTAAGTTTCACAGATGAAAGAGAACACAGCATTTATTCATCTGTCAGCAAGAGCACTCCCAGAACCTTCAAAAAAACCTTTTAAGATATTTAATATTAGGTACTGTTGTCTATTCAAACAAGGCACATATGTTGACTGGGCAATGCATCAATTAAAAACCAGCATCCTTTTTAAAAGCTCAGTAAAGGGTGCTCCTACCAAATGAAATGTAACCTTCAGAGCTCTGTGTACTTCATTGCACTGCTTCAGAGCACTGTTGTGACTTGGCAAATGAAAGCTGTGACACCCACAGTTCTTGTACCATGTGGTCTTTCTTACTTTAATATTAGCAACTCGAAATCTTCAGTCTCATTAATTACTTTGAAATTTTCCCACAATTTATTTTTGTGTGTTCTTGCACTACAACAGCTCTCTGACCCGGATAATGCAATCCTGATGGTGCAGTTCCCTTTCTCCTCTGCAGCAGCAATACATTCACTGCTTTCATATGGCAAAGTGGCAAACAAACTGCACCTATTTGTGTACAGGCCCCATGACTGCCTCATGACCACCCAGCAGTTTGCAAACCAGAGTGCTGCTCAGTTCTAACACATTCCTCCCAGATCACTAAGGAATGTTTCACATCTTAAAAATCACCAAGTGTCATTACACCTTCAGAACTTTCCACTCTCAATCCCCATGTTCACACATGCATGCACACATTCAAAAATAACTTTAATAAGACGATGAAGTTTGGATCTCCAAAAACATGTCAGAACTAAGATTGTTAAATCTTAATTCACTCTCTTAATATGTGATAATATAAGTTTTACTTACAGGATTGCCTATTATATTTACCCAAGATCAGCACTGACATTCTTTTTCTGATCAACATGTATATCCACTCTTTAACAAACAATGATCCAATTAGCATGGATATCAGCCGGTATCTGAAGGGGTTTAAATCCTTTCCCAACATGGATAAAAAGTACAGATTGTTCACTATTCTGCAGTACATAAAACAAAGTGTCACCCTCTCAGCAGCAGGAACACAGATTTATAGCTGCTGTTGACATCGTGTGAGTGGTGACAGCAGTGAACAAATACTGTCTCCCTGCCTCTCTGTCTTTCTCTTCCCACACCTGCAGTTTTCCATGTCCTCTGGGCAGCTGGCACACCTGTGTATGCCCTGACACTTAGAGAGCAACAGGGCCCCACATGCACAGGTAACTGTGGCAGCTCTAAGCACTACAACTCTGTGCCCCTAAATACAGCCTGAGACACATATGTGATGATGTCTATTGAAGCATAACTTTTCTAGAAAATTACTTACTTTTCATGTGACCTCCCGCAATATTTTCTGTTGTGGCCTAGGACCTTTATACTTAATTACTCTCTCACAAATCTTTCCAGTTTTACTCTCCTGATATATAAACACTGTCCTTCCTTTGCTCCCTGCTCAGCAACTCTCAGGCTCTTCCGAGGGCCTCACCATCAGCTGAGAGGAAAGCAGAGGCCTGAGCTCATGAGCTATTGGTGAAATCTGAAACTGAAACTTGAGTAGGTGATGTTTTAGACTCCACTGGTCCTTACCTTATGATATGGAAAGTGGTCTTCTGGAGCCGCAGCAACTGGGGGGCTGTGATGGAGCTGCCTAAAGCAGTGAGAAGAGGATGCTGTGCTGCACCAGGCACAGTAGGGGAGGCAGGGAGAAATCGCCCAAAATAATGTCGAATGATGCTCCCAAGGAGTTGATTTAAATAGGCACCCTGTGTTTGGGACTGACAACATATGAAGGAGAGGCCCTGTAGAAGGAAATTTTAGAAAGTGAGGAACTGAATACATTTTTACCAATACAGTTGAATAAATCTTTAACTGTATGCTAAACACTCACTGTATGCTGTGTAAACTGCTGTACACAGAGCAATTATGCCTGACAAATAAGCATCACTGATTTGATGCAGAAATGCTGAACTACAAATGAAGACAGAGGCAGGCAAGGCTTGCAAAGGAGAGAAAAATCTTTCACTAGACTAATATATTGAAAGATAAGCTTTGGGACATGCAAGCTCCCCTTCAAATTCAAAATAAAACCGTGGTATTTCAAACATGAGAAAGCTTTCTGTGCCCAAAAGCTTCCCATTTCTGTTTTCAATCCTGCACATGGTCTAACAAAGTATGTTAGTCAGGTAAGATTTAAGAAGGGAAAGAAAGAATAAATACCTCATCCACTTGTAAAGGACCGTGTAATTTTTGTATAAATGATGTAGCAGAAAAATGAGCACTTAGAATTGAGCTCCAACAAGAAAAGATTTGCTCATAGTATGAAAAAATCAGGGTAAATTAGGCACCATTTATAAGGGATTTAGAGGAGGTTTTAAACACTGTTTAAGATAAGGCTAAAACTGCTGTGATTTATCCAATATAAGCTATATTGATCCAAAGAAAAATCTATAATGAAAGCACTTGCCCAGAAAGTGCTTATCTGAACTATAACTGTAGTTACAGAACATATATATGGTCCATCCCTGAAAAAAAGAATAGTATTCTTACTGGAATGGGTTCCCATAAGAGAAAGTTAAGATCTTGTTTCCTCCCCTCTCCTCTGATTACTGAGAGCAAGAACAAATCACTAAGAAAAAAAATAAAAAGGTCCCGTGATCTCCTATCTCAAGGGTCACAGTCAGCAGCACAAATAGAAGCCTCTTGAGAACTCAGTTTTCACAATAGTTTTGTCCAACAAGAATAATGGTGTAAAACAAGGTCAAGCACAGAGCTCCCTAGACAGCAATTTCAACAGTACTTCAAACTTCCATTAGCATTGCAATCCAGACTCCAGTTTTGGTAGGAGGACTATCTGTCTGAATATTTATGGTTGCTGAGGTAAACTAATACCCCTAACACAGGAATGAACAGATCAAGTCATGCTGCTTTTGTTCCCCAGCTATGAAAAAAGTGTATTTCTGTTGCTTTTTGTATAGAAGTCTCACCCCAAAAACATTTTCATCTGTACCTGTTTATGTGAATGTGACAGGACATTCAGGAAAAAAAAAAAAAACAAAAACAAAACAGTTTGAGGCATAACTGAGGGTCTTGAAATGGCAAGTTCCCACTTTTGCTTCCACAGTAAACAAATACAGGAAACATGAGATTTCAAGAAGTGAGGTGCCTGAAGACTTGCTGTTGGTGGCTTTCTTGAGTGCAGACCTGGGTTAAGGGTTTCACCTCACATACTTCTAGGGTTCCTTGATAATTCTGGAAAGTCTCAATGAGAAAAAAAACTTTCTGAACTGAGGCTTTGCGTAAAACTTCAGATTTTCTCCTTTTGTGTACATAGAGTAAATTATTGTAGGAAATAGCAGCTGCTGTTGATTCAGAATTCTTAAGAAAAGAAGTCTGCTACTTCTTGGCAAGTAGCAGACTCAGAGACTGTTAGAGATGACAGACTATTTATTGTGTAAACTTAAGTGTTTGATGTTTTCAGTAAGATATTGCAGCAGTCATAAAGAAGAGTTGCCTGTGCTTTCTGCAGTAAAGCTCATACAAAAAGACAGAATGTATTCCATAATCCAGATATCAGAACTGGCACTCTTAAGGCTCTAGACTGTTTTAACACTAAAAGAATCCAAACATCTCTGACAAAGTGTGTTAATTTATCTGATAAAAGGGACACAAAGAACATCACAACCTTACAGGGGATACCTGCAGGAATACATGAAGAACGCAGCACCTCTGAAGAACTAACAATGACAGTTGCTAAAATGAGACAGTTCTTCCAACTGAGGATCAACAAATGATATGCATTATGAAGAAAAGAAGACATCAGTTATTAACTAGTAAGAGTTGCTGTTTTTAAGAATGATCCTAGAGTTATTAAATGGCAGCAATTAAAAAAAAAAAGAGTATTAGAATTTAGATATCTGAAGGAATACTGACTAATTTTTCCAGGTCTAATAATTTCATTTGAAAGTGAACCAACAAACCTAGTTTGATCATTCATAAAAGCATTTTCATTTTTTGGGTTGAAATAAATTGATTTGGAAACTGCATCCCAAAAAATCAGAAAAGAACTTGGATTTCTCTTTAGACAAAAAGGCCTACTGACTTCAGGCCAACACTGTGTTCTTTATTTTGGAGTCCTCCTTTTCCTTACCAAGTGCAGAGAGCAACAGACCTGCACAAAATCTGACACCACCATATCCCAAGTGGCACAAGGCATAAATTACCAACACTGCACAGTAGCTGCAAATCTCCAGCCACAATGGCAAAACATCCCAGGCAGTGCTGGCCAAAGATGTGATTGCAAGGAAATCACACAGAAATTTCTTCTTTTAAATCCCAACAGTAATTAAGAGAGATGAAGGAAGCTAGAATTCAAATGAGAGAAAAAATAAACACACGTGCAACTGGACTGCAATTCTGGACCAGAGTTTTGAAATCACATCAGACCCCCAGGACAATCCCTACAAAGCACATGGACTTTAAAGGGTTGATAGAGTTGCTTTCTTTTCCTTAACTATGTTCTTTAGCCATCTTCTGAGGTTAAGATTAAAAAAAGGGGAGCAGAGAAACATGACATCATCTGCTCTTCAGTTTAGCAGAAAGGCAACTGATTCCTGTGTGTGTTCACTGCAGGAACCTTTTGTGGCCAGAGCTGCCTCTTCTGATTTATCTGTATATCTGTAAATCACCTGTGGAGAGCAAAGAACCGATTAGTGTGGATTACTGGAACTATTCACTGCAGAAATGCCAAGCTACCTAATAATGACTTATACTGTAAGTCCCGCTGTTGGAATAAATCTGCTGTCCACCAATTAATGTTGTACAATTCCTATTAAATATATATTATAATTCAAAAAATGTATTAATAAGCTTGCTCAAATATTGGACCGCAGATGTGGCTCATGGGAGGGCTTTTAAGGTCTGGTCTCTGACAAATGCTGAGCCTGCACAGAGCCATTAAAATCACTGGGAAGTGTATGTGCCAAGCACTATTCAGAATGAAGCTCTTTTGCCATTCTCAGTATTTATATAGAAATCAACAAATCTTCTGTATCTGGACAGGATTAACACTGATAAATCAAGCAGGCTTCCCTATCATTATGTATACAGTGCTTATTCCATGCACCCGCACTGTATTCCACAAGATATATTTAACCTAATATTTCTTCTCCAAAACAAGTGCCTTACACTGCTTCAGCTCTTTTCCATATTACTGGCAAATGTGTAATAAAATTCCTCCAAATCATTATCCAAGAAATCTATCAAGAGCAATATTGGTCTGAAACTTCCTATGGTAGATTTCAGCAATCCACTACTGAACAAATCAACTCAATTTCTTTTTGCAATAGTGAAATACCTATGGTTAAATTTTACATAGCTCACTATCTCATAATTAGGAATAGTTCCATACAATTGTAAAATGACTGTTCATTCCCATTCTTCGTGCTTTACTTTCCAAAGTCAGTCATTCAAACAATTCTGAGGGCAATTTTTTATTAGATCTCAATAAAAATCTTTCTTAGGTCATCAAGTCTTATTAAAACAGATGTTCAGTGAAAGAAATAGTACCCAGAGAGTAACCCTTTAGGCAAGATTAAAAAAAAAAACCAAAAAATTACTTTAAAAGTTGCTAGAGCTAAGCTATTTTGACAAGGCAGCATCAGGACTGAGTTTGAAAAAAACCTTCTTGATAAGCTCCCTGTACAGTAGAGACCAGACCAGCTGCCCAAAAACTGTCAAAAGGCAGGGGTATAGCCTCAAGTTCTATATAAGCACAAACATAACAAGGAAACAGTCAGTCTGAACTGAGGAGAGAAAAATGCAAAGTCCAGTCTTAATTAGTGCCTTTGCCAGTTGTGGCTTGTGTAAAATTAAACAAATAAATTTGTTGGTTTGGGGTGGTGAGGGACCATGAGATACAGTCATTGGTTCTAATGAATTGTGTAGTAATAAACTACATTGTGTGGAGAGAAGGAGCTTAATATGTTATCCTCAAAGATAACATATTCAGGAATTCCATAGGATTTCATAAAATTGCTGCATCAGTGGATATGTAAAATAAACTGCTACTCGGACTGACTTCAAACCCCTTTAAAACCCACAAAAAGAGTCAAGTAAACAACATTAAGAGTAGCTGTTAAAAGCTCTGGAAAGAGGGAAGTTTTTTCAGGTCATTGCTAGAAAAAATAAATTTTTTTTTGAGATCTGAAGTTGTTTTTTTAGCAGAGCAGGAGAAGCCCACACTGTAGGAACTCAAGAAGAAAAAGAAGATGGAGCCTGATACTTTTCAGAAGACTAAAGAAAAAAAAAATTAAAAGGAAAGGCTGCTGAGTAGAAATTCCACTCAAGGGCTTTTATATTGTGACCATGAAAAAAGAACTCACATGTATAAGATGATGTTTTGCATGGTCTCCAAATTCCTGTTTCATTATTTCATGTAGCTGCCAAAGAATTAAGTTGTAAGCTGGAGTATTAACAGGGACAGATCTACAGAATAATGCTTGTCTAACATTAAGGTTATTAAGTTACTCCTGCACTAAAATACCTGATGTACCTCCACAAATGAGCATCAGGCACAGGGCAGCTACCCAAGAGGGGCCTTATCACACATTTTACGTGCAGTTTAGATTAGTCGAGGTGAGGTTATTCCCTAAGAATTCTGTTTCTCCCTCTTCCTTCCCACATATACTGTTTTACCACTTTTCTGATATGCCCATTTGGGTTTTTGAGTTTTGTTTGTTTTGTGAGGCTCATTACTATTTGATTCAAATCACAAATTGCTATTCACAGAATCATTAAAACAGATTAAATGTGAATGCATATGGTGGTGAAAGGGGATGAATGTAGCCTTAAGCCAATCGTAAAACAATAACTTGAGATGCCAGAGAGTGCCTAGAATCCATTAATCTCAAATTATCTCAAAGGATGTTTTTCTGTTGTTGTTTTAAAACTGATCTTGAAATATTTTTTCTTTTGAGTTGATTCTAAATCAGAATTTTTCCACTTTTCCACATAAAAGAGAAGGAAGTATTTTTGATTAAATGAAGCACTTTGAAACACTTAAAAATACTGGAACCTTGTAAATACAAACTATTAATAAAATACAAAAGTCTCATATTGAAACAGGAAAAGTAACTCATGAATTCTCCTCTTTTCTCCCCAAAAGTGTTTATCAAATTAAAGAATTACTTGTTTTCTAGAAGCAGTGTTTGTCTAAAATAAAATATTTGGTCAAACAAGATGATCTAGCATAGCTGGAAAGCACATGGACAATGCAGCAGACTGATGAAAAGTACAAAAGTGAGATCTGGAAGTACGAATCTGTCAAATAAACAGCAATCAAGGGTTCACAACACTCAAGACTTCAAAACCAACTCAACTGGTTTCATCTGAAGACTACATCCATCTGTGCAGGCACCAGAGAAACTGGCTCTGCAACTGAAATACCAGATTAGCAAACAGACACACACACTCCTTGCTAATACCATTGTCCAGATGGCCCTACACGTACACAGCTTCTGAAAATACCTACAGAGCAATAAAGCAAAACATACTGTGCAGAGCATTACATAACCATATTCACTTCCGTATGACATGCCTTCGATCACAATGAACTGCTTTTGAAACTAATAAATTCAAGTGATGTTTACAATGTCACCACCGCATTGCTTCACAATACAATCCTGCAAAGTAGTGAGTTAGGACTGCCATCAAAATGAAGACTAAGAGAAGGGAAAATGGTAAGCAAAAAAGACACAAAGATTTACAAGGAAAACATGTCAACTTATTTATTTTCAAAATACAATCTTTTCTCTTTCTCACCAGCAGAAATTAGTCTTTCTACAGCATCAACAAGCCTTACAGAACTTCAAGCGTGACAGAGTAACTGAGGGAAGAGTAAGAGGAGTAATGGAGAAGAAGGCTTTAGTCATGTAATCATAAGCAGCAGGAACCTGATTTAGCAAAACATATTTTCCAAGTATTAAGATAGACCAGTGGCATAATACACCAAGGATTTTCTTTTGTTCCTAAGAGTAACAAAAAAATGGGTATCTCATCTATAACTACCTACAGTTAGCCAAGTCAAGGACGATTTAAAATATTGTTTGCGCTGTCATCTTAACCATTTTCTCACTACATATTATGATTACTTGATACATTGTTTGAGAAATCTGTCACATTGGAGACTGGTGTAACCAGCAGGTTGGCTAAAAGTTTTCCATATGCAGTGATGAGACCAGAAGCTCTGGAATGTACCACAGCACAGCTCCCTGCAATGTGGAAAGCCAAAGGGGTGGCAATTTTCTTTCCACTTCTATAAGAAGGAAAAAACTTCTCTTACGGCTTTGGTAAATTCAGTCAATGCTTGTTCTGACTAGAGAAAAAGAAAACATCCTCTGCAATATTAATCTTTTCCTAAAGATTGATTTGTGTGCTGACAATAGAGCTAAGATATTTACCTGGAGATAAAGAGGCAGGCTTTCCTGAATGGCAGACAGCAAAGCCACAGGCAGCTCCTTGTCCTGCTGGAGCACAGAGTGTGGCAGCAGTAAGCAATCCACAATGCGAAACAAGAGCTGCTGTGCCTTGGAAGTAGCCAGTATCGGTGCACAGAATTTTACCAGACATCCTGTTGAAAAAAAATTCAAGAAATCCCAAACTCATTTACAGTTAAGAAAAAAAATTAGGAAAGCCTAAATAAGCAATTACGTTAAATTAGATAATCTGAGAGCAGCATAAGCAACTGAATTGTCTCATTCCTATGTATTCATTCCATGGCATCCCATTAAAAATCCCAGTCAAAACAACTCAAAATTCCATTTACAGTTCATTGAAATAAAATACTAAATTGATTCAATACATTACAGATAGAAGTTTTTAGGCAAGTGAAGATGCCTTAGGAAAAGTACAGCAATGCTAAAGAAAGAATGAGTCTCTTAGATTCTTAGATCCCTGCAGAAAACTTAAATAAACTTGATCCATAACTCTACTGCAATCAGCACACATGCATTTAAACATTTACCTTGCTGTGTGCATTCATCCCTTTTGCAGAGAAATGCTGCCTTTGCCTTCCCTTCACATTTGTCTCACACCACTATGGCAACACCACCATCAAAAACTACTCATACAGCAATTTAATGTTAGCAAACATTAAATATCTTTCAAATTGCATTTAATTTCAGCAGATTAAGAAGAACGAGGGGCAGCCAATCCCATTAAACCAGCACAGTCTTTCCAGGTCTTTGTGGGTACTCAGTTCACAAACTGAGAACCTCAGAGAACATCTTTCTTGTATTCAGCACAATAATGTATCATTTGCTCAGCTTTGAGCCAGTTTTAAGATTGTTCTTTTGACTTGAAGAAAAAAAAAAAGAAAAAGGTAAAAAGGTGCTGATATGTAAATACTTGAACTTTAAGAAAACTCTTTATTGCAGGTGAGATATAATTTTTCTTGAAAAACTAACTCCATACTCAGAAGCATTAATAGTCAAAACACACATTAAATAAAACAAGATTATTATGTAGACATTTGCAACTTTACATTTTATTAGAGGCAAGAAAAAGTTTGCTGGGTTGAAAATACAGGAATATCCCAAGGAAACATGTTTAAGACTTTGAAAATAATGGAAAATCAAAAGTAGGCTGTTACAAGATATTATTAATCTATAAAAGTCATTCATTATCATCTCTAAAAACAACGCAAAACAACATTAATCTTGTGGAGTGAAAGAAAACACAATGATCAATCATAGAGAAAGAGAACGATCACCTAACAATACTTCCTATAATGTTGCCTAAGCTTCCTTCTTTGAAAGAAACATGGTCATTTCAGCTAAAAGTACTCCTTCTATTATCACTGCTGTGATGTATGGGACAGTACAAGACACAATCTGACTACAGACAGGAGGTGCTTAGATTTGTTAAGTTTTGTGCTTTGTCCTTATAATTCAACAAGCCCACAGAATGTGAAGCAGTGATCGAAATACACTTGAATATTTTTTTCTTTTAAACCTCCTTTATGTTTTCTTAAATAAAAAGAAAGGACATTTTCTTGAACACAACAGCATGATTGAAGATTAATCGTTTCCTACTGCAAAGAACAAAAAGGGCAATACCAATCTAAAAAGGAAAATACCAATCTAAAATTACTTTCCAAGGCTCCAACCCACATCTTGATATCTAAGAATGTTTAATTTTATATACATCTTGTGTATCAAAGTATGCTGATCTCACAATATAAAAATTACATATTTTTAAAAAACTCTTAATTCCAGTACATTTGATGCACCTTCTGCATCTTGGTCATGCTTTTCCTGTGCTCCTTAGAATCATGATGTAAACTGTGTATGCATGGAAATCATTATCTCTGTTTTAAGATACATAAGATTTACTCTGTTTTTAAAGATAAGTGGATCAGACTGGCTCATTAATTGATAATTAAAGCACTCTTCTTTTTTCACCCTATCAGTAGTTCCACACTTAATGAATAAATTCTGTATTTATTTTAGTAAATACAGAATGCATGCATGTCAGAGAAGCAGTTCCAAGAAAGAAGTGAAGTACATACCTAAGCTAATTTGACCACTTAACATTACTCCACCAACATACCATGTAGCCTGTCATAATACTGCTTATCACAGAATACCCTCAGTTGAAAGGTGTGGTAGTGCATATACTTGTGTATCCCTCCATGTGTTTCTATGTATCCCCGCCCCTAAGTGTGATGTGTTTATCCCCTCGGCTCCCTGTCCCTGGAATGTTATCCCATTGGCTGTGCTGCATGCCTCTCCACCCCTTTCCCGAAGTTTCAAAAGCCCGGGAAGAGCTCCCCTCTGCCTCTTTTTCCTCCCAGACTCCTGCCAAGAATATACTCCAGCTCCATCCCGGAGGAAAAGCAGCCCTTGGTCTTTTATTTCAGTTGTGAAGGAACTCTCCTGCCCTCCCCACAACGCAGATAGCTAGGGAAACTCGGGAAGGACAAAAGGAGGTCTCCTTCAGTTGGTGCCCAAGGTGAGGGCCCCAGGAACACCACGGGACAGCTGAAAGGGACCCACAAAGATCACCAAGTCCAGCTCCCAGCCCTGAACAGGACACCCACCAAAAGTCACACAACAAGCCTGAGTGCATTGTCCAAACACTTCTTGAGCCCTGTCAGGCTGGTGCTGTGACCACTTCTCTGGAGAGCCTGTTCCAGTGCCCAATCCACCTCTGGGTGAACAACCTTTTCCTAAACTCCCTAAAACCATACTTTTAAACTCTACCTTACCCCTCCACATTGGCCTAACAAAATCTGCCTACAGTTTGTTGAATTCTATGACTCGACTGTGCTTCCATTTCTACCTTAACTATACAATGATTGAAAAAAAAAATTCAAATAAGTAATTACTACAATGTTTTCTTTGGTGAGTTAGGCTATGCCCCATAGTGTGGATACCTAACACCAAAGCTGCATGTTGTCTCAATCCACATGGCTAAAAACTTGGAATTCTTTCAGAAGGGTGTACACCTACTTTTATGTTCTACAGTAACAAGTCAGAGCTCATCACTTCTGTTTAAAATGAGTGGGCAGAGGAAGAAAACAATAAGAGACCTCAAACAAGAAGATCTCATGACACTCTTTGGGAAGAGGAGATCCACTGTGGGTATAAATTGCTGTAACTTCAGGAACTACTATGACTTATGACAATCCTCACTACAGCCAAATAGCCAGAAACCAGCTCTTGTCAGTTTCTGGGTTTGTTTAGGTAAAACAGGTGGTTTTCAGTAATGAAACATGAAAACATCTTACTTTTGATAATACTGTTTTGCCGGGGTAATAACCCCCCCTCCATTGTCTAACAAAGAAGTGAGACATCAGGAAAAAAAAATCTAACTGTAGCAACTTTGTGACTTCCTTTTTTCAAACATTAAACATTATAGAGAAAATATATATACGGATAGTATAGAGGGGAAAAAATACTATAATTTTATTCTACTGATTCTTTAAAACTATTTCCTAAAAGAAAAGAGGTGTAAAATAATTACCTAGGATCCAATATGTAAGCTGCAGACCTTCTGGAGGTCCTTTTGCCTTCAGGTAGGGTTTTACATACTTTAACACATCACCCAAATACTCCAGAGTCTTTGCTACCATGGCAGATTTCTCAGGGAGTGTCAGAAGACCACTGTAAGTTCTTCCAACAGCCTGAGAAACAAAAACATTGAAATAAATATAAATTGGTTTACTAAGTCTCTCATGAGACTTTTGTGAGTAATTTCTTTTTCAGCACTCTAAATCTGATATGTAGATTTTTTTTCACTAAAATTGTCCTATGAAACAAACACAGGGTAGATGTACAATACCTTAATGAACTGGACAAGAGCATTTTTTGGGTCTTGCTTGAAAACCGACTGTCCAACATTAGCCTTTAAAAGAATGTTTTCTACTTCTGAGAGTTTAAAAATCAGTCTTGTCATTTCAGTCAGCTGCTCCATGTAGGCTTTTCCTAATTATTACAAGAGAGCAAATAAGTAAATACAGTATAGTTATGCTTTTAGATTTAATTTAGTCCCAAATGATTAAGTGAAACATTATTTCAAGATATCTAAAACACAAGTATTTGGCAACCAATTGCATCTCTCCAGAAAAATAAACCAAACACAATCCAGTTATTTTTCTGATATTATTTGTAAGAGAATAAAGAGTTTTAAGTATGGATAACCAAGCTGATGGGCTTCTTTTTAAAAAAAACCTGCAAAATCTGTATGAGAAATAGTGACTGGAAGACATGTTCTACAGATAATGAGAATTGCAGTGGTTTTATAAGAAGGGATGAAGTATTGCTCTAAGAAAGCAAAATATCCAATGTAAAAAAAGGGGAAAATTAATTGCAGCTGTATTCCCCCACCCCTCCTTTCTTTTTTTCTTTTAGGCCATTCACAGCATGATTTCTGACTATTTACTTCAGATTTTCACTTTTTTTAGAGCAGTTTCTCCATGGGGGAAAAATAACTTGTCTCCTTGGGAGCAAGTTTTTATTCTTTGCTTCCAAGGAAACAAGCTCTTTTATCTTTGTTTGTGATAAATTTGTCATATGCAGAGCAGGCAAACCATCAATAAATAGCACAAGCAGTGTAAAGAAACACATTTTGTAATTAGGTAAAAGTAAAGGAATACAAACAAAAATATATTTGTAATTAGCTGAAAATGTTTGCCAGCTTTGCAATATAGCCCCGTTACTGCAAACATGAGGGAAATGTGAGCACTTACCAACTGTTCTCTCAGCATCTGTCTTGGCCAAGGCACCACTTGGTTGATCGAGGAACATTTGCAAAACGCAGCGAAACCATGAACGTACTGTCAAAGCTTCATAGGACGTATAGCCCATGCTAGAAAAAGCTTCACGCAGTGAACTGCGTAGGTGGAAGAGGAAGAAAAAAGGTAGAGAGCTCTAATAAAAGTAGGCAGAAAGGTGACAGAGTGTCTCATTTGGCTGTAGATGAACATATACACGTACATATGTTTTGGCTACAAAAAACAGAGGGAGGAAAATTCACACAATGGGAAATGCCTTACTTTAACAGTGGATGATTTGACTGTATTAGCTAAACTGACAATGTGCAATGATAGAAATAGTTTATCTGAATCAGCCTGGAACTTCATATTGGCACTGCTCATGCTGCTCCAGCCTTTTATACAAAGCCAGCCCAGGTGTCCCAAGCTACTCTGAAGTCTGCTTAGTTCTAACTACATTAAAGCTGGAGAAGAGAAGATCTGCTTTAGCAAATAAAGATATGCCATGTTCAAAACAGATCCAAAAGGGAAACATAAAAGGGCGCCTTGGAGATGAGAAAGGAAACTGGTGTACTTGGCAGTACACTTACAGACATATTAATTTAGGTATGTGTACACACACAAGTATATGCATTCCCACACAAACTTGCTGTATCTACTTTCAAACACTTGCTACCATTCTACCAGTCAGGTGTCAGACCAGAGTCACTCAATGCACAGTCCCTGTACTCTATTGCTCTGTATTCCCAAAGTTTTATTTGCCTCGCTACCATGAGTAGCTGCTGCTGCAGTCATTTTTCCCAAGCATATCAGCCTTGTATCATTAATTCTGGAGAAACTCCTTGCTAAAAGACAGAAGGTGCGTGCTGCACTTTATTCCCCATTAGTATCAAATGAGGTGCATGTGTGCTTCAGGTCAGGGATATTTCTAGAAAATAGTTACATGTTTTATTTGAGAGACTTCCTCCCTGGTCAGTCCTAATGAAAAACGCTTGTACTCTTCCTTGGTATGTGTACATATGTGTAAATCTAGTTATATTTTCTACTGATTTTTTACTCATGCTTGCTACAGAATGTCAAGAAAGGTCCAAACGGAAACCAAACTGGATTCTACTTCTCACTAAACAACATGAATGAAGTTGAGGGGTTTTTCTGCTTCATTTACTTAAAGCCAGTGATGTCTGTATATTTTGTCTGAACCTCCCTGCTGAAGTACTAATGATAAAATAAGTAAAGAAACCAAATGAAAGGAAACAAAATTTTTAAAAAATGAACACTGAATTCCAGGACCAAAAGAGTACAAATAGGTTGCCTATGGACTTAATGCTCCTTGCAGTAACATGAAAAGAAGTTCAGTCTCATGTAATCTTGATGTACACAGCTAGTCTTGGTCCCAAAGACTCACAAACCCTCTTTCTGTTGTAGTCTCACTCTTGTTTATCTTGCTTGCTAGTAGGTGGGCCACTTAGGCATCTTCCTAGAATTGGAAAGGAATATGTTCCTGATCCTTAGAAAGGAAAGAAAAATAACTACCTGCTAAAAGCATGGCAAGTGGTCCTTTTAAAACAATGAGCTTATTCACATGCTCAAAGTTAGTTTGGACAGGTTCTAACACTAAAATGTTATACACAACATAGATCTGGAGAGGAAACTTTAGGCTCTACTGCAGAACAAAAGCTCCTGCCGGAGCTTGCAGGGCACAACAGTATTGGAAACAAAAGAATCTTTTTACTTCTTAACTGAGGATGTTTGATGTGACAATTATCAGAGCAAAGTAACCATGAAGTCTTAAGATCCCAGCACTTAGATACTTTGATAACTTTTGCTATAAAACTGCATATGGTAAATAAGTACATGAATCATGCTACAAAAAAAAAAAAAAAAAGTGCTTGCAAGACAACAGTAACACTTCTGTATTCTACTAGAAGTATCTTACCTTAGGTTCTCATTGTCCTTTCACAAGGAAGCTGAGCTAGGATAACAATGTATCTATGTATACATTGTTAACAATATGTCAGGTGCTTAATGAATAGTGGTAACAAATACTTAAGTAACTGCTTTCAAACACCTACTTGAGTGAAGAGAATTAGTTATTAACCATAAGACCTAAATAATACCAAAATTCAAGTTTGGAAATCAAATTTTTTTCCTTGCTCCCACCCAAAGAGCAATAAAATTCAAAATTGTAAAATTCAGATTATAAAAGGAATTTATGTGCCTAACTCATTTCATTCATCACATTCTAGGTATCTGCAACCTTGTATGAAACTCACCCTATAAAAATCATAAAAGAGAAATATAGCAGAGGACTGAACACTCCTTTCCCAAGTTCCAAATTGACACACAAGGAACTAAATTCAACCTTTTCTAACACCTCCCTACAAGAAGGCCATAGCCTCATCTTTGTCAATCACACTTAAATAATCCTCGCCATATCCTGATTTACAGTTACTGTCCTTAGTACACTACGTACCCTAAAAATGTGCAACATTTTTCACTTTCAAATACAGTCCAACACAGAAATATTCCCTTTTTCTCTCTCATTTCTCACCTCCCCTGCTTCCAAAACCTGATTCAGAAGCGGGCAAGGCGGGCAAAAAAAGCACACAACAAAAACAACCACCATCCATCCATCTTAGGTTCACAGAGGCTTATTTAATGAAAATAAAATTTCTCAGGTATATAAAAATTTGACTGGATTGTCCTGGGCAATCTGCACTAGCTGACCCTCTTTGAGAAGATGTAAAGAATCTGGACCATTTTAATGAAACATTACAGTCTGAAGCAAGATTTTCCTCAAGTCTAATGAAGGATGAAAAGGTACTGGAAGAACAAATTGTCACAATTTTTCACCTGTTTTGAATTAGATGACTTAGATATCTTGACACGAGCTGAGGCCACACCATGTCATCCCATCCAAACAGCCGCATCATGGACAGAACAGGCTGTGGCTGGAGATCTGATAGGGCTTTGCTGGGTATATCCAAAGCTAAGAGAGTAAAACCTGTTTTTAAAGAGAGAAAAACATGGCAACATTTTAATAATTTCTCAGTGTAATCCCTGTTCCACAAAAAGTACTGAAAATTAATTACAATTAGTAATTTGTGGTCTGGAAGTATCATAGAAATCTCAGTTTAAACTGGGCAACTGTTCTAACAACAATTGTTTGTACCCATGTTAAAAATGTAGTCTCTATCCCAAGCAGTTTTTAAATCATCAAGACACATGGGCAGCAAAGGAGGAAAAATGGATCCTAACATATGCAATTTAAAATAGATTCACAAAACCGCAGTTTATAAATTCTGAAGGCATAGTTTTACCACCTCTGCAATGTCTTAAAACCTGCTTTTTCGTCTTCTTCTCTTTCTTACCTCCATCCACTATATCTTGCCCTGTACACTTAAGTATTACTGTGCTTTACAGGGTTGAGTTTTATTTATTTGTTTTGTTGTTTTTACACACTTCTCACAGTGAAAAACTGTATGTGGAAAGAATTCACTCAATAAAAGCTGGTATCTCTCTATTTAAAGAAGACTTTCATCTATCAAAAGTTACCACATAAATAAAACACTACAGAAAAGATTTACTCTTGGAAAGGATCTCCATAGAACTGCCTCAGATCTGGAAACTGGGGCAGTAGTTTGTGCCGATTTTTGTTAATGAAGCATAACCTTTAGCTGTTTCTGTTAAATCTACTCTAGAATCTGTATCTAACACTACCAGAATAAAAAATATAATGTATTCTTAATACTGCCAATAACAAGTGCATTAAAACTCAGAAATTAGATGTAATCTTAAATGCTGAGCAGTTGTTGGGTTATAGGAAATGAGAAGCATCAAATGAGTCAGGAAAACTGACTTTGGTGGGCAATGAAAAAGTGGCTTATTAGTTCCCAAATTCTCCAGTTCAAGTAAATATAAACCTGCATGCATTGAGAAACTGACTTAGAATTAGACAGAAAAGGCTAGGTTTTTTTTAAAAAATTGTTTTCATTAACAATAAATAATTACAACAAAAAAATTGTTTTCATTAACAATACAGGGATCGACTATCTTAAGCCTTGAAGGACTTTTCATTTCCTCATGTGCCTCAGAATAAACAATAAGGTCATACAAAGTCCCCAGTCTGCCTTAGGTGAGGAAACAATTTGTGCCAGCCTTCTTCCAGATCGCCTCGTTTCTGCAGCATCAGCCATAACAGAGGTTAGGAAGAAATGGGAGGCAGAAGAGTGCTGTGAGGCCCAGGCTGTTTGCCTGGCAGGGGGAGCAGGAGAGCTGTGACAGCTGCTCTCTCTCTTCTCTGGGCTGCAACCTTAAGGCAAGAAGCTCAAACAGCGTGGGAAAGGTTTGCCTGTCTCTGTAGTGCTACCTAACACATCTCTATAAAGCAGGTCACAATTGCACTCTCCTCCTTCTCAGAGGAGTTTATAATAGCTTGCTGCTCTTGCTATTTCACTGTGCTAATATAAAATAAAAAAAAAAAATCTATGTCACTGCAGGAAATGAATGAAAGTTTTGACATTAACAACCTCCTCCTTTGATTTGTATTGCTGTTTCTCACACATGTTTCAGCAGTGTGAGACCACTACTGTTGCACACTGCCTCTTTCATTAATGCTGCCTCCTAACTACCACAGAGCTGCTTCAAATGAAGGGTCTTTTAGCTTTTCTATTACCAACTCAGTACTCCTGAGCTTGTAACTATATCTAATTCATATCATGATGGGAAAAAATATTTTATGCTTCACTCCTCTGAATTTTAGTTAACTGGATACAAGATTTCATTGTAACTGCAGAATACCATGTTAGCTACTGATGTGAAAGATCAAACTGGCTTATCTTTCTATTCACTGCCAAGCTGACTCGTTGCATGTGGAGTTCACACACATACGGAATGTTGTACTTCAAGATTAAAAGCATTCAGTGTAAAGAAAGACAAATAATTAGAATGAATTATGAAATGGTTTTATGACGATGAACAGAAGGGCTCGGCAAAAAGCAACAGTCAAGTAAGCAATCTTTTAAAAATTGCTTTCAAATGAAAAAACTTAAGTTTGACTCTCAGCCATTATGAACTGTTCAACACTAATAAACCTCTACAAAAACAACGAAATTTTGAATACAGTGAAAAACAGTATTCTTATTTATATTGTATAACACTTGCATGTTGATTATAATCTGTGACTAGTAGTGAAAAAAGTCAGGTTTGTATAACTTCAAATCCCTTTGGCATTTTCAATGTGTTTGTACTCTATTAAGGAATTCAACATTACAGTATTTCTTTCTGTCAAAACATTTAGTACAGATTCTACTTTTTGTATTTATATTTATATATAAAAAAAATATAAATATATATATAACATATATACACACACATATTTAATTTATAGACATATATATATATATATATACATATATATATATATATATATTTAAGCTACTACATGAAAGGAGAAATATCTCGAAGTACAAACTCCTTGAAAGTTTGTGACCCAGAGAATAGCACCAAACCCAGCAGGTCGCAGGCAGGGTCAGTGCTAACCTGCAGCTGTATCAGCAAGCTGTGGGGAAGGCAGCGTCTGTGACATTCTCTGGCTCTTCAGGTAAGGAAAGAAATTTCTCCAGAGAGCACTGGCGACAGCAAGGTGGTGCTCTTTAGCCACTAATGGAAGCTGTGTGCCTGGGGCCGTGTTTCCCACTTGAAGTCCCCGGTCTACACGTTCGTGCACGCTCCTAGGGAGAAACAAAAACAATGTTTATGTTTAATAAATGAAAAATTCACATCTTCTTAAAAGGCATTTACAACTACTTTAAACTGTAGAGTCTGAGGAACTGAAGGATCATTTTGAGCAATTAAAACCTTTATGCAAAGACATTATGCATACCAGTTATTTGATGGATGAATGATGGCATATTAAGCACCATAAAGTTAATGTTAATTACTAATGTCAACCATTAATTATATGCTTTTTAATATGTCAGATCAAAATGAGAAATTGGCAGCCTTAAAATTAATATCTGCATTTTGCAACTGTTAGCATGACAAGCAAGTCTGCCTCCAATCCAAAGCCAGGTGCTTCTCTAAAATTTTTGTCACTAGGATTTTTAGGATAGAGTTGTGTACAGCAAATAATGGCAAATGATTTTCATCAATTGTAAAGCTTCCTTCTGAAATCTCCTTCTCACTTGTAAAATCTCACTAGGTACGAGTTTAGAGAAAAGATTAATTTTATCCTGATGCACTGCAGACAATTAGGTTTGACAGCAATGCCCACAGCTTTGTTAGTACAGTAAAGACAAAAGTTACCACTACACATAACTCCCATCTCTTCCTCAGACAATGTGGCATGAATTCAATAACACACTCAATTTTCTTTGATTCTTCTAGTACCATTCCTGCTACTTAATCTAATTTGGAAGTTGTGACTTTCTAGAGGTTTAATAGAGATATGTCTGCAGGGAATCAATGTTCTCCAATAAATGGGGGGGGGGGAGGGGGGAACATTAATAAATTTGTCTGGTAGAGCAGGATAGGAGGCATTACAGTACTGGGCTGATCAACTAAATAACATGCTTATTAAAAACAATCTGTAGGAACGCACTATCATTCCTGTTCCTATTTATCTTCTGGTCAACCCAATTGAGATTGTGCATTAAAGCACAGGCAGCATTATTACATTTGCTTTATTAAATTCTATAAACAGCACTGTAAAGTCAGAGTCAAGATATTTATAAGATAATGGCAAACCGCAGAGGCATCGAGAATTGCCTTAACACTAACATTCCTAGACTCCGTTTTTTTCTTAACTGCCACTCTCACAATAGCAACTGTTTCACAAAAATCTTCTCCTAGATCTTTATTTTATGCTTACCCTAATTTGAAATAAACCAAAACAAAAATAGAAAAAACTCCAGCTCCTAGTTCCCTTCTGGGAACGGAGGAAAATTATGAAAGAATTACACAACTCACAGCACTCATTAGGACATCTGAAATGGAATAATTTTAAATAAAGAGTAGGTTGGCTGCAAGGCCTTCCCGTACTATGGTTGATATTAGAAGCGCATCTCATTATATCAAATTAGTATCCAAAAATTCTGCCCAACACATAATTTAAAACATAAAACATACTGGCTGTCAAAGGTAACGATACCTTCTGCCTGCCTGCAGGCATTCATTAGTTTCAATAGGACAGACAGAGAGAATTGAGTACCAGCTACTTTTCGAATGGCTACATTTAACCGACAAGGAAAGGTATGCAGCATTAGGAGGAATCAAGGATTTCTTTGAGAGATGGCATGAGTCCAAACACAGGAACAGAAGCCAGGAATTCTAAACCCAACATTTATTCCCTCTGTGGCTTCACATAAATCATACAGCCTTTGTTAGCCTCAGTTTCCCAGCCATGATATTTGGATAGTGAGACAGCTTACCCTTTAAGGATGCTGTGAAAACAATCAATGCTTAGAAACTGAGGATTATATTCAGTATGTCAGTTGGTATTCCTATTTACAAGGCATATTCGCCATGTCAACATGAACTGAAATAGAAGCAAGATTAGCATAAAAAGTCAAGCAACACTTCTTTGGGAGCATCCCCTTATGAAAAAAGGACAAAGAAAAGGGTGTAGAAACACTGAGGTCTAGAGATCAAATGATGAAAAGGCAAAAGCAAGGCCAAAGACAAAAGTTAAACAATTATTTTTGCCTATTACAAAAAGGAAAAGTTTTAACAGTAAAAACAAAGGGCTTTTCTGTTCTATTTTGTTAGGAAAGGAAAGCATGATGCCTCAATGCAGAGACTAAAACTTCTGGGACCAAATTCTGCCCTACTTACACTCAGACTACACTGTAAAATTGCACAAAGACCTTTTTCTCTCCTCTAAATTGCCTCTCCAAAGACGGGTGCCTTGCATCTCCTTTAGCCATCTATGCAAAGTAGAAGGGTGTACAGACTTCCAAAGTAAGGTAATATATCTCTGTGTCAGTGGAAGGGCAACACGTACAAATCCGTATTTATGTTTATTCATAGTAACCTACACAAATGCTAGCAATAAGGTAAATGCTTGGAATTGATGGGGCATCAATATATGCTGCAGCTGATGTAGCCAGCTACTTCTATCAACTAGCACATTTTTTAACTCTACAAAAATATTAATAAATGCAATTTTACTTTTTATTCTGTTTTCTACTTTTTTGTAACACTAGACAAGCATACCATCAAAACATCACTCAATTTCTAAAATTTTTTACATCCAATTTTCTATTCTTTTAACAACTCTTGAACCACCAGTTGCCTTATTACGTTGGCAATAACTTCTGGTTTTTACTTCTTTTAAATAATGAATTTCCTATTTCTTTAAAAAATTGTGGGGTTTTTTTTTTTTTTTTTTTTTTGCTTTGTTTTGCCGTCAGATCAAATAAACCCTTGTTTTGTTAAAGAACAGAATGCTTGTGCAACCAGAATGAGGATTGTGCTGGATGCGTAGGAATAATAGCAAACAGGATTATTTTCTATATCCTACACCTAAGGTAAGGAATTGCAGCCATTTATCTGGATGTAGATACTGTAATCACAAAATACGCCCTTGCAAGCCTGCATTACTGAAACGAGTGAAGCTTTAGGTCAAGCCAGAAGAGTAAAACATAAAACTCATCAGCCTGCCTAAATAACGGAAACTTTCAAGTCACTACTAGTCTATAATCTGCACTGGATGCCTAATAGCATCCAGACTTAATGCAAAGTCATTTCATTTGATCTACGAGGGTTCAGAACTCCCCAACATGAGAGAAGACCTCTCTCTTACCAGCATTGCCAGGGGCTACCACCCTCAGGGTCTCACAGGCTATGAATACAGATAATGGTTTCTTCACAGACTGAATTCCCAGCTCCTTGACTCCCAGTCCAAGGCAGCCCAGCCACAGCATCTAGAAATCTCAGCTGCCTCGAACAGCCAAGATTAAGCTCAAGAAAGTCAAGGATCTGAATGACCTCCTGATGTTGAAACAAATAATTTAAAAACACCACCTGAAGGACCAACATCCTTGGATAAAACTAGGGAGGGAGACTGTAGGAGATATATGAGTATTTCTAAAATGGTAAGTGGTTTTAATGCATAGAATTTCAACTACAGACATCAGTTATTTCCAGAAAAACTCAGGCAAAGTGAAAGGAAGCAAAGCGCCATCAGAATCAGATTTAAAGAGATGCAATAAGTGTTTTGTGCCCTTTGCAAACCAACAGAACTTGCACAATACTTAAATTTTAAGATTTCCCTCCCAAACATTCTCCCTTTTTTTATATCATTATCACCACAGTTCATGGAATCACAGAATTGTGTTGTTTGGCAGGGATGTTAAAGGTGACCTATTCCCCACACCCCTCCATGGACATGGACATCTCCCAATAAGACCAGGTTGCTCAGAGTCCCATCCAATGCACTGAAGTCCTGGTTAACAGGATGTTTAGTTATGACACTGACAGCAGGCTTACAAGAATTTTAAGTGCTACAACATCTACTTTATGGCCTCAAAGTGCCTAAGCTGGATGCTAAACAGCTAAGGCCTATGAAAACAGCCTTAATGTCTCTGAGGACACATTTTGGTACCTAAGGAAGCTGGGTGCTTAAAAGGGAGTCACCTACATACTATCAGACACTTCCACATTCAGTCTGTTTCAGTGAGACATGCATGAAGGAAGGTGACTAAATTCTGCCCAAGCCTGATTCAAATATCCAAGTCTGCTTTTAAATCTGTTTCTAAGCTCTCTGGGATAGAATTTCTTTTTTATATCACTTTACATAGCACCCAGTATATTGAGAGAATGAGTGCAGTAGGAACTGTCACAGTGCACAGGATTTTCACCCACCTTTGTGGAATTAAAAACTGCATTTCAAAAAGCTAAGCAAAATGAGAACTTAAGACCAAAAATAAATTTTCCCATCCATTAAAAGAAACATTTGGAAAAAGATCCCACAGTTTATAATGTGTCAGCACTGTGTAAGCCATAACAATAGCACCACCACAGAGCTGTACTGCTGTACAGCAAAGTGTATAAGCAGAAATAGAAAAATAATGACACAGTATTATCAAACATCAACACACCCTTATCAGTTCAGTATTTATTAAATGATGTTTTAGTGTTCTCCATTTTAATTTGCTTCAATAAACCATTTGTTTAAATGTTTACTCAAAAAAGGAGTCCAAATAACATGCCTGGTTATGAATGTGTATGATGATTACTGACTTATGCAATGGTGTAGGGAGGTCTAACAAGGGAAGAGGAATGTTTCTCAGAACTCTAATACATAGAGCTTTTAGCAAATGCTTAAAATCACCTATGGTGCTTAAGTTCTGTATAGTGGATTTGTACAACACCATTAGTACCAGTGTTACAGCATGCCTTCATCAGGAACAACATGAAGCATACACGAAGTGATGTCTCTTAGATGTTGGATGAGATCCAAAGGGATACAAGGATGTAATGATTAAAAAGCAGGGCACAAACAGATATCAGACTCCTGAATAATAATTCCCAAACTGCTCACTTAGTCAGATCACCCTCTTTTAACCAGAAAGCTCCCTTGGTGCTGGCAACTGACCTACACAAAAGCCTTGAGCTGAGCATCTAATTCACAATCTCTATCTACTGGGGCCCAGAAATTTGATCATGACTGATCCACAAAAAAAAAAAAAAAAAAAAAAAAGCAAAAGCAAAAGCAGGTTGCATAAGGCACAGCAGCACAGCAGTAGCTACTTGCATTTTCAAACACTGAGTACACTTTTCTTTATGTAACAACCAATGAATCACAGCAACGGGGTGGAGGGCAGCTGGGTCCAGTTTTGACATTATTTTGGGCTCTGCTCTTGATTGTGAGTTTTACATTAAGTCAGTTACCAGATAAAAATGTGAAATCTCAGAACAGGGAATGAAGCCCATGACACTCTTCTCTCCCAGTATTACATACTAACTCCTAGAAAGCAGATATTTAATAATTCCAGGTGCTGCCTGTGATATAAAGGACAAACAAACAACAAAAAAAAAAAAAAACCAGGACACTTAAGTACACATCTTCAGCAGCTGGGTTCTACAAGTGGTTCCAAATGCACAGATTTCTGTTTTCAGAACACTAAATCAGATGCACACCTGACACATGCTGGATTCAATCCTTTACATTTTCTGTATGTTAACAGGATACAAAATCCCAGAGAGAAGACAAGAGCTGTTTGTTGTACCAGACACATATGTTGCATGTGTCAACGAGCTGCTGGTGAGCTGTACCTGTTACTGTAGGTGATCAGACCACTGTCTCTTGGAAAACCCCTACATCATTTGAGAGCAGGGTACTTCCAAGTGCTTGTAACGCTTAAGCTCACCTGAACAGAACTTTCAGGCAGAGAGATACTCAGAAATAAAAGGTCAAAAGAAGCCAACATCACCACAACACTGTAGAAAGAAACTGATGCACAGGAAGTTCCACCTGAACATGAGGAAGAACTTCCTTATTGTATGGGTGACTGAGCACTGGATCAGGTTGTCCAGAGATGTTGTGGAGTCTCCCTCCCTGGGGATATTCGAGAACTGCCTGCAGGCAATCCTGTGCCATAGGCTCTAGGATGACCCTGCTTGAGCAGGGAGGTTGGAGCAGATGACCCCACTGTGGTCCTTCCAGCCTGATCCATACTATGATTTCAATTACTACGGCTTCTCAGCAAAACCTTAGCTAACCACTGCTAAAAGATACTTTCTCTACCTTCCTCCACCCAAAACTCCTACTCAGACTGCATTTGTTTGGTTTTTTGCCACATACACATTAGGAATACATCACCCCCAAACATCTTAAAACATATTTTGCATTGTGTTGCCTTAATTGAAAAAATGACTGTTAACAATCCTTTCAAGATCCTTTCAATTTAACACACATCAATTATTGCTTGGGTAGAAGCAGATCACATACTCTTTCCTACTGAAGATACAGTAGGTTTAAATAGAGCCATTCTAGTTCCTTCATTGGTGGTATAAATCTTCAAATCTCAGTGGAAGAGCCTAGTATATTCCTATTGTTGGTGAATCATTGACAGAACAGACTCAACAGTTAAGAAGATTCTAATGTGACAATTTATATAAGCAGAGTAATTAAAGTATATTAGAAATCCAGATAATCTCTCCCAATCAAGCCAATGAAGGGCAGCCCGTGGGCATTCAAATTACACATTGCAATTTAGCTCAGGGTCACCTTCCCAAGTTAAATAATACCAACAGAAAATGCCTTAAACAAAATGATCCTTACTCATAACTAAACCTATTCAGGAAATTACATAAAGCTTTTTGAAAATAGACACATTTTAAGTAGTTAGCCACTTTAAACCACTACTTTTTTCCTGCTATTGATTTGAAGATTAGGAGACCAGAATTAATTTCTCAGACATTACTTGAAATATTCACTAAAACATAGGGACAAGAGGAGAAAATGTTTCAGATCCCTTTAAATATTATAATGAAGAACAGCAGTAGTATTTTCTCACATTACCTGAGAGGGGGTTAAAACAGATAATGCAAGATGCAGTAGTTAAATAATTGTATTACCAACAGACAGGGAATCTAGGGTTTATGATTTTTTTTAATATTCTCATAAGCAATTTTTTTTACTGCCTTCATTTAAATTGTTTTGTTTCTTTCATGCATCTTCTTCAAATCTGTCTATTGACTGCACAATTAAAAGCAATTGATTACATTTTGACATAAAATTAAAAGTAAATAAAACCCAGTATATATAGTTTTCCAAATTTAAGGTTATATTAAGAACAAAACAAAGCAAACAAAAAACTCCCCCATAAAAAATAACCACTGCAACTGATCCCATAATACAAAAAAATGGCAAATATACACTATGCAAATTTTAAGTCCAAGTTCCTAAATTTTTTAATACATAACTACTACTTCTTTACAGAAATACAATTCAAGAAATGGGGCTCTTCATCTGAAATTAATACAGAAGCGTTTACTAGATTTCTGTTCTTCACCGAGTTATTTAGATTTGAATGTAACAGAGCAAAGAGTATATACCACAGAAAAAACTGAACTGAAAGTCTCAGGCTTTTAAGACAGCCATTTTTCAACAGCAATATGGAAACAATAATTTGCTATGATCACATGACCAGCAAAGATCTCACTGATTAAATGATCTTCCCAATCAAGGAATCACTGAAACTGACAAAAGCAGCCATGACTTAATCCTCTTCAAAGTTTTCAAACAAAGCTTTCAGAGTAAGGGATGTTAATTTGTCAAGCTGCAATATTTCAGAATACAGCTATCCCTTGAAACTTTAAATATTCTTTGGGAATTCACTTTCTGAACTTTTAGAAGGAAACTGCACATTGGTGTGACAAAGACTCAATATCTAGGTGTAATTCATATATACTCCTTTAATTTTTTCTACTGGGTAGCAGAAGTTACACAAAGGCCAAAGTGGTACTAACCTGAATATTCCTGCCCTTCACTGAAGAGCAGTGAAAGTTCCCAAGATATCACCTACAGACTTGGCAGAGACAAAAATATGAAAAGTGTGAAAAGACATTTTAAAACTCATGACATTGCAGAAGAAATGTGGATATCCCTCAAAGATGAAAATGGGCACACAGCAAATTCTGTAGAATTTAACTAAGAAAGAAAAAAAACCAAAAACCCACAAATGAAGTGTCAAGCAAAGCCAGTTCTCCCTACTATATTATACCACTTCTTTTACTGCATTCTTCCTGCCGTGACCTTTACCCCATGCATTTACAACAGAAGAGAGACTTGGATTCTCAATGAGACTAGCAATGATGCAGGTCAAAAAGATGATATTATCATGGGATTCAAATGAATACTCCATATAAACACTGAAACACTTACAAGAACTTTCCACTGATTTCTTGATGAAAGTCTTACATAAATGGAGAAATGGGTTAGGAGTCCACCTGGAGCAACTCCTACTAAATTACAAGAAGCAGCAAAGATTTGGCAAACAGCTAGTATAAAATATAATCATGGACAAAGGAAAGGAAGTCAAACTTGAAATTCTTTTCTACTGACTGGATTCTCTTTCCTTTAAAGACATGCAGTACAAGTGTCACCAAAATTCTGATTTTATAATGTGGAATATTGAAGATGGGGCAATAATTTCCAATGATTTTTCTACGCATTTAACATCAGATTTCAGAGGAAAGCTGTTCATTACTAGGACTGAATTAATAACAGAAAATGTCAACAAATCTTATGTTGTTCCTTCAAGCCATTGATTCATAGATAATTTGTGGATGGGGAACATTAGGAAATGCTTTTCTTAATTACTCAAAAATGTTCTTGTATATTTCTTTTAGAACACATATTTTCCAAAAGCATTCACTATTTTGTAAACAATTAAAGAGCATAAGAGCCTCTTGGTTAATCACTAATTCGTTCATCAATACATTGTTTTACCTATTCTTGAATGGCTAGGCTTGATGATTATTCTCTCTATATTTCTTCTAAATGAAGAATTTCACGGCAAGAGTTGCAAGACTACACTAATAAATAAATTTTAAAAATTTAGAAAAATTATCTGCCCATCGAGGGGCTCGTCTCCTGATATCAAAAATTCTAATCTTCACTGGGACTGAAAGTGTTAATGCTGTGAATAAAATATTTTCAACTGCAACTGAATCATGTGAAGATTATCAATATAGCAGCAATGTACAGAGGTGCTCCAGCAAGGTTACAGAGTTTAATATAATCCTCTCTATAGCTAAGCACAGTAATAGAGAACCCTGTGTTCACTGTGACAGCATGTTGTGTGCGCTCAGTAATACTTTTAAAATACATGGGGAGAACAAGAAATCCCCAACATCCTTATCATTCTCAAAGACAAAGTGAAGATACTAACAAGAACAGACACACAATGCTAAAACACAAAGGTACAGAAAAGCCAAACATTCAAAGCTGCAGAATATTACTTAGCACTTTCTCCTTAACCCTTCTCAGTGGGTTTAACTGCATCACTGAAAGACAAGTTGTTATGACCGTAATTTAAATGCAAGCAACAGAGCTTGAGCTTGCTTTGTCTAGATCTGCTGTGGGGGAATATTACATCTGCCACAGCCACCCTAGCAAATTTGTGTTAGAGAGCTGTTTTCTTTTCATAATCACATTTAGAAAAGATAAGGTTGCAAGAGCAGCAAAGACAACACAACCTGTGTTAATTCAGTGCAACCAGTTCACATTTCAGATTGTGGAATACTGTTGGGAAAAACTGACACGTCATTTGAGCCCAACTGCAATTTTCCTTCATTACCTTCACTGGTGTTCAGCCATGCTAGCTACTCCCCTTTACTATACAGGCACATTCTAAGATCACAGTTTCCTTTGTGTCCACAAGGCAAAATACAAACTGCAAGGCATAAACACACAATGTGTCCCTTTGCTGTCCCAAAATCTGAAGTCCTAGGAGAGTGTCCAGATACTCATTTTAGCATAAGGGCTCAGCCATTCACAGATCTCAGCCAAGCAGTCTTTCCTAGATTCTGCACTATTCAAGGCACTGGGAGTCATCTTGTTGCTTTGAACAGGTGCCTGCTCAGTTCTTTTGAAGAAACAACAGAAAAAGTAGAGATAAAAAGACACTTAGTTACCCTAAGCAGACTTTCACTATAGGTCAGGTACAGAATTTTTTAATCCTCTGAAAGAACAAAGGAAAATAAAGAAAAAAATTTAACAAGCTGAATTGAAATTGATACTATTCTAGGCTTTTGTATTCCCCTTTTTTAGTTCACAAATACACAAATATCCCCACCTAAACCAAATTTAATATTTATAAGTAGTTGCCATATCACAGAACTTAAAAGAGTTGCATTTCAATTCTTAAAAGTTTAATTTTGAATAGAAATCTTTTGCAACATTGCAATTAGTTTTGATCAAATTAAGACAAAATTCCCCAATAAATTCCCTGTCACCTCACAAAATTAAGAGTTTAAAAGGAAAACAAAAAAACCTCTCATTTACCACTAATGGGAAGGAGGAAGCTTACAGAACTCAGTGGAAGTTGTGACATGCCCTGACCATGAGACACTTCAGCCTTTGGATTTGAAATTTCTGTTAATTTATTTGTTTAAAAAACCACTATCTTTTATCTAAAATATTTCTTCTTTCTAGTAATCTTTTATCTAAAATATTTCTTAGAGAACTGAGAAACCGTCATAACACTTCTGTAACTTCAGAGTTATTATGAACCTAAGTCCTTTCTCTTTTCTTTAACAGGAGATTTTGTTTCCAAACTATTTTATATTTGAAAGAATAGGGAGCCCAGATCACTTCGGGTTATATTTATTCAAGTTCAGACTTAATTAGGAACAGAAATGCTAATATATGCCACACAGGGAACAGAAAGTACTAACTGTTAGGTATTTATATAAAAACAACACATCACTGCTGGTACCACGATTCTTCCTTCTTGCCATCAGAGCAGAACAGTTACAACCAAAGATTCAAGGGTCACAGCTAAGAAGTTTAGCACCATTGGTTCCCTCTTAAAAAGTATCTTCCTTCAAAATAATCAAAAGAAAGATCCACTCAACCCCATCAAGATCTTCTGAGTGAACTCCTGACTGCCCACAACCACATCCAGATGGCTTTTGAATAGTTCCAAGTACGGAGACTCCACAATGTCCCTAGACAACCTGTACCAGTGCTCAGCCACTCTCACAGTGAAAATAAAAGTGTTTGCTGATGTTCAGAGGGGCTCAGCTGTGCCTCTGGTCTTGTCACTGGGCACCAGTAACAGCCTGGCTCTTTCATAAAGCTCTTCCATTTGGGCAGAAGTTCTAAAATTCATCATACTCTAGACATTATGTGTGAAACAGGATTTCTATTTTATTTGTCACTTGTTAGTTTTGTGCATTTTTTATTAAAAGCTAAAGTCATGGAAAGAAGCTTTTTTGGAAGAGACCCCTGGAGATACAACCCTTGGCTCAAAGCAATGCCAATCTTCAATAAACTAAGGAGGGAAATTCTACAACCTGTGTTAGAAATGTTCTAATGATTGTGAAAATTTTATCCTCATTTCTAATAAAAACTTCTTTCATCACAATCCCAGTCCATTGACTCCTACAACCTTTGTGACAAGTCTGATTCCATCTTATAGATAAGCTTCCCCAGTTAGACTCCTTTACAAATCAATAAAATGCCTTCCACCTACCACCATCCAAACTCTTTTCCTAAGGATGAAAAACTCATCTTTCTCTGTCTGTCCTTGTGAGAGCATTTGCTTCTGTCCCCTAATCATCATCTTGTTCATCCTCTGCTCAACTTAAATCATTATTTCAATGCTTTTCTTTTACTGGGAACTCAACATGCTGCTTACTTATACAACATAATTTATTTGAACCATATTCTTGTAGAGCACCAGGAGGGCAATGAAATGTAGTTTTCTATAGCTACACAATAGCCCAGACTCAGATACAACAGATTTTCTGAATTTTTACAAACTATGTCTTTCTTTTACCAATTCCTTACTGTCTTTTTTTTTTTTTTCAGACAAAAGTTCATGAGAAAGAATAACTATATAGTGTGACTTGAATGCCAAGTAATGGTTCTGAAAGGCCAGCACTGAAATCCAGTTTTAGGTACAGTAATTTCCAAAATCCTGCCCTTAGCTCTTCCCTGGGACTCAGAGATCAGGATAGCGCCTGACAGAGAATTATAATGATGGGACAGGTTCATCTCTTCTCTAAACTATTGGTTAGACTTTTAAAAGTAATTTCTTACATAGTGCAGATGGCTGAAATAAAAATTAAGGTTGACCCTAAACAGACAATTTCTCACAAATCAGACGCCAGTAGTTCATCAGACTCCCAGTGCTGATGGACTCCCTACACTGGGGAAGGGACATCCACATACTGTACTAAAGTGTATCTCTCTTTAAGCTCAGTGTTTCATTAAAATACGAATACAGATCATTTTGGAAGAGTATACAATCTTTAGGTGATGGCAAAATTATGGCTACGGAAAGTTCATTAAAATTCTTCTTAGCCATGCTATAAAAAAACCCTAAAAAAATACAACTAAAAGTTCAACAATTTGTTCACAATTTGTGAAACATTCACTGAGGACACTTCTCCAATGTCTTCTATTATCTAGCACAGCTTTGGAAATGCAGTTTCTCTCATTGAGCATGTCCTCACCCAGGCTCAAGTACAAAGAAGCTAACACAAACTGGTAAAATTGTTATTCTCGCTTCAGAACTTCAGATGCTGAGTTGGTGGCACCTCAGTTAAAATTTTCTGATGGGATCAGCAGATATGAAATGGAATCTGAGGATAACTGCACAAAGTCCTGAGAAGAATATCAAAATATTAATATTAAAACCCCAAACAAAACAAACCAGCTAAAAATACTACTACCCACAGTTATCTCTCCAGACATTCTGAAATAATGCAAAGTAACAGACCTATCTTACCATTACACCATACACAACAGTAACACTGTTGGTATTATCACACAACTCATTTTTCAGGCAGGAAGCCTGAAAAATGAATCAAAAATACGCTTTGTTTAAAAGAAGACTATAACAGAGAGAGGAACTGTAGTTTTTCTTTTCTAAAATGAAACTCTCTTTCTCCAGCTTCTCTAGCTGTCTTTGCAGAAACCCAAAACTTGTACGCATTTGGATACCCTTTAGCAAGCTGCTCGGAGTCATATACTGTAAGTCATTTAGGAAAATCTTCCTCCCAAGTGAGAAAACAGATTTTGGAAGGCAGGCAAACTTGTACTCAAGATAATAAACTAACTTGTTTCCAAATTCCAAAACAAAGTATTTAATTTCCTTCCTGAAAATCAATTTTGTTCCTTATGGTGTATCTTGCAGGAAAGGATGCTGTTCCTGTAATGCATCTTTTTAGTGGAGGTGATCACTTTGGGTACAAAACATCCCGTAGTAACATTGTTCCCAACACTAGGTAATACAGACAATGGAGCTAATCTTCTGTCATCCAGGAAGAATGGCAGGCTTGCTAAGGTTATATCATCAACCTCTCTGAAACATGGTAAAAATCACTGTTAGAACTGATGATTTATTAGATCAAAGGTACCATCAACAATGTCAATTCTGCCTGGTAGTGTCAACAGGAATATGTTTTACAAGTTCTATACTGGGCAATCATTTAACTTCCAGAGCCAGTTACACTGTAAAACTCTGCACATAATTTATCCCGCAACCTGTGTGTGTGGGAAGTATTACCCAGGCAAAACTTCTCAGTCTGACAAAATGCTGTGATTTGCCCTGTTCAGATGATTGCGCAAACAGACTTCAAGCAATCATCAACAACAGTTTTCATCGTCAAACATGATAAAGTGTAATACTATAGGAGAGCAACCTATTGCTTTAAGACCAGATTTGATAGAATACAAATAAATGAACAATTACTACATTTTACATTTTGTCCAAATCTTATCCATTAGGCTTAAGTATTATTTAAGTTCACATTTATCTTTCACATTTTTAGCAATTTCTCCACAAAACACTCCTAATGCTTCCACAGTGTGCATGGTAACATTTTTGCTTACATATAGCTTGTACAGACATTCATTCCAATTAGGTGAAGTAAACAGAAAACAGCCATTCATAATTCCTCAAGTTACTGTCACCTTTTCTTTTACATAACAATCAACAGCCTTCAAACATTTTCCAGTTTGTCACATGCAGTTGATGATAGGTATTCCAACCAGTTCTCTTTTCCATATCATAGCAAAACTAATGTAGTTACTCCCAATAGTATGCACAATATTAAAAGAAAAGTATTTAATAATTCCAACAATGTAGATTCGATAACTTATCATGTTTCTTTTCAGTGTAAAAGTATTGCTACTACTCTACAAGGCTTCCTAAAGTTTAAGCTCATATTTCTCTATACGATAAAGAACATTTGATTGTAATGACACACATGCTGTAATGCCTTCCAAAA
Source organism: Certhia americana (assembly GCA_018697195.1). Classification (NCBI taxonomy): domain Eukaryota; kingdom Metazoa; phylum Chordata; class Aves; order Passeriformes; family Certhiidae; genus Certhia; species Certhia americana. The sequence goes on from CM031859.1 coordinate 37,925,998, forward strand.
GGCTAACTTTGGACAGAAAATATGCTCAATAAAACAGGATTGTATGAAATTGTGCTGGTTTTGCAATATTGTATTGTATTTAATAACAAAACAGAAAGGGATGTTGTTTAAAAACTTGCAGCACATATTTTTTAAAACATTCTGATTTTATGTGCCTGTTTGTTACTTAATTTCTTAAGATGCACTTGCCTAGTTTGCACGATTTGTCTTGTCACTGAGAAAGTAGCTGATGAAGGTGTTTCCTGATGTTTTTTACATAAAAAACACTATAGTGAAAAATCAGCATGAGCTCTGGGACATCTACCAGCTCCTACTACTCTGTCTATGCAGCATATCATGTCCTTGCCACACAGCATCACCTACCACAGGCAGATGACGCAGTGTTAATAATCTTACAAGTAACTTTTACAATTTTCTATGCAGCTGCTGAAAGAATTCAAAGACAACTTCAAGACACACAGAGTTAAATACTAAAGCTGGTTTTCCTATTTTGCTCTTCCAAACCCTAGACTAGAAAATCCCTTGAGTGAAAAGTCAGAGAAAGGCTACCATCCCTTCTAGGGTTAAAAGATGCTTTTGTAAGATTTTTAGGTCAGATTAACCTTTTGCTCACAATAGGGCCGGTTATTGGTTTTATTTTTTACTGTCTTTAACACAGGTAAAAAAAATCAATATGAAGCGAGACAAAGGGCTCCGAAGGCCCTGGCTGCACCAGCTTTTGGTTTGGCTCATACACAATCCTACAACATGCTGAGGCTGGGAAGGATTAGCCTGCTTGTGTTGAGTAAACCGATGATACTCAATAAACAGTTTCTGTTGTAAACCCCTTAGGACGTGCAAAGCCACACTAGTTGGCATTAGACCAGATAAGCTGCCGAACCAGCTGTAATCTCATTTAGACCTGAGCTGATCCTCCTGTCCTTTCATTCCACAGGATCAAAGCAAACCACTGAGGAGGCAGCTGTATTATAGCAGCAGTGCTTGCTGGATGCGGCAAACATTTCATAAATTCCTCTCCTTGAAGCAAGCCTGCACATAATCTACCCAGAGCCAGTTCAATCAATGGATTTCTGAATTCATTAGACTTATTATTACAGAATAACTGTTTTCTCCACATAGTGTTGTAGCTGTTGCAAGCCAACTTTGCAAAACAGCTCTTATTGCTGACCATTTCTTTCTGGTAATGTGCCTTTGCATTTTTGCAGTGCCACATGAAAATGATTTAAATCACTTCAATGCAGTATTTTTTTAAAGACTAGAAATAAAACCAATTCACGAATATTCAAGTAGGAAGCCTTGAAATACACTCTTCCAAGCATAATTACTGTCTACCTGTTGGAATGCTTCCATGCATCAGTAATAATGACCAATGTTTTCTGAGTTCAAATGATAACAGCAAAAGTAGAGATTATATCATCGTAGCAGCATAAATACAGACAAAAAAAATACAGATGTGAAAGGAGTAATTCTAAGAACGATTTCTATTTGCCTTTTACTCTTTGTGTTCTCTGGAATTAAAAAGAAGAAATATTTCCATTGGTGAAGAAATGAATAGCACAACTTAGGAAAACTGGAGAACCACATAAGCAACAAGTCTTTTTAAAGTAAGCAAAAATGAAAACCAAGGCATTGGATCAAATAAGACTAGAGGGTGCAACATTCGATTTCTGTATCACATTAGGACTTCTCACTCCAGTTGCAATTATAGATAAAAAATATTACAGTATAACCTTAGAGCTTTAGAAGAACAGAATGTGTAATTCAGAAAATGCATCAACTGATCCATTTCCCACCAGCAAACTCTGCAATATAGCACATATTCACAGATAAACAAAGTAAAATTAGATTTTTTATTTACAATGGAATAAGGAAAATATTATTAAAAATATTTTTCAGTCCTTTTAATTGCTAATTATATTAATCATTAATGTAAAGACTTAAGTTTTCTGATACAGCTGCATTGGAAAAAAAAAAAAAAAAAGAAAATGTATGTAATTAGAATTATGTACCACAGCAGCAATTTTTTTAGGTCATATATGAGTAACACTACTGCTTCTTGATTAACTTCTTGAGGAATGAGTAGTAGCCAGAGAAAAAACAGTTTGGTCTGAAAAATAAGGAAGGCCAGGTAACACTTACAGTTAAGGTAAAAATAGCAGTGTTTATGACTTATTGTGATTTGCAGCCAGTATAAATATGCAGCACATTCATGCACAAACTGAAAAGTCAGGAAGATCCCTCACAGAGAACTGCTCCAAGTTTACAGAGCACAAGAGAAAGATCTGTATCATCTTTGCAGACACACCCTACTCTCTACTGCACAGATCTATTGAACATCTGTATCTGGCTGTCATGTTTTTATAGGAGTATAAAAAAAAGTTCTTGTAATAAAAAGATTCAATGAAGTACAATAAAATCAAAGTTTAACACATGCAAATGATTTTTAACAGATTACAGAGAGGAGATGTTTAGTATGAAACCTTTTCAAGCACTACAGCACAGATGTGCTAGAGTATGTCATAGGCAGCTGGCAAAGATGAACAAAAGGTATTTGCACCTATCATCTACAGATGTGCAAAAAACTCACCACACATCTCTTCTTCAATCACTTAGAAACCATCTGATGTGCTAGTTAATGATTCCCCTCTCTCCACTTCATTCTTCAGACATAAAGGGGTCCCATTTAACATAATCACTTAATAACAGCAAAGTGATGGGTATCAGAACTCTAATTCTTCTAATATTTGCAAAATCCAGCTCTTTGTAATAATAATAACACCATGATAGCAAACTGTAAAACTGTGTAATTATACTTTAATTGTATTGTGAGGCATGCATTAATCACAAAGTTTAAGTACCAAGGATGGAATTATAATAATTCTGTAAAACAAATTTAAGCTAGCTAAGTAGGTCAGAACCACTAGCATGCAACAGGAGACCTCTGGGAATTTATCAGTTAATGGCTATTTATGTGCAAATGAGTGCCCTCCAACCCTCCCAAATCCTGTGTAGCTGAAGGGTATTTCTGTTAACCAGGAGCATGCTTAACTGCTGAGGCATAAATTAAACCATTTATTGGAATGATTTTAATTCTTCTCTCCCCCCACCCACTCTTACTACTCCCCTCCACCATCACTAGCAGCACAATTTACAGTATTAATTTACATGGAGATAAGATTGCTGAAGAGTTTTCAGAAATTACTCTGTTTCAAGGAAGAGCAGGAAAAAGAGAACAGGAAAAAAAAAGAGCAAGTGACAAACTTTTAGTATGTGACAGTAGCAATGCTCCACTTAATCTTCAAATCTTGGCAGGCTGAGCTGTTAGAAATTCCAGAGGTTCAGTATCACAGCAATGCAGTGGAAACACTTTCACAATGAACTTGACTGAACCTAAACTCTGTTTTACATCCTCACAGAATCACAGAACCTTTTAGGATGGAAAAGGCCTTTAAGGTCATCAAGTCCCAACATTAACCCAGCACTGCGAAGTCCACCGCTGAACCATGTTCCCAAGTGCCACATCCCCTTTTTTTAAATACCTCCTGGGCAGCCTGTTCCAGTGCTTAACAACCCTTTCTAGGAAGCTTTTCCTAATATCCAATCAAAACTTTTCCTGGTGCAACTTGATGACATTTTCTTATCTCACATTCTAAATTTGGAGAAGCCAACGAAGCTCAAGGGGGACTGCATCCACTGTATTTTCTGTCATAACGTTCAGACTGTACACATATTAAAGGTTTTCTTTCAGGAAAGAAAACAACAAAAATTTTTTGGCTGCAAGAAAAGAACACCTTCAATTTTTGAGTCTGACTTGGAAAAAGCTAGTTATTTTTCATGTCTTAGGAAAATAGATACCTTTACAAACTACTCAGAATCAAGATGTATTGAATTTTCACTGTGATGTAAAATGGGGATGATTTACAGACAATATAAATGATTTCTCAACACTTATAATCATACCAGTAATTCAGTACAGCAAGGCAAGATAATGTAAGCATAACTTCAAGATTCACTTTTAGGCCAATAATTTCATATGCTTGGGGTTTCTTTTCTTTCTAAGTCCATGAACACATATTCTTGCAAAGTCTAGGGTCCCAGAACAACAAAACCACAAAAATCTGATTATCCTAGCATCAATTAACCACAGCTCCCTGTTACCCTAAACAAGGTCACATCTCCCCAGTGCCTAATAATTATATTGTAAAATCCCTTGATTGCCTGCACTCTCCCCATGATGTTTGGATGATCATGGTTGTGTTACAGGTAATTACTGTTTAAGAGATGATCACAATACATTGTGATCTGATGCCATCTTTGCACCTAAAACAAAGGTCCACATAAATGCAACACACTGGACAAATACACACAGTTTTTTCTCACCAAGCTGTTGTAGAATACCTTTTAATATAAATAGGTCTGGTGTGACTCAGAGGAATTCCTTGAGAGCAAATCTTTTATAGTTCTAAAATATTTTTAATAGGCAGATACTGGAACACTTACTGAAGTGTTTCCAAAGGAACCATCTCCAATAGCTAAACAATATATTCGTGCGTAGAAAAACAAAAGAATGTTAATGAACATACTCAGTTTTATTCTCGTGGTTTACTTTTTGTACGGAAAACAAGACTGCAAAAAGCAGTCGAAGGAAACCTCATTGTCCTGGCAAGCACATCTATACTGGCCTGTTCTTCCCTTCTCCTGCCCCTCAGTAAAGGTTGACACATCGCTGGCAGCAGGACGTTCCTGCTGCGTGCATAATGGCTGCTGTGGCTGCCTGTGCAGCCCCTGCACTACCACAGAGAGCCTCTTAACACAGATTTGCAAGCATGCACATTAAACTAGGCACTTCATACAACTCTTTGATAACAGCCAGAAATTAATGAATCAACAGAACTATCTGACCAAAAATAAGTTCACTCCTGTATTTTCAGAAGCATTAGCACATCAGTATTATTAGAGCCCATGACAAGCCTATGGTTACCTCCCCCTTCCCTACAGTGAGGGGCTGCAGCCTGGATTATGTCTGTACCTTACAACCCTTGGCAGGGGCTCAGTATTGCCCTCAGGCTTTAATTAACTCCGATTAGAGATAAACAGGGCCTTCTGGTTGTGAAAGAAGGACAAGACAGTACCTTCAGCTTATCAGTCAACTAAGTAAATCACAAACTGCTTTTACCTTTCTCTACTGGCTCCTCCCAAAAGAAGAAATGCTAGGAAGAGGCCCCCACAAGAAGATGCACAATGAACATGTTGCAGAGTATGCTTTTCTCTTTCCAGTTTGTTTTTAGGGAGGATATATATATATGGTGGCCTACTATTTTGGGCTTGTTTCCCATTAGACACATTTTCACTGTCCCTGTTTTAATGCCACCGTAAAGAAAGCTGGAGCATTTAGCCACTGGCAATTAGTGACACTTGGACTTGCTCCAAGCCAAATACAACATGGCAATGCACATCTACATGCCCTGTATCAACGCCTAAAAAAGCATTTGCAAAGTAAATTTCTAGACAGATTTCAAGACTCAAACACAAAACCACCAAAACCTTATCACCCTTTTCAGCAGGGCCACTGTCCAGTGCATACAGTAGAAGCCATCTTTACACTCCCAGCCCAGAAATTCCAAGAACAAGTAGGCTACAGTAACACTAAATAGGTTCAATTTTTCTCCCCCAACAGAACAAGGAAATTAAAAAAAAAGCTCTACAAAAAGAAAATAAATACGTTTGATTCCACAAGTGTCACTAGAAGCAGGCAAGAGTGCTACATTTGCAGTCTACTCTAAATAAGTACTTTAAAATTCTGTCCAAAATGAACCAATTTTATTTACAGAAAACCTGTAACATTCTTTTACATACTGGGTAACTTTTAGCATGTCTCCCCTCAACTCCTCCTAGCTGAGATCACTTCCATCAAACTTATACAAACTGCCTATGCTAGTCATTCATTTCTGTGACTCTCCCCAGTTTTCAATTTATTCATAAATATTTTGTAAAATGACATATCCAGAACTGCATACAGAACACTGCAGCTAAAGATGGACTAACTGGCTCTTTTCACCTGCAGAAGTTTTATTAACACACTTCACAACAGTATTTTTTGTTTTGCTTTTTTTCCTAAAGCAGAATCACATTACATCCTGCTTTGTAATATCATACAGGCTGTGTGCATAAAAAAGTCACTGTTAAAAATTAGGCAATAGATTTCAGTCAAATTTCAGATATTCTTGTAGATACTATGGTCTTAGAAACTCACATAAATAATCATCCTGTAAACAGAGGTGAAAGTTTAAGTACCAGATTCACTTCCCACTCCTTGTAAGATACAAGGGAATCCACCTCACAAACAATTCCAGTTTTTCCCCCTGCACTGGTTGGCAACTGTGCTAACACAGGAACAATATGGACCTTGCAGGAATCTGTGCTGAGCAGGCAGCAAAGTCTACAAGCAGGAGCAGAAATGGGGTAACAGCAAGGGCAGCTATGTCACTTCAACCAACCCCAGAGGTGGACATCCCCTGTTTCTCTTGCCTCCCCATACTTTGACAGTATGGCTGCAAGTCAAGTGTTCCATATTGCATTTCCATGTGTTCTTCCTAATTTCAGCACTTGGCCTTCACTATTTCCTCGTGTTGATGGTAATTTATTTCAAAATATCAAGGTAATTTTAAATTCTGGTTTTGTTTTCCATTTGAACACAGAAATACCCTCTAATTTCTGGCCACATAGAAACTCAAACCTTAAAGTGTCTTCATCTAGTACAACTACTCATGCTAAACAGTTCTTCATTTTCAGTGGTCTGAACAAATGCCATTAAATACTGATAATACTTAAATTTAAATACTAAAAACAAGTAACACTGAAGCCTTACACTACCGATGATTTTAATGAAAATTTTCTTTCATTACCACAGACTCACACCACTTTACAGAAAAACTGTTTGTTGATTTTAAGGTCGCTGTTTTCTTTTTTCTGCCCTTTTTTTTTTTTTTAATTAGGAAACCCAGGAATGAGTACAATGCATAAATACTAGAAGTTCTTAATATCCAAGAAGCAATTCAATCATAAGCAAAAGCATCCTAGGGAATGAAGAATCAAACAGGATATACCCAGAAAACAGAGAAACACTAAAGAGTAAACAGAAAACAATATACTGAGATGCATCCCTTCTCTTTACTTGGTCATTGCTTTCAAGAGAACACACCAAATTGGTTTTGCTGATTAGTCCCAGAAGTTGGTAGCAAGAGTTGATGCCAGTAGGTTACAGCTGTCAGTAACAGAATCTGAAACAAATTTGGAAAAAATGAAGCAAGTGGCTATTTCTCATCACTGTAGCTATGCAGCCAGTTTCAAAAGTATGAGTGAGTGATGCTGGTGGGGGGAACAAAACCCAAAAGCTTGTTCTACTGAACCACTGAACTGAATCTTTCAGAACTGCACAAAGTACTTCAATCTGTGTTGTGTCCAGCATCCAGCAGGTGCTTTCCTTGCTTTTCATTTTCCTCCATTAAGACAAGCACATTTATCTGTTTGGTTAGCATAAGGATTTTCCCTGGAGTTGGTTGAGATTTTTTCCTCTACTTTAAAGGTCAACTTCCTATAAAACACATAGGCACAAATTAATTCTCCTCTCCAGAGATATCAACTCCCAGCTCAGGGGCTAGCAATGGAGACAAGAGCGCAAAGGGAAATATTCTGGGTGAAGCAGAACCAGATGTGTCCGGTTCAGTGCACATAATTGACTCATCTAAACATCCTTGACACATCCAAGACAGTGGCTTGCCGTTGTCCCAAAATGTACACTTGCTATTTAATCAGTCAGGTTTCTGATTCTCTGCTGAGAGCCCGGAAAGCCCGGGCACAGCTGGGCACTTGGGCAGGCAGGGCGGCAGAGCTCTCGGCCCGGAGCCAGCGCCCCGTGGCTCTCTCCCTCCATCCTCCCGCGCAGGCTGGCAGTAGGAGGCAGCATTGGCTCTGCCAGCAGCAGCTCCACACCGCAAAGTACTTGGGAGCGAGCTTCATTCTTCTGTCATTATATAAGCAAGATGACACTGTTCTCTAATCCAGCCAAAGCTGATAAGTACCATCAACCTGTCACTTCCTACATTTCAAATTCTAACATTGCAGCATCAAAGAGTTTTTACATTTCGATTTCTTTTGCTGGCAGCGGTCGGTAGCCTCTCATTCTCCCACGGTGTTCTAATGCAGCATTTGCACACCGGGGTTACTCCCAGCCTGAATAGCAGGTCATCCCCTACTCACTGAGCTCATCTGCGGCCCATGTGCTAGGCAATTTAGATCCAATCAGCCCTTATTTAGCTCAAGAGTAATGAGCAGCATAGTGACACAGACTTAAGCCTGACCCTCAGGACACTGCTCATCAAGCAGTAAAACTGTGACAAAATCATTCATCTTCCACCCGCTGGCAAGAAATAATACTCGCACTCACTGTATTACTTTTTCAAGACATTGAAAAAAAAAAAGGTCCTGAATTTTCATGATGTGAGACATTAATTTGCAGAAAGCTGAATTCCCTTAAACCCCCCTGTTGCTATGAGCTCACCAGGGGGAAATAGGCCTTAGGAGACTGAAATGGAATAAAGAAAATTGCTCCAGCTTTCTGTTCATTTTAAATAAGCCTTAAATCTGACATGAGATATCCTAAAGAGAGAAGAAATATAGATCTTGTAAGGTAACGAAGAAACAATCAAAATTAAGAGATTAGAAGGCTACTTGCACATAATGATTTTATTGGCAAAAATATTTCTTTTGTTTAACATCCACAACAAAAAAATCCCACTCCATATGAAAAGCCATTCTTACACCTCATGTGAAGAATCAAAGGAAAACCGAAAGTTAATTTAGGGAAAATAGTTTCAGAAGTGAGACACTTCCATCAGAAAACAAATCTGTGCTTCATGTCCTTCAGCGAGCACGTATTTCTCTAAACAACAGCAGGGTCCCAAGCAGCAGGTTCTCAGTAGACCTGGATATAATTTTACTTTTTTTTTCCATGGATTTACTCTTTCACAACAGAACTCTTGTACTGTTGTCAGGTAGGCTACAGAAAGCTTATGTGGATTAATTTTTGGAAGATAAAATGGATACAATGGAACACAAAAATGTTTCTATCTGTAGCACAGGGGATTGAACTGTGTATCGTCATGATTCATGTCTGAGCACTAGACTTGAGTGAGTTTCTTCAGCTTTGGGTGTTTGCCAAGACTGACTTTTTTTTTTTGGCATCAATAATTAGAAGGTTTTTCAATAGCTTTTAATGTTTCAGTTTGCTCTGAAGTGATTCTAGAATAAAACAGTAGAATATTGCAGTAAGAAGGGACATAGACTGACCATCTAGTCCAACTGCCTAAGTAATTCAGAGCTGATCAAGAGCTAAAGTGAATTATTAAGGGCATTGTCCAATTGCCTCTTAAATATTGACAAGCTTGAGGTAACCAACCACTTCTCTAGAAAGTTTGTTCCAGTGCTTGACCATTCTCTCAGTACAGAAATTCTTCCTAATGTCCAGTCTAAGCCACCCCTGGTGTACCTTTGAATGATTGTCACACAGCCTATTAGTGGAGCCCAGGAAGAAGAGTTCAGCACTTCCCTCTCCACCACCCCCTCTCAGGAATCTGTAGACAGCAATGGGGTCATGCCTCAGCTCCTCTCCTCCAAACCAGACAAGCCCCAAAACCTCAGCCACTCCTCACAGGACATGCCTTCCAGCTTGGTTGCCCTCCTGCTAAGGCAGATGCCCTCTACTACATCCTAAACATCAATGTTAATCAATCGCTCAACTTTCACATGTCCACCTAATTATTCAAGAAAATGGGTACTGAGAAGGGGAAGAGAATATTCTTGCAAACCTGAACCAGTGACAGATATATACAGGAACTTTCTACATGCAAAGTATTAGGTGCACGTTTCCAGTGCATGCTGTTGTCTCATTTAATTTCTTTACACACTAATACTCTCAGAGCAGAGGAGAAACAATCAAAACACATATTAATTTCAGCTAGTCAACTTTGAAGGTCAGAATGCAAGGGACAAATTTGTGAAACATTATTTTAGTCTCCAATAAAAACCTGAAAAAACACCCTCAAATCGCACAAAGTAAGAAGAAAAGAAAATTCAGTGTTAATTACCAGAGCCACACCTTAAGGCAACAACTGTAGCCAAGAACACACACTGTATTCCCTCAGAAGGTGATAACAGATTATTTTTAAGGACTTAGACATAAGAAGGCTCTCAAAATGCTACTATATTCTAAAGCAGTGCTTGCTTCTCATGTATTAGAGCATTTAGAGACTAGATTTTCATTACACTCATTTAAACACCAGTTTTGTTAATGGAATATCTGAACTTCAAAAAAGCCAGTAAAAACCAGTAAAAAAGGTAGGTCAAGTTAGGCAGGCAAGGCAAGCTTGCTCTCTAAGTATAAGATGTTTGTTGTAAAGTGAAGGATTTTTTTCACACAGGTGAACAAAATTCACAGCAACTTTCAGTGGTCATTCATTAAGCCTGGGAGATCTTAGAGCTAAACTAACATCTGACTCTCAGTTCAGCAGCTTAGTCACAGAGTTGCCTTCTGCGCTTATCTGGACATCACAGCTGGTAGCTCTAAATATCCTCACAGGATGGAATGGCTAAGCAAAGACTCATGATCTCCCAAACTCTTCTGAATACAGTTTTCAGAAGCCCAACATCAGAAAAAAGATTTTACAAAGACTGACACTATAACCCCTGAGGGGGAAGAAAAGAAGGAGGGAGGACCTTTCTATTCTCCTCCTGAGCTTATCTACTGACTTACACAGTAACAGAGAGAGGGAGAGATGCTTCTGTTGGTCTCGAAAAAGCTTCCCCACAGGCTGTTTTGATGGCAAGTATAACTCAAAAAAAAAAATTACAAATAACTGTACATTTCCATAGCAAAGATATACTGGATAATCCATTCCTATTGTGGTTTCTCTCACAACCTCAAGGCTAAACACACTCAAACAGATAGAAATATCCAGTTCTCCTGTTACCCATGGCCCAATTACTAATGTAACTTTCTACTAATTTTCAAAAATTAGCAAAAGAGTATAAATGGGCACAAATGCACAAGAACTGTTTTCAAGGTAAAATTACCATTTATTATGGTATAATAAATAATATAATATTAGGTATAATAATAGGTTAGTGGTACTTCTCATTTCTCCTATGGAAATCAGTACCAAGTCTCCCTGAAACTAGGCAAAGATGTTTGGAACACAGCAATGATTTTACACCTGGGTATGTACTCACATTTTATATTCTGCTAATACTCAACAAAACCCAAATGCCAGGATGACAATAATAAGAGAAAGCTCATGTCAAAGCAATACACCATTACCAACACAAGACGTTTTAGCATGTTTCAAGCACTTCTTTTAAGAATAACAGATAACAGTGCTAGCACCTACAGCCGATTTCTCTGTTTCTTGTATCCATTTTTACAGCAAGTTCTGTCAAATCTATTTAATGCCTGTATTTTTATTAACCTAAGGCTTCTTTTTGTGCCATGAGGCACTCAGATGACAGATAGTGCTAGAGATATGGAACAAATGAAAGTACACATGGGCAAACATCCTGCATTTACCTTTCAGTAAAAAAAAGACAATAAAACCAAAACAATCAGGATTTTAAGCCATTGTTTAAAAACAGAAAAAAAAGAATAACAGAAAAAACTTATGTCTGAGCTAGAAGCAGAATAAGCAAATATAGGAAGGAAGCACTTCACATTTTGATTTGGGGGGGTTTCTTAATTATTTGCTGTTTATTTTACATGCTTTTTAAAATGACATGGTAGTAAAATACAATCTTACACTTCACAGTGAATATTACTATGAAGATCAAATACTTGCAAGTGCCAGCAAGTAGCATCTTGATTCCAATTACCTACTCACCACATATCAAAAACTGATAAAAATGAGTTCTCCTGCCAAGACATTAAATATATGGATCCCAAAATAATCATAATGGTAACAACCAACAAAAAAGTGGTTTAAGAAACCTTATTTAAAATAGTTTAACCATAGGTAAATACAATAATCAAAAGCTACCAGTACTTTCCTAGCAGACAAGAAAAATACAAGGAAAAGCTGGAAAGGGTTATTTTAAAACACTGTAGTGTAAAAATAGTGAAGATGGGGGTCTCTTTTCAGATGTCTTTTAAGAAAAAAGAAAGAAAACAAGTGCACTTTCAAATCTTCATATGCCAAGTTTTAGCCCAGAGCAAGTTTTCACTGCTATGTTACAAACCCTTGAAAATAAAGGTTTATAATGGAAATGCTGACATACCCTTAACCACAGCAGCATGAATAGCTATAATTAAGGAAGAGCTTTTGGCTACATCTCACTCTGACAATGAAAGACTACAATTTTTACAGTATCCTCAAATAACAACAGCTGGGAAACCTGGAATGAGATTCCAGCAATCCAACAAGATATGTTAAAGGGGACTGCTAAAACTATTTGACATTTTAAGCTTCAAATATTGAGGCTCTTAGTTAACACAACCAAGTCAGTATTTTCATAATGCTACTTAATCAGCAATAAAGAATGCTCCTGTGAGCCATCATCTGGGGTTAGCAGAAAGTAACACACGGAGTTATTATTTCCTAACAGCCTAGAGGGAGCTGCTTGTCTCTTTAATCAGTGATCTCACTTCCTTCCTACCTGTAAATTCTCTGTCATACAGTTATAAAACGATTAAGAGTGCAGTGTACAGAAAAATTACATTTATGAAAGGCTTACTATCTTATATCAAACTGGATTTTAAAAACAAGCATTTCATTTTTTTCTCAGTTTGAAAACAGACCAGGCCTAATCAGTCTGGTCAATTCAGTAACATTTGAGCATCTGGTTAGCACAAAGTCATCCACATATTCTGAACAAAAAAAAAAAAAAAAATGGGTTTAGTGTTGTTTTATTTGCATGGCAACAGAGTACTGAGTGTTTTCAGTGAGTCTGCCAAAACAAAAAAACCCCACATTTTCCTGTCCCCTACAACCTGAAGACCATAAGTGTTCGTAAGTGTTGAGAAATTACATTCCTCTGTAGATGGGAATAAATAGGCTGATAACAGTACCCAAATATATAAATACAGAAACTGAAATAAAGAACTGTTAAAAGCAAGTCTCTAAAAAGCTCTCTTTTACCAATTACTATTTGACCCTGTTGGTAATTTTAAATATTTCAGCAGAACCACTTTTTGTAAAAAAAGGTACTAATACGGTCCTGTACTTGGTCTGTGATGACCTGAGAAGTCTAGAATGAACTTCCATGCCCTCTTCTCTGTGTTACAAGAGGGCCACATAACCCCCAGTCCTGGAAAGATGAGAAATAATGCCAACTTATAAAATAGGCAATTTTTTCCCTAGTCTCAAATTTCTTCCTATTCCATCGTTAAAAATAACACAACAAATGCTGTGTATTAGCTAATAGAGAAAATGTCAAAGTATTTTTGAAGTCTCCAATTTATTCCAGGAAATACATTCAGTTGAACTGAAATAATAAATAATAAATCAACTAAACTTAGTTTTGTGCTTCATCTTTTTTCAAAAGACTGCCTGAAAAACAGTTGTCTTTGGATCTATAAGCTATTGACAGCTGCAGTCAAACTACTAGACAATAACAAAGAACCTAGTTAAAGAGAGATCTTGCATATGGGCCTCAGTATTTCTATTATGCACTCTTCCACAGCACTTTACACATATTTCAGTCTTGCACATTTGAAGTAATGGCAGATCAATAGCTGCCTCTTAATATCTTATGAAAAAAAAAAAAGCAGTTTGGGCTTCAAACTGGAGGACTGCTTCTCAAAGGCATCAGTAGACAAAAAAATATGCTTATTGAAGGGCACTGTGGATGCTGAAAAATGAACTAGAACATCAAAGCAAAACTGCTTGAAAGTGGTAAAATATGATTTCCTTCTTTCCTATCGAACCCCAGACAAGTACTTAAATCTCCATAACTGTAGTATTTGAATGCAACCTTGGTAAAAGGGAAAAAAAAATAAAATGAAAAGTCTGAAAAACAATACAGTCAACAAAGAAACAAAACCAAAAACAACACACCCAATTAATGTAATTAACACAGACAATTTCCAAGTTTCCTGTACCAAAGAAAAGATGATATTGTCTGAAATAGAAGCAACTGGATGACTTTCTAAAGAAACACTAATTCATCACAAAACATAAGGATGTCAAACCTAATCTCCCGAAATAGGAAGGAAACATTTCAAAGATTCTATATGCACTGAAGTGTTGGTGGATTTTGAAATTCCACATATCATTCACAGCCCTTCAGAGATTTCTCTTTCCATTTACTCAATTTCAGTGAAAAAAATTAATAGGAACTACAGTTTAACCCTAAAAACAAAGTGCTAGTCTATATCCACAACTTAACTAAATAACTTACCGAAGTCTTGCTAGAACAACCTGAAGAAAATTCAGGACCATGCTGAGCTCAGCTCCTCGACATGCAGGCAGCAGCATAGTAAAGCCATCATTTAACAACTTTTCCTCAGAAAGGCTCAAGTAGCAGCTGGTCTCAAACACTTCCTGGACACCATCAATGTAGGTTGATAGCAGAGTCCAGAGATTTTGTCTCTGTGTGTAGTCATTTTTGGTTACTAAAAACTCCTTTGCCTTCTCACAGAAAGCATTTGAGATTTTCTCAGCCAGGGCACTAATATCCATATTCTTCTCAACATAAATTAAAAGGAAAGCAAAATGACCTCTCCAGATTAGAGCTCTCCGAGATGTGGTGACGGAGGATGGAGTCAGGAAATCCAAAAGATCCAACACCCGACTCACTATATCTTCTGTCTCCACAACAACTGCCAGCATGAGAAACAGGTTAAAAAAGTTCTGCAGCCCCACTTCTGTCAGCTCCTGCATTCTTTTCCGATGGAATTTGGAATAAATTCTACATTAGAAAAACAAACAAAAAAAAAACAAGAAAGAGAAATTTTCTTCTTAAAGCATTCAATTTTCTAACTTTGTGAGTGACTAAAATCACACTTCTAGTTTATGGTTATCCGTTTCCAGTAACCCTTAAATTTTAAATACTCTTTTTTCTCATTACTTTTATGGCTACTGGAACAAACATGCTCTTTCAGTTTCTGCTTTGATTTAAAGCACACATTGATTCCAATCGGAGGTGCAGCTTAACCCTTCACCCTTATCTAACCTCAAGTACCAAGCTGAGCACAATGTTATGAGTACACCCTGTACTCTGTGATGAATGTCCTCTATACTGTGCCTGCACATCAATCAAGTTTAATCCATGAGAGCTCCTAGGAAAGGATGCTGAAAGTGGCATCTCTTTGCAACAGCAAACCATTCCTGTACACCAACTTCTTCCCTGGAAACCTCATTTCCACATGGAAATCAGCTACTGGTTTCTGCTATTATGTTATAGTGCTGCAGCGATCAAAGGTCTCACCAAACCATCGCTGCAGTAAAAGGAATATTTCTGATGGAAAATTCCTTTTCTCCACAGTGTTTTGCCAAAACTTATATCAACTTGTACTGCACAGTCATGGTATGGACAGGTTTGAAAGAAAACAGAGAAACTCAGGCATCTGGAAGAGAAACCTCTCTCCAGGCAGGAAGATTTAACAAACTTTGCCTGCATTGCTTACAGGACAATACTCAAGTCATACACAGCTGATGGTGACAAGCGACTTTGAAACTTTGAAGTGATTGACAAAAAGGAAAAAAAGCTTATACAAAGAGATCTTTTCTGGGACCTTTCCTTGGATGTGGACCTTTATTTTAAAAAGTCACCATTCCTACACCAGAGGAGTAAGATGAAAATGGCATAACTTTTTTATTTTTGTGTTTAAAACTTCGGTTATGTCCTTCGACTTTAATTTAAAATAAGTTCCACCTACAGTAGTTAAACATCCATAAGTGCTGTTTTCCTATTCTGTCACCTGGAAAATAGTTGGAAGTGGTGTTGAGGTTATCAAATCTAGCCACCAAAAATTACAGCAAATCCAATTAATGTTGTTTAGTAGTAAATTACTACTGACAGGCATTTATGTTTCTCATGCATCAATTAATGCTTGGTTAGCTGCTGAAAACAGAGTTCATCCCAAAATCATAGCTGTAGGCTGCTAAATTTTGCTACTTGTGTAATTGATTTTTTCAAGGTAGAAATGAAGAAAACTGGTTGAGCAGATTGATGCACTGGGTGTTGTGTGTTATTATTCCCCCTCTTAAATTAGGGAAAGTAACAAGCTATAAGAGCACAAATATGTATGTATAATTTCATTTCAGTAAGAACAGAGTAGGCTAATTAATTTTTTTTTTAAAAAGCAAGGGATTGATACAGAATCCAACAACATATTTGTTTCTATGTACTTGCAGTGATTTATAAACCCAAACTTTAGTGACTACAACAACTTCTGAAATGTACATAGACACTATGCATACTTTTTCTGATAGCAAAGATAACCCTTCTTTCCTGGAAGAAAAACACCACAGCTGTGTAAAGTGTGTATACACATGGGCATTTTTTAATGTTTATTACTTGCATGCATGAAGATCTTACTAATGCCTAATAAAGTTTTAATTAATTGTATTAATAGTCAATAAAATCTTGTTAAAAAACTCAAAACGCTAAACCAAAACTATTTCTTTTTTCTCTATCTAATGAAAAAAATTTAACAAGTTCTGTACTAATCCTTACAAATGCTCTCTCATTACTATAAGAAAAATCTCAGATTCAGCACACATCTAAAACATTAAGAGTTTCATTTAGAGCATATATATTTTGACTGTACTTAATTAGTATGTTTTAAAATAAACTGAAAAATTAAAATCCTCACAAAAATATTATGAGAAATTTTGAAAACCATTGAAAAGAAATAAAACATTTAAATGAAAATGCAGGTCTAGCAAGTGTCAGTCTGCACGTTCTTGAACAACACATGGCTTACACGCAGCTCAAACACAATTTTTGCGCTTTAATTATATTATCTGTCTGGCAACTGGGTTGTACCACTGCACTGGTTGCCAGTTTACCAAATTCCTGGCTGGTGGGATGAGGTAAATCAACCCACACTATGGATGCCAAGGTGATTCTTGGACCCAGTTACAGCCGCAGCTGGCAATAGAAACTTCAGAGAACAACTGCTTTCTTCAAATTATGAGTCACCCTGGATCCCTCACCCCCTTTACTAAGTCAAGAGCAGAGTGCCCGCTGCCTCACAGGTGGCTGGGAGGACCCCTGACCCACTACACTTGTTACAAAATGAGACAAACTAAATAGCATCCATACCGTCCTTTAATTTGTTTCCAAGGATGCACACCATTGTTTTCTTCTTTTATAATCCATGCCAAAATGCTGAGGAAAATGAAGTAACTGTTGCTGGAGTTGTACAGAGAAGGGATCTGCTGTTCGCAGCAGCAGCGTTTCACCAACTCAAGCATTGACAAAGAAGTCTTACTAATATTTGCCAGATCCTTCAGACCAAGCCAAGGAACAGTAAAGCAGCTGTTCTAAAGGAATAGATGAAAACAGAAAATATTATAAATAACAATAAATGCCAATATTACAAAGACAGTAAGATGCATCCCTTCACAGGAACAAAAGGATACATTCCTACCACAGCTAAAAAAATAAAAATGCATTGTAACTTTGTGCAAAGTATTTTTACAAGATCCTAAACTGAGTAGTCCTGATGAAAAATAAGACTTAAAATACATTATCATATTCTATAATTGCATAATGTAATGGACCATAACAAATTTAAACAGGATTTCATTAAACAAACATAGCAAATTTAAGGATACTGCCACTGACTAGATAGTTTTACAGAAGTATAGCAATCAAACTTGGCTACAGGAAAATCAGAATTAATCAGCAAAAACCAAGGACTATCTACATGCAATTTCACATTTCAGATTTTTATATATTCATCTACTTACCAGATTCTTGCTGTAATAATCCCAGAGTATGGTGACAACAGATAGGTTCAAATCCCAGAAACTACACAAAGTCAAACAGCACTGAAGATGCATCCGTAAGTGTTCCTCTAACACACCAGTCTTCAAAAGGGAGTAAGAAATTAATTGTAGGATACATAAAACCAATACTACCTCACTGTTCAAAGTAATTTCCTAATATAAATTTTTTTTAATTATATACTGTTGAGTAAATGCATCTGCTAATACAAGCAATGAAAGATGAAAGCTGGCAATTGCACCCTGCAAACCAGCCAATGCTGGTTCATCCCAGAATCATCATGGTTCATCACAGAATCGTTTAGGCTGGAAAAGACTTCTGAAAAGGTTCATAGGAAAGAAAATAGAAAATACCAAACATTTGGAACACAGTGAAACATTCACTGTTATAATTGTGGGACAGTGAAAGCAGAATTCTTCTCATGCAGGTTTTGGTGACAACACAACTGAGCTTTCATGGGAGGTAGGATATTCAGAGCTCCATGCTCTGACTTGAATCGTGTGTTTAACCCAGCCTATTTTAGGCATCTACTTTAGGATGATAATTCCTGTAAGGGCTTTATTGTTGCCACTGCCTGCAATAGTGGTTTAATGGACCAACTTGTGTGCAGCTGTATTAGGAGTAGACTTTTTACATGTGTGAGTCTAACACCTCTACCCCATGGCAAGGGTCTGGGAAGTAGATGATCTTTAAGGTCCTTTCCAAACCAAAACATTCCATGATTCCATGACTTACTCACAGTACTAGTGCTCATGACTTACTATGTCTTGGAGTGGGTTTTTTTTCCTGTTTTCAATGCTACACAAATGATTCTCACTCATTAATTGTCTTTAGCTGACTATACATTCATGTGGAAAACTTGACTTGCTACATCTTATCACAACATTGAAAACAATTATAACATCACCTACAATAGCTTCTAACCAGGTCTGCCTTCTCTTCTCATGAACAATTAATGCAGGGCATATGGCTTCTTAAGTAATATGTTCCTAAAACAACTTAAAAATTGAAGACATTTTCAGTTGTCATAGTAAAATATATATTCAAGGCATTATGTGTAAGATACAAAACCTAATGGAACAGTAAACTAACTCTCCAGTAAAGACTCATTAAAAACAACCAGAATAGTAATTCAAATGCAATAAAATGCCTACAAATGAAAGGTTTGGGTTTTTTAATATATACGACATAACTACTAATTCAATATACTTCCCAAAAAATAACAATCTTGCTCCAATAACAAGGGACAGAACAGCTGCTGGGTTTTTTTGAATGAATAAAAGCAGGAGTCTTGATGTAAAACAAAAAACCTGCAGCTGAACATCCCAATTTCTCTAGTGATCTACCCAGTTGCAAGGATGTAAAAAACCCAACCAAAACCAAAACACCAAAACACACACCATTCCGAAAGGGAATGCTTAGTCTTGAAGTTGCATTTTGAGTCTAGGGTTATGTTGAGGATCTAATTCAACAACCAATGACTGCCTCAGTTAAATTAATTCAACAATAAACACAGCAGTTGAGCAGTTTCAATCTGAATCGTTATTTATCTGTCCAGCAATAGTTTTAGAACAGTTTCCAAAACCAAGATAGCACTGAAGGCTTTATCTCAAATTTAATATGAAAGAGTTATCCAGACTTCAAATATCACTGGGATTAATGGATTCTCTCATTGCTCTTTTGCTTAAAATGGTCTCTTGCACTGCTGGAAATACTATCAGAACTCTTGAGGTAGTCAGCTTTTAATTTATCACAGAAGGGAGGAACACCTGATACTATCAAAATGATAGTACTATCTAAACATAACATTTTTCTCTTATGACCTCCTACTGTAGTAACAAAATTGGATTTCCTAGAAACCCAAGAAATACTTCTCTATCTCTCTTAAGGTAGAATTAAACAAAAAAATATTGTGAAAGTCTAACAAAATTGAGGCAGAAATGAAACAGCACAAAGCATTTCTTTTCTAAAGTGAGAAGTCTAAAAAGACAGGCTGCTATTAGCTCTTGCAAACTAAAAAGCTTTTGATTCTCACAATAAAACTTCATAAACACAATTTCTTCTTATACTGACAACCCATAAATTTAGTCAGTTTGATGTTGCCTAGTAGACAAATACAGCTATGATAATATTACTACTTACAACAATTTTGATTTTGTAGTACAAAAAGAATTGTAAACCAGATTTTTGTATTCTTTTGGAAGAGAATTCCAAATTACAAGAAAGATAGAAAACACCTCATAACTAGTTTCCCCCCAAAATGCTCTTTTTTGTAATAGAACTGGGAGTTCTTTCACATGAGTCATTTTCGTCAACTCTTATCCATCTAGAATTTAAAAAGAGAGTGATTTGTGGCAGAAGACTCAGCTGTTGATCAACTGTTTGAAGCTGAAAGGATATATCCAAGGAAGAAGCACATGACACTTGCCCAGGTATCCATGATTGCTCACATCTTCTCACAGGTTGCTTTTGCTTCCCATCACTATTGATCCCATAAGATGAACAGCATCTTCACATCTTTTCCTTGCTCAGCAGCAGGCTGACTGAATCTTAAAGGACTTCCTATCTGCAACAAGGCACTGTGTCACCCCTCTACTACCTTCACCTGGACATGCAGCACCTTCTTCTGGAGGTCTTCATCACACCCAAAATCCATCATATCCTGGATTAACATGCCTTAGGCTCTCTACTGCCTGCATGTGGACCACTAAATGTAACAGTATTACTGAAACTACCAAAATGCTGCAGATTTAACACTGGATGAGTGTTTTTGTATCCCAATACTTAGCTGTCCTAAGGATGTAAAAAGCTAACTCCAGCTTCTACTGCTTCACGCTGCTGTTACCCTCAATGGCTGCAACAGTGTACTTTGAAACACTTTTTCACAACACAGAATTTGAAGCTCACATGAAGAGAAATTAACATTGGTTATTGGTAGGAGAGAGATTATCAATTTACCTTACAAATGTATGTTCTGCACCTTTTTCAGATGCTTTTGAACACACAACACTACACATACTCGATTTCTTCTTGATTTCCCCCCATTCAGTATAAAGTACCATTCTTCTGAGCATGTACAGTCTACAAGCTACAGGGAAATTAGGGAGTAACAAGCACAAGAACATTATGAGGATGATGAACATAGTACTAATATGATTAGTTTTTAAGTTCCCATATACTTAAAGTTTTTTACTACCAACTACTGCCCTCTTTAGCAAACAGGCAATTCAGCACTATTCTTTCTTTTAATTTATTTTGCACAGGTATTGCTGTGCATCTTTAGTAGATAACAGGCTATATGCTGAAAAGGATGGCTCAGATAGGATTAACTAACAAAGTCATGCCAAGTGTTAATAGGCAGTATCATCAATTCTGTCCTGCTGTTCATTCAAAGAGTACTATTATCACTTTTGCTTTTTCCCACTTTTCCACATTCCATTTCATTACTGACTTCTTGATATCTCATTGCACAGCTCATTACTACATTTTCTGGACTCAAAAATACTTAAGAGATGCAAAAAGGATAAGATAAAAGGTAGGAGTGGCCACTTGAAGCTGACAGATCAACAGAGGAGACAGACATGTCTACTGGCAAAAGAATTCTCCTTCCTAGACACTGTAAAGAAGGCTGCTGTGCAGAGATAGGGAGCAGGATGTGTGTTTTAATAAAGTACTACATTCACTCATGCATGCACATATAGGAATTAATGTTCCCCAAGGAGCACTTCCCTCGGGCAGCTAACTCCATAATGCAAGAAAAAATAATGAACAAATAAAAAAGGGAAATAAACTAGATGGCTCCTTAGATGGGTGGTAATAGTTACAACCATGTCTTTGGCGAATGAAGGTTTGTTTTAATTCCAACAGTGGTTGCCTTTGGAAATTAAAACACATAGTTGCTTCATATTACTGTGTCATGACTGACTCAATACGCAAGTCTTCTGAACTTGGCCACTTAGCTGCCTTTCTAAACTGTCTACAGTTCAATGCTTTTTTAACAGAAGCATCAAAAACTGTGTATTTCATGTATGTTCTGCTTCAAAGTAACTTCTACTCAAAATAATAAACACTCACAACAAAAGGGGATTATTTTGAAGAAAAGAACATTAATTACTGATGTATGTCTCAGTTTGCTGCCATACAGAAGATGTAAACAGGAAGGTGGCTAACAAGCTACTCAGTTTTTATGTATCTTATTTAAATCTCTCCAATTTCTCTCACAGAATGGTAAGGATCCAATAAGTAATGTCATCACTTATGGTGTTAACATATATGCACAGTTGGTAATTTCAGTCATATACTGTAAAATTATTCAAAAAGACTTAATCTTTTAAGCTGAAAGACTACATAGCCAAGCATTAGAGTTTATGTTTAGAGTATTAAAAACCTGAAAAACCATGCTATCATTTCAACTCTCCTAACAGCCACAAATATTTTTCTGTTGAAAAGTTGTAACAAGTATTGTTCTGTATTCCAGCTTTAACTATGGTTGTTGCTACTCCATGAGCAAGACAGTTATAATAATTAAAAAAACTGAAAGAACCGACTCCTCTTCTGCTTTCAACAACAGAACTTTGCAGGACTTTTCTTAATTTCATAACCCAAATGAAAAAATAAACATGTTTATTCTTATCTTAAACATACATAAATAAATTATTTTTACAGGCATTGCCAATACAACATTTGCAATTTGCATCTTGCAACTTCAGAACAAATTTACAGAGCTACAATGTAACTTATTTAAAAAACTTGATGAACAGCATATTTAAAAGCATATTAAAAGCATATTAAAAGGAGGTCAATTCTGACCTCTGGGCCATGAAACATTGCATTAACAGTTCTGCAGAAAGAAAAATGATAAGGTATGAAATGAGTGCTCAGAAACTAGAACCTTATCAGTAAGAGTTTGATTCAAGCCTGTAAGACAAATTGCTCAGCAAGGCAAGTCACCTTCCTGCTGTGATGAGGATATAGCTGAATTTTCAATGCTACTGACTATCTCCTTCATCATGTCTCCTCAACTTGATATCCTTACATTCAGTATCTGATTTACATTTTCTAAGCATCCAGTTCTTATTCTGAATACATCTTGCCTAAAAAGCCATATACTACTCTCCCAGGATAATTATCTTTTTTCTTTATCTGACAATTTAGCATCAAGCACAAGCACTTTAAAGCAAGTGGAACTGCTAACAAGAAGGGAACTGTACACTGTCATAGTTTAGCTATGTCAAGGTTGTTCATTTATCAGTGATAAAAACACTACAACTCCAAAAATACACTTGTTAGTTGGACTTTGTTTCATGCACTGTCTTTTCCTGAAAGCATCCCTGACACTTTGCTTGTTCATTATCCTTTCCTTCATACACTTACTTGAGCATCAATGGATTTTTTAAGGAGTTCCTCCACAAATTTCCAATTGGATTCCTTCTGTTTCTGAAAAAAAAAAATCAACATGAAATAGAATTTGTATCCCTTACAGGAAGCACTATGTAATAACATGAAAGTAAGCAGAAAAAATATTTCCAGAACTATCTAATTTCATTACAGAATACTGTGACCATGAAAAAGAGCTTTTCTGTTATATGAATGTAATTGATATCTGTCCTAAAAATTAGCTCTCAGAAAGCCACTAAAAAGCCAAAAAAAAGTATGCAACTTGAACCCCTTCAAGTGATTTATTTGCAATCCCAGCTTTCACTTTTAATGGAGAAACAAAACATTCAGACGTTTTTTATTAGTCCAAGCAGAATGCCTTACAGTTTCTTTCTTTAATGTTCCATAAAAAGGAAGCTATAAGAGGTAAAAAGGAAGAAGAGGCATAATCTCACATTTTCTTGCTTTTTTTCTTTTGCATCTATTTTTGCAAAGCGGGAAAGAAAAGGTTAGAAGGCTATGCAACTTAGGCCATTTTCTCAGGAGATAAAAAAAAAAAAATAGGCAACAAGGCCAACACACTTACATTTCCATCTCTTACATACAGCTACATATATAGCCTCTCTAAGTAAGTGGATGTGTGAACATAGTACTTCCATCATTGTCCTGCCCTACTTGTTCCCTCCACTACCACAGCTGTTAAGCCTTGTACATTATTCTGCTGATAGCTTTTCTTTAAACATCACTTTAGAACTTACAATAAAGAGCCCTGTAAGCTTTGGTAATTGAAATACAACTACTTTCCAACAGCAACACCATTGTGCTCCATCCTCCTCTGCTACTGATTAAACTGGTTAATGGTGTGGCTTGGTGACAGTTTTACACAGAATTCCAGAAAGAACAAAGATAATTAAAAAAAAAATTAATTCTTTTAAAAGATGCACTAATACTCATCCAATACTCTTTGACTACTTGGTGGCTTTACTTTTGCACCACAAGAAAAAGAAAATATTGGAAGAGGCAATGGTCCAGTCCATAGACTATTCACAGAACCAACATAAATGAAAGGACAGACCCACAGAAAGTTACACTAAAGCTGTGATTTCATGATTCAGGAACTTTATCTGTATCAGTTAAGAAATTCCCATTGCTTCTTCCTAATCCTGACAGCTCCTCTTTCTGCCCTCACAGCTATAGCATGCCACTGCTCAGTTGCTCTGGGACTTCTGTTTGCGGGGCTCTGAGCCAGAACAGTGAATCAACACAGAGCTTTAGGAGAGGAAGGAAGAACGAGAAAGGGAATAGGGCCTGACCTAGGTCACAGGAGATGGACACCAAAAATTGTGCCAGAACAAAGAGGAGCATATAATTCCTCAGGTGGTGAACAGGATTTAAGGTGTTACTGATGCCAAAGGCTCTGTATCATGAAACCAGAGCTAGCATAGTGTCAGAAGAGGACATTGCATCAACAGACAGCCAAGAAGTAAAGGCAGCACTTCAATAACAGGCAAACCCAAGAAGTGAACAACCAGCATTTCCAGACAGATCTGGCCACTATTTACATCCAATTTTTGATTGTATTTTAGAGCCTGATGTTATCTGAATACCTACACACTGGCAACATCCTACTGCAGATTTCAAGTAAAGCTAAGGAATGGCAAAAAGGCCAGTTTTGGCAACAATGGGTAGATATTAGAGTTATGCTAAATGCCTACGAGAGCACTGAAGTTTGGATCAGCCTGCTTAGAACATGTTTTTATAGCAGTACCATAGACCAAGAACACATGCTTTACACAACAGCTGTTTATTGCCAATGTTCCAGCTCATCTGCAATATGCAGATCACTTTATAAGATCTTGGAGTAATTAGGGCAAACTCCTGACACCAACTGGGATTGATTACAAGTGTGCACCCAAGTTCAGCCCAAATTCAGGACAGAGGGAGCCAACCACCTGCTGCGCTCATTTTAGTTACAATTGTATCTACATTTTAACAGACTTGCTTCATTCAAATCCCAACAGACTTCTATCCAAACAGTATTCCCTACTGCACTGGCAATATGGCACAGCACCTGTTTTCCATTGTTTACAAACTGTCCCTGTCAAAGCATACGTGGAACCTACATCTTCAACTCTAAACCACATGTCTTAAAACATCCTCCCTCCACCCCCAAAGAATCCTAAAAAAGTCAACAGAACCCAGAGACCTCACAGTGCATAGAAGTGCTGCTAAAACCAAAAACTTGAGCTGAGTTTGCAGGAAGAAACTTTTGCGACAACTAACAGCTGAGTACCTGGAAAAGCCATATTAGGCTTCTTAGCTGGAAGTCCATGTTTGCATATCTTGCCACATAGTCATTTCAGATTATTCTATTCAAAGGCAAGTATTCTTAGCCCCAAGTAACACTGTCTATATTACCTTAGCCCACAGGATATTAAAATTGACCCCTGCAATGTTCACAAGTAGCAAATTTTCTCATCAGGTCCCATTTGAGTTTTAAATATACAAATCCTGCTTTTCAGAAGAGTGAAGTGGGACCTGAACAGGGGAATATGAAAAGAGACATGTACTGTACGTCTGTCAGAACAGTCTCTAAGAAGCCTGTCCAAAATTTCCTAGTTTAGAAATGTGGTTTCATGTATGTGAAATATATATTCAATATATATGAATCATTGCATATTTTAAATTGCATTTTATGAGCTAAAGGGGAAGTCTGCAAATATGCAAGTCTGAAGCATATTTAGAATTTTAAAAGCTTTCATAACAACCTTACAGCCATGCAGACCACATTAAAAAATTGAAAATCTTCCACAGATGACATAGGCGTAGAGGCAATTTTTGCTACAGAGCACATGAATATCCAATATTATGACACATCACCCTCCCACCTCTGATCACAGTTAATTAAAAGAAAGCATGTGTCACAAAGCCATTGCATTATACATTTAATCAACAAAACAGGACTACAGAGTCCTCATGTAATTCTATTGACTTTACAAATTCATATCACAGACTGTTTTACTTTATAAGGGTCAAAAAATATTTTGAGGTTGCAATCCAAGGAGGGGAACAGGACCTAAGGGGATGGTTACCATCAACTGTCTATAACAGATTATATTACTGTGGAGGGTGAAAAGGGCCTGATATTACTGATAAGACTTCTTTGTACAGGAGCAGGGATCCCTGGACAAACTCACAGTGACACTCAGAAATGCAAAGCACAGCTAATAGTTTGAACATGAAGACTACTAGAAACATCAAGAGAAGCATGCACAAGATGGTCTAATGGTTTACAAATCAAGACTTGGAAATTCTCTTTTCCCAGGTGGGGTCTAAGGAAAAAGTATTATTTCATCTCGGGCATGTCACTTCCTGTGTCTGTATCTCAGATTGCTGTTTTAAAATAAGAACAACAGGAATCCTTTTTCCCTTTCTACATTTTTTTTTTGGCTTATGTAAATAATATAGTGCTTGGGGCAAAAAAATCTCTCATGAGGCTAAATACATAGTATCTATTAGAGTGAGATACAGGAAAAAAGCCCCAATGAAAAATCAGTATCACTGTATTTAGACATTACATATTAGAGCATTACAATTAGGGCATTACATATAAGAAACATAGTATAAATGTGTGCTTCACACCAGTTTCTGTATTTAACCTGGGAATAACCTTTTTTCACTTTCTAAATTCCTCTAAGAAGCAGGAAGTGTAGTAATTCTATCTTCCAAGGCCTTTCTATAAATACGCTCTGAACTGTGCCCCTTTCCTCCTCCACCTAGTAATGGGGCAAAACCAGGGGAAACTGGAGACAACCTTCAGTGTAACAATCAGACCTGGTCTGCAACTTTACACTGTATAAATGTGCAAGTAGTTGCTTCCTTCTGTTACATGTTAACAAGCAGCCTGCTATGGCCTCCTAAAGGATTTTTCAACTGGAAAACAGAAGCAGCATGAGCCATCTCACATAGGCCAAGTCCTCTAGCGAACAGACATGGTCATGAGTTTTTCAATGAAGTATTCAATCACTGAACTACCACACCTTTGCTGCATTTAAGTTTGGGGGGTTTTTTACAAATTTACAGATTAGAACATCCAAGTAATTCATAATTTTTTTGGAAAGTCTAATTTTACTTAGGATTGTAAGCATTCCCAGAATTTCAATTCTTCTTTCAATCTCTATTTATAGACTTAATGCTTTTAAAGATCTAAAGACAGAGAGGGATTTTAAGTCATCAAAATTGCTCAACCTACATGATCATTCTTCCCTTCTTATAGATTTGCTGTTCACAAACATGCTTACAGGTTTAACATCCTAAATCAGGAACAGAAATCACAGTACCAATTTTAACAGAAAGAAGGTACAGCCTTTCCAATTTTAATATGCACAGTTAAATCACAAATAATAAAAGACAATTCACAATAAAGGGCAAATATGCCCAGTTTGTAGAAGATATCAAACAGAGTTTATGCTTGGAAAATTAGGGAATATGGGCAATGCAGCTGAAAGGTTAAAAAACCCACCACACTAAAAAAAACCCCAAAACCAAACAGAGACCACCAAGTCCCGCCCCCCCTTAAAAAAAACAAACAAACCCAAAACAAAACCCCAAATCAAAACAAACAGAAAACAAGAATAACAATAAGAGGACAAAAACAGAAGGACAAATGACAGAAGATGGCATGACGAGATTCTCCCTAGTGCAAAAAACACTGTTGGGGAGAAAAAAAACAAGCAAAACACACTATACCAAAAACACCCCAAACCCTTCACTTTCTGGGTCTTCATCTATCTCACTGGCTTCTAATAAGCTTCCTCTATAGACAATTAAGAAAAATTGTCAGCTTTTATAAATCTCAAAATGGACAAATTGCCCCAGCAAGTGAAAGTTTCCTAAACTGAAATTCAAATTCAAGTTATTAGACAGTGTCTATTGGTAGCACACCAACATAAAATTTAAACTGTATACACAAGTATGCATTTTATGATGTTATGGCTGTGATGCAAAGGCAATAAAATTAGAAAGATTGAAATTTATCCAGAGCAGAGCTCTCACTTTAGAAAAATAAGTGGCATTAATAACTGCACAGTCAGTGTTTGAGGTTTATACTTCATAAAGCACAAATTCACATGCTCAATTCCTAAAACAACAAACCCAGTGAAACATTTACGCTGCAGGCAGACAAAACATATGCTACGTCATTAAGTATATGTGTTACAAACTAGTTGGGATATTTCACGTCTCCTTTATACAGTGTTTGACTGAATATCTGGTATGCAACATGTCTATGTCTGGGGCTCCTAGCACATTTACCAACTTGCACAAAGCACATCTTAACACCTCCAACCTAAAAACTACTTCTTTTAAGGAGCATGAAAATTCCTGCATTACAAAACGAATTGTTTTCTGTCAAAAAAAATAATCAAAGAAATCAAAATCAATTGTAATAACTCTTGGGAATTAAAAAAGCATACCCACCTTTTCATCTAGATTTCCATTACGGTCAAACTGATAGAGTGGTGCCAGATGACTCATAATCCACCAGCTAAAACTCAATGGGTCTTTACATCGAACTGTTTCAAACCCAGACACACTTTCAGAAGTACTTGGCTGTTCAAAGATATTCTTTAGGGTTGTGTTCACCAAGCTCCAGAAACACTGTAGAAAATGCAAAAGGTAATTTGAACTGTATTCAATAACGAAATCTATATTAAACAATTTTCTCTGCAACACTGTCCTATTGGTTAATTTGCTTGTACAGAGAACAAGCAAGATGACAGTCATTTAAAGAAAATAACAAAAAACAGTGGTCAGTATTACTGCAGAAACCTCAAGGCTACCTTAGAAAGTCCTCTCTTAAACGTCAGTAGAAAGCAATGTGAAAGGACAAGCTTGGGTCACCAGGAAGAATCCAGGGTAATACTTCACAGGCAAGATTACAAGCTGATGGATTGGTGGCATGCCACCACGACAGATGGTACCCCAACACACACAAGAGGAAGGTTAGAGCTCTTTAATGAAGAAGCATTATACCGTATTTTTGAAAAGCTTGTAGTCCCAGACTACCCTAACCATGAGGAATACAGTAGATGGCAGAGAATCAATCTGAAAGACTGCACAGTCTGAGCTTCCAGTTCCCTGTTTTCTCACAGTCTGTTCCAGCACTGACAAACTGATTAATTCTCATTGACTCAGACCCTTGCCTATATCACAATATTCTTACTACTTCTTACAGCCTGTGCCTATCTTTCCTAATTTTAAGGAAGCTCTCTTGGACTTCTTTGCACATGTATTTCACCCACATGACCTGGGTCCTAACTTAGCTGCAAAGTGCTCTTGCCAGTGCAAATGCTTAACAATAACACAGTTTCACTTGTGCTGTCCACCTTTACATCTGTTGTCATTAACAAGTAAACAGCCATCAGTGCAAACCTTCTACTCTGAAGTACTTCATTCTGTACTAAGTGAATTGAACTCATGGCACAGATGGCCACTTGGGTTTTTATAAAGGTTATTTCAGAAAACTTTCAAAGGGTTTTGTCACTTCTTAGTATTCATTCGGAGAAACATCAGTTCAATACTAACCAGCAGCCAAAGAAAGAAAAATTAAAATGCTAGAAAATATCAGCAAACAAAAAGAACAAAATAGAAGACATCATTATGCACTGTATAAAATCATATGGCCTCCTAACCCATACTTGGAATACTGAATGTAATCCTGGCATTCTGTTATTCAAAACAGGACATGACAATATGGAAAAAGGTTCAGAGAAGGGTGACAAAGATGACCAGAGGTAAAGAATGGCACCTGAAAAAAGAATTCTTGTAAGAAGCAAGACTCTTCAGCCTAGAAAAGGCAGAAGGTAGAATGTATCAGAAAAAAACCCCAAACAAACAAACTGAAGAGGCATGTAAGGTTGTACTGGTATAAAGAAGAACAGGTAGAGATTTGCTGATTTCCAACAGAAATATAAAGCAGCATCTAGAGAAATCAGCAACTACAAGATTCAAAACTATACACAGGTTGTTCTTGTACAGATGGGTACCAAAGACAGAAGTGTGAGCTAGCTGGATCATTGTTCTGACTGTACCCATGTTTCTAATGCCGGGAGATGACTCATTGCACAACATATCACAGAAACTACAAATGATTTTTAAAAAAATAAGTAAACAAGGCCTTTTATGCTTTGCTCAACCATAAAAAGAAGGGAACTTTCACAGTGTATTCTTTTGCTTTGCTTTCTTTAGCACTAGGAGAGCTCCTATCAGTGCCCTAGGTCATACCCCAAGAGTACACTGCAAACCTAGTGTCATGATTTCATGCACATTCAAGACAGTGGCCCAAGGCATCCACCACAGCATGCAGACTTCCTGGAGCAAATATGAGGTTCAGTTTTACCATCAGATCTGTGCATTCATGGCCACATAGGAATGTTTGGTGATTGTACTGCACATGGAACAGTATTCTTCCTTTACCTCTGTATTAGACCCTTTATTTCTGTGGTCCAGCAACTGAATAAGTAGAATCCATAGTTCTTTAATGCAGTTACAGGGACAATGGCCACTGGTAAGCGCCTCAGAAGGTCGCACCTGAAAGAGAATATAGACTAAAATTATTCTGAAGTGTTAATTTTTAAAATGGTGTTTTATATATCAATATTTCCTATTGTCTTGGCTGTTTAGTTTGAGAGGGTTTTTTTTCAGGTAAATAACATAGTTACAATTACACATTCAAAGGCATATTATTTCACTAACATGCAAAATATCTCTCTCATACAACACAGACTCTTTCCTAATTCTACGTAAGGTTGTGCTATTTCCTAGCTTCTTCTGATCCACTCTCAGACATTACTCAATCACATAAAAATGGCATTCCATGTCCTAAATGAAAAGAAGTTACATTAAATACTAATTCATTGTCTGATAGTAGGGAAAAGAAAATGATTGATTATATTTTCTTGATGTTCTTGAGAAGAAAAAGATTTCAAATTATTTACCAGCTATTATTCTTATTTTTAACTGAAAAATTCTTAATGACTAGGCATAATGCTAGTAGAATATGTTGTTGTTGGCATAAGGATGTTAATGTTCCCACAACATTTCACAAAATCTGCTTTTCGGTAAATTTACTGCAAGGCGTTCTTTTAATATGCAGAAAACAGCATATTTCAAGTCATGTACGTTATTTGATTACTATTCCATATTTAACAAAATTCACTCAGACTGATGCATTTCAAATGCAAAACAGTCTTCCTGTGATTCATCTTTCAATTTTACATTCTCTGAATTGTGAAACAAAACAAAACAGCAAAAGGAAGTGCTAAATACATAAAAAAACCTCTGTATGTTTTAATGTTTTTAAGATCTACCAGACCTGTATTTCAAATAATCATGCTCTAGACAAAACTTTACTTACTCTACCTTAGACACATGAATCCACTGAACTGTATTCAGAGGTGGCAAAAATTGTGAGAAAAGCTTTGCTTAAATAGCTCAGTTCAGCACCTTTTGCCTTCAGCAAGGGCACCATTGCAGAATTGTAGAAAGAAAAGAGGGAAGACAAAGCAGCTTATACTCATTTTATCCCTAAACAATGATTAACCCAAGTTTGAATAATCAACCTACACCTCTAAAGCAAACAGAGGGGAATAGGTACCTAAAGAGATTAATGAATCTCACTGCAGAACTGTTATCTTTCCATGACAATAAAAAGTACCTTGGATGACTAGTTTAGCCAACTAACTCCTAGCCATCTGCATCTGATGAGGTAGAGCCTGAATTTTTATATCCTCATGTTTTTTTCTGATCCATTCATACACAACTATTCTCAAATCACACTGGCACTTAAAATAATTTCTGAATTTGGAAACCTAACAGTGTAATTTAAAAATTAAATTAAAATATGCAATGCCAGTGACAGCAGTGGCTGTGTGAGACATTACGGAAGTGGGAGTGAATGACTAAAACCCACACTTTCACAATTAGAACAAAAAGTATAACACCAATAATTTCAAATCTGTGTAATATTCTATTAGGATGCATACTTCTTATCATCCACCTTTAGAATAATATGTTTACAACTACAGCTCCAAATCAGGTTTAAATAATTTTAAATATAAATATGAAATTATATATATGTGCATATGTATAAAAATGTGTGACACAATCTTTTTTTTCTCTCTCCGAAGAATCCTGTTTATCCTATGAAATTGTCATGGCAGACTTGATCTGTTTTAAATAATGCTTTACTTGCTTTCCATATATACTTGAGTATTTCACATGCCTCTCTCTCTCTCTCCTCACACTTTAACTTAAAGATCTGCTACTGGAATTTCTCAACAACCTGAACTAATTTTATGTAAATATTATCTTGAGAATTAAACACTATGACCCCTGAAATCTCTTGAAAAAACTCATTATCTAACTACTAACTTTCCAAAACTGAAGTGCCTCCAAAATAACTATGGTTATGACTCGCCCCCAAAGAGCAAAACAGATCCATAGAAAACAAGCGGTCTACTTATTACAGATGCACTGCAACAATGGAGGTTTTTACGTAAGTATCAGGCATAGAAACTATCTTGGAAATGAGTTTCATGCTTTATTCGTGAACTACCATGTGTTGCAGCAAGGTTTCTTCAACAGGGCTTCTTCATCTACTCTTTACATCTGTTACTGTGCCATTCTAGAGGATGGCAGGATCTCTTCTGCAGGAAATGTGCATATCCATTCAGGATAGAGTCTGGGTAGTAGTATCAAAGCAAGACACCATACAGATATCGCTCAGACTAAGGATAGCCAAGATATTCCTCTCTTCAGAGATACTCTGGATTTCCTCTCACAACATCCTCGGTTCAGTATCTTGGTAAGAATGTTTAAAACCTCAAATCGTGGTGCTGTTGGGACAATATAGCTCTGGTGCCAGAGGCTGCTGAAGACAGAAGAAAGATGTCCACGGATATATATTTCTCTGCCAAACCTGTCTCAGAGCACACTAGACTCAGCACATGATCCAAGTCAAGCATCTTGATATCAGACCTGTCCAAGAAACCAATCTGAAACTATGAGTTTGGAACACTAGAATTTATGTCCCTCTTTTCAAGGATATCCACAAATGTTAATAGCTGCACTCATGAATGTTCTCAGCCAAAGCCAAAGGATATGTTTTAGTGATGAGCTGATGGTGTCACCTACAAGAGGTATTAGCTGCATTTTCAACAATTTTGAGGGATGCTAATTCCATTATGGGGTTGACAGCAATGATTGCATATTATAGAAGTCACCAGCTCAAGTGCAAGCTTCACTTCAGAAATTAATTGCAAATAGAACTAATTCAAGCAGTATGGTCCAAGCCTAGAGAAACATTAAGAAAAAGCAGTGGCAAAACAATCTTTTCTCTTTGTAATGTGGCTCTGTGAATCTGTCATTTTATCATCTGACATTTCCAAGCCTACCATCAAGCACTATGTTCAACAGATAGATACTATTTGAATTTTCTGTCATAAAACATTATTCTCATATATTTGCCTTTTGTCCGGGGAGAAGGTTGCAGTAATATCTGATAATTTAATAGACCAAAACTGATTTTAAAAAGTAACAGTTTTCTACAGGAAGGTATTTTAAAAGAATAGTTATCAAAAGCCAGTACTGCCATTCACTCTATCCTCAAAAATAAAGTGAAGAAGAGGGACTCTATTTCTTATGTATTTGTACTAGGAAAACATAAAATATACAGTGGTCACTGCTGTTTATTCTCAGAGTTCAGTCCTGCATTCATGGATCACACATGTCCATCTAAAGCAGGTTTCACAATGACACAAAGATTACGCAGCTCTTTTACTGGCTGCTGTATGGAGCTATTATGACTTTCTAGCTTTGGAGTGCTCAAAACAAGTGAGAAAAATACCGCAGGTTTAGAAGGAAAGAAAAAGGAAAAGAGAAGACACGGAAAAGTTTTCCCATGACAAATGCAGAAGTGCTGTAACAGAAAGATGAGGTGGTGGAAATAGGCACACTGCAACAATAAACTGTAATATGACATTCTCTAACTGTCCAGTTAGCTTACTGCCAGGATTAGTGTTATCCTCTTTTTGTTCCTGTTGAGAGAGTTTGAAAAGACTTTTTTTTTGCATTTATCTAAACCTTTTAAACTGTGCCATGTTTGGCATTAAACCTGGAACACTGAACTTCGAAAATGTGGCACTCACTTCTGCTCTGTACACAGTGCATTTCAATATTACTCTCTCATTCAACTGCCAGATGGTCATGAATAAATATAACACAATTTGAGCTCCTAACAAATAACACTCTTTAAAACATGGAAATACAAAGCCATACATAACATTTAAAACTAAGCACTAAGAAGTCATCTATGCACTGATGCAATACCCAATTCATATGGTTCCCAGTACAAGCATCTAACTGCCCATGGCCTGTATAAAGAAAGAGTTACCTTTGTATACTTGTGGATGGCCAAGCTTATTAAATCAGATATGAGATTTTCACAGTGTTTTTCAAATAAACTGATACTGGTTAGATTCTCTCCAGTTAGATTAATGAAATGGTTAGCATATACAACTTGTCCTAAAACACAAAAGAAAAGTAGAATTGTTTAGTTCCAAAACAGACAGGATTTCTCTTCTAATATATATATATATATATATATATATATATATATATATATATATAAAATGGCTTGCTGACCTGTATGTAATTTTAATTTATAAATTCATGAGAGAAAGCTCATTCTAAATTCAAGTTAATCCCTTCATCATTGCACTGAAATCTGGTATTATTCAGGTTGACAGTAAAAAAAAATTGGCACTTTACAGCCTTTTATTGGCACAGATTTTGCAGAGGAATAAAGATTTATTTATCTGCAAGTTCCTCTTTGTCACATGCCAGTGCGCATGTTCTGGAATCATGACATGTTTTGCAGATATGCAAGTTGATGACAAACAATTCTGGAGAGGTCTAACACTTTCCTTTGGATGTGTTGATGTAAAAAGCTGGCATGATCATGTTCCAACTTGAGCATTTGTAGGCATTAACAGATAAAATGGTGAAGTTAAGAGGCTGTAAGATCTTATCCCACAATCTTTTCAACAGTACATCTCCCTTGACATCAGTGGCACAGACAATACATAGAAGAGCCTATATTTTATTCCTGGAAATGTAAGGTGCAGCCCTGAACCCACTATCCTGCCACTGGTCTCAGCAGTGAGAAGTTTCTACTCAGAACACTTCACAGAATGAGGTTAAAAAACTAAGACATTCTAAGCACACAAGAATATAAGATATGCAGAGATATGACTGTCTTGACTAGTAAATTTTGTTGTTAAAAATCATGAGCTCTCTTACAAAGATAGATGATTGCATTATTACTCAGAATATTATCCAGAAATAAATACTGAATTCTGGAAAATAAATTGCCTCCAACAGTTTCACTGTCCTTTTTCCCAAATGTTCTAAAAAGGCAAACAGGCTATCCCACAATGGATCATAAAAGAAACTTAGAATTATGTTACAAAAAGTCAACCCACACACTATACAGTAATGCAGAAACAGAGAAAATGTGTTAATGTGAGCAAGGCTGTGTTGTGACAGCACTTGGAGCAGGCAAAAGCTAATCCAAGAGTTCAGATTCAACACCAGTTACTGGGGTAAACACAGGGCATTCTTTCTATACCTTAACATTACTTCAACTGTTGCAATTCCTATACGGAATTTATATTGACAACTTATAATCAGGTGGTGTGAGGGAAGGTACAGTTGCAGTGACAAACTGATTATACAAGAAAATACACTTCTGTGATTTATTTTGGTAGAATGGACATGGAAAATAGATATAAGCCTCACAAAGCAAATAAAGTTCTCTTCTGTATTTTAACAATTCTTCAGCAAACTGAACTACTCTGAAATTGAGTTTTTCAATTGCATTCTATGACCTTTTTAATCTAACTTCTATGAACAGCTTACTCTTATCACCTTACTTTTTGCCCTTTTAAAGCCTTATAAAACTTTTTTAAAAGATTTTGCCTTGCCCTTTTCTTTCTGTACTTTTATAAGCTCCCCTGATTGAGGCTGCTTCTTTTGTCCAATATTTTCTTAGCGTTGCATATGGCTAACAATAGAAATTCTCTCCACCGAGAATCCTTGATCTGGTCCATCCCTGGACACTTTTCCTAAATTGTTTTCATTGAATTGCCATTCATTGTTATGCATTCTGGATATCTGTAAATGCATTTTTATTTGTGATGTCAAGAAGTTCATTGTCATTAAATATTTAGTATGTTGCATTACTTGAGTATGAACTCTGATCTCTGTTTTGACAGAACAATTTCCTAATACAATTTTATTTAATTTGAGCCACAAATGATGAGTCACATAGAATCAACCTTTACCAATCTGAGTCTATCCCATTAAACACAGCCATGCTTAAAAAATACCAAAAGTAGTTTTGGTTCTGGACAAATGAAGATAGGAAAGTCAGGTAAATCATATGTAAAAGAATAAGTTCAAGAAAAAGGCCTGCATACTTACTCTTCAGTTTTTCACCTAGTACATGAAGAACTTCTAATACTAGCCAGTTAATATCCAAATGGAGATGTAGTAAGTGCCATGATGGAGGAAAGACCTGTGATTAGAAATATATTTACTTATATTTAACATTTCTTTAGTGAATTCTGGATACTGTGCTAAGACAGGGTGGTCAGGGTTTGGAATAAGCTGCCCAGGTTAAGTGGTGGAATCACTGTCCCTGTGAGCATTCAAAAATGCAGATGTGGCACTTGGGGACATGGCTTAGTGGACAGTGTGGAGGTGGGTGGAGTAAAGGTTGGTCCTGACATTCTAAGATGACCTGCAATTAACATTATGAATACTATGATCAAATACAATGTAACATACAAACATGCCATTCAGTTCAAGAAAAAAGAAACAAACAAGTTTCATCACAATTCTCTCTGTAAGAGACTATTTAGGAAGTTTTGATTCAAGCTTAGTTATTAACCTTTCCTTAGTTAACCTTTTCTTTATAGAGAAGTACTACGCAGCACAAAAACTGCTAAAGTGAGCTACTAAAAAAACTCCAAAATTTTAGTATTCTCTCCCTTAAAGTTTACTTGAAATGACTGGTTTTCATCAGCTCAACTGCTACTGACAAGCTAAACAAAGACTGCAGATGCTGCTTTTCAGTGGATCATTCATCTCCAGACACTATTTTATACAACATAAGCCTGAAATTCCTTTTCTGCCTTTATGAAAGATTTGAAAGCATTAGCTATGTGTATGCACAAATCCTAATGGTGTATACTTCACTAGTATTTATGTATGCACAAATCCTAATGGTGTGTACTTCACTAGTATGTAATGCTGCTGGGCCTCCTTCCACATCTGCACTTTTCATTGTATAAAAAAAATCTTCCCCCATTCTGAGTCAGATTTCAGAACATATTTTTAAAGAAATGCCCCTCTTACTGGGATGCTCAGAAATTTTAAACTTTACTACAGGCAAACACCAAGGAAATTTTTAAACAAGCTATGCTAATTCAAGCCTACTTTTCTACATGTTTTGGTATTATCTTTTATATACTATAGGAAGAATTCTAAAGCTATCGAAAGAAAATAGATAAATAAAACAACAACAGAAAATCCAGATCTCATTAGTTGTGTTTAACTAGGAGTAACTATTAGTTTGTTACATCCAAGTCCAGGATGGCACGTAAGAAAAAAAAACCCAAACAAAACCAAAAAGATTAACTTACATTAAGCCAATTTTTTTTCAAGTTGAATACATAATGCCACATAAAAAATTAAAGTTATAAAAAGACACCAACCTTTGCCTGATTTTGAATAGTAAATGCTGCCAAAACATTACTGGGAAGTTCATAAAGATGACCAATGTGCACAGTCAAAGCATGAAGCTCTTCCACCAATATAGATGGTAACTGAGCTTCTAGTTCTTCATAAGGATGCAGCATTCCATCATTTTCCATCTTAGGGGGTTCCAGATACCTGAACATACAGAAAAATACACACAATCAGAAAACAGGTAAGTAGCAGCTACACAAAGCTCAGTACCCAGTTTAGTAAAATGTGTGTTAATCTCACCTGAAGATGAAAACTTTCACATAATGCAAAAACTTAAGACATTGATGTCTGATGCTCTCTGCTTCAGAGTGCAAGCGTGCCGTTTGACCTGAAGTAAAAGAGATCAGTAGCTTAAAGCAAATGTGACCACACCATGACTTGTTTAACATTTCCCTTCTCCACAGTAATTAAACCAGACCACTGGAAAGACATCCTCTGAGGACAAGTTGGGAGGTGACTGATGGTAAACACCCATTTCTAAATGTCATCTTGCCAGAGGGATCCATTCTTTATCTTCTCTCAGACATACATCCAGATACAGATAGAAAAGAAGAACCTCAGGAAAGGAGAAGGTAAGTACCCAATGCTAGAAGAAATCATTCAGCCCTACTGCCCCGCTTCCTGACTGCTTCCAAGACACCTTCAGTAAAGACATGGGTAAAACAATTTATCAATCAGCACCCTGGTCTCTTGACAGACTTAAACACGTGAACTTATTTGTAACTACACTTTGTAACTTTTCCTTGGAAGCACCACTGTTACACAGAACCTTCAGCCATCCATTCCCAATCCTGCCTTTCACTTGCTGCTCTGTATCCTTTCAAGCAGGTATTCTGGCTATGTGTCTCCTTTCCTTTGGTCTCTGAAGCTGTTGGTGTCACCATCATGGTAGCAAGTTCATGGTGTTACCATCCTTACCTTGCACCTGGCAAGCTCAAATACTCCCATGAGAGCAAAGATTCAGTGGAATTTATTGCCACTGTGTGAGAATCACTCCTTATTTATTCCTTCAGCTTGCCTTGTAGCTTTCAGCTTATATTACAGAAAGAAGAAACTTAGTGCACAACAAATGAAATACAGTCATTTAAATACCAAATAACTACTGCCCAATGATATATATACACACACAAAAGCTTAGCAAGCATTCAGCCTGCAACAAGTGTACCTGATTACCTTCAATGCAAGCATCAAATGAGGACCCTGAGCAGTGCCAAATGAAAGTGCATCACCCTAGAGGAGATGCATGGCAAAAACTCTTGGTGACTTACTACACTGGACTGCAGAGCCAGAGAGAGTTCTCCTTGATCCTCTGCCCAGCTGACCACTGGGGAGGGGAGTCTTCCCTTTTTTTCATCTTGCTTTCACTCTCCCTTTTGTTTTTCCCCCCATCTCCTCCAGTTAACCTGGAAGTTCATATATGTCACTTGTTACAGACCCCAAAAATAAAGCTTTGTGCATACAAGCCTATCTCAACATCTTTTGAGCAACAACACTCAGTGGGCAGAGCAAATCAACCGGTACAAGCACCAGAACATCAGTGTACAGCCCATCTACACCACACCAGAAGCCAATAGCATCTGCCATGATAATGAACCACAAGTTTAGAACAAAGTGAATTTATCCTCTTGAAGTAATTATCTACAGATATTACTGTGGATTTGTAGCAGTAACAAATACTGTATCCTAAATTCTCAGAAGTTCTGCCTACGCAAAAATTTTATACTACACTTTTACATGCCCTCTACGTAACACAGTTCTCAGTACAAAGTCTCCAAAGCTCATCAAGACTGATAGGAAACAAAATATAATGTACAATATTGGTATCTATATAAACACACAGTACAACAAAGATTTACAAAGCCAAAACTCTGAACTGGGGTTTTAAACAGTAGTGGCAGCACATTTATTTAAGACATCAATAATAACTAACATCACCATACCTGACCATTTTAAATACTTTTATCCTCACAACACCCTTCTACTCCTAGCCCACTTCTATGAAGGGGGAACTGAGTCACAGCTGAATAAGTGACTTGTTCTGATTCAGAAAGAAAGCCTGGTGCAAAGCACAAAATTCAAGTTCTTCATTTTACTAGTTTAATTGACAAGTGGAAGAACAGGATGCAAAGAAGAAAAGACAACCAAGCAAGTGCTTAAATTTAAGTGAAAAAAAACCCCAACTACAGAACAGTTTCTTGATGTCCAGGTACAATACAAAAGGTCAAGTGTAATTTAAAACAGACTATTTCCATTTATGTCAAAAGAATTAGATGTTTTGGATACTATCAATAAATGCATATGAAAGAACCTTGATGATAAATTCACATCAATGATTTAAATGGCAGAACATGACAATATAAAAAATTAGAAATGTGTAAAAATATTCACTCATAGAACACTAGCACATTATCTGTAATGAGAAGACACTATAGACAGTTTATTTCTGAGTAATTACTGAACTTCTCAACTTGCTAAGTAATTCAGCCTTCAACTTACAATAAGCCCAAGGCTGCAATAATCCTCCAGAAACATGCTGCTTCTCATGCCTCAGTATTTAATTGAAACAAAGCATTTTGTAGTGATTTCATTTTATCGATCCTACTGCAAGGATAAATTAAGTTTGTAAATAACTCTAAACTAAGCAAATATAACTAACTCATTTAAACATAAGTCAATGGAACACTGAAAAAAAAATTCCAAGCCACTACCTTTGTAACTAAAATAATTTTGGCACATTTTATGAAGTTTTAATTAAAAGAGTTAATAGTTTTGCCAAATTCTGCTCTAGGGGTGACACCTTAAGTAAAATTAAAGCAAAATGCCCCACTAAAGTCAGTAAGGATTGCCCTGTGCACCTACCATGCAGGCAAATCTGGTTCCAAACTGACTCCCAACATTTCCCCTACCTATTTTCCTACTATGTTACCTTACATGGTTGCCTAAATTTCTATCCTTACTGCAGTTTTATGCTGCTTATATGCTGTTCTGAGACACACTCCAAAATCCCTTGGTCAGGAGCACAAGCATGATCTGTGAGAATTTCTTATTTAATGAAAGGTAGTCAGTTGCCTACCGCAAAGTCAAATTAAATTCATAAAACTTACCAAAATCAGATGAACTCATTTGTACTAGGTTTTCCAGTCTGTGTATCTGTTGCCTAATTAAAGGAATACAAAGATTTACTGTATTTATAGAGGTAAGTTGTTTAACTCCACTTTAGTAAGCTCAAAATAGAACACAGAAAGGTAAGATGTTTCTTGCTTTGTAGTTCTGAAAAAGCTTACAGAAATGTAACTTAGAAAAGAGTTTTAGTGGAAGGTAATGGACATATCCAAGTGTGAAAAGATAACATTGAATAGAATTTTTGCATGCTTATAAATCATTAAACACAGTTACAAAAAAAAAACAAACCCTAAAACAATTGGCTAAATATTGGGGAAGGCAAAAAACAATAATACAGACAAAAGCTGCCAAAATCCATTCCCTGCAAGTGATCTTTCCACAAGCAAAACTCAGCTTCATATCTGACCACAGAATAGACCTAAAGTTAGCCCTCACGGCATACACTCGGTACACCCTAAATTAATCCACTTGTGAATGTCCATTAGTACATCCTGTCAGCAGCTTCTCCTGCTTCCTGCTTAAGGTGGTTGGTTCCTTAACTCCAGCACAAGGCATAAACAGCAACAAATACAGTAGAGCAAAAGGAGCTGTCTTTAGAAAAGTTAAAGCTCAGTTCAGTTTTGGAGAGTAAAGAGAACATTTTTAAAGACGCTAAGCGCAACTGCAAATGAACATTTTAGAAAAAGCTGTAGCATAGGTAAATACTTGGCCGTATTCTGTAACAACTGTTATTTGTAAGTGGCCTTCCAGTTGAATCGCCACAGAGATAAAGCAGTACTAAACTGAATATATGAAAAGCACAATTGTGTCAGACAGACTTTTTAAAGAAAATGCTGCAGAAATTGAGTAGGGAGCTCCCTGTCTCATTTCTTATACAGTCAAAGCAATAACTACTGAAGGATTCTAAAATAGGCTACTTGGATGTAACACAAATCAAATGTTCTTATGAAAAACCCCTCAAAACTAGGAAGCATTTAAAAGACACAAGAAACATCTAAAAGACACAAGACTACAGGTTGTAACTTGCATAGTACAGTGCAAACGCATAGTAAAATGATCTCACTTAGCTCTTTCTTGCTTTCTTGGATAAAGCCAAGTCAGCTACCCTTCCGTCATCTAGATGGGTTGTAGAGTTTTTTGTTTGTTTTGAAATCAAAGTTGAATTTCTGCCTGGATTTTTCAAGGATTTCAACCATGTAAAAAAGAAGGAAGTCTGAAGCAGGAGGGCTTTATGAAACAGGGCTGTTGAGACTAGAGTTAGAAAAGGAAGGTAACAGAAAGGAGCCACACCAGAGAAAAAGAAAAAGACTATCCAGTGAATTGACAAAGACAGAATACAGTGGGCTGATAAAATTAAAGCACAAACTGGGCACAAGAAACATAACAAAACCACCATTATTTAAATAAATAATTTTAATTTCAATTTGCATTTGTACCTCAAGAATTGATCCTCATGGCTGTTAATCATTAAACCACTTGATTTTCAAATACACATTCCAACAGTTAAACTGGTACCACTGTTTATTAATCAAAGATTTATCATAATATGCCCACTTAAATGGTTACATGGTCTCATTCACTTTGACTCACACTTCTGTCACATGAAAATCCCTAAGTAAGAATTTTTACTATGCAATTACTATCTTAACTTGCAGTTCTGCAGCATACTATTATTTATTACAATATTAAAAACTGTAAATAATTTTTAATTATAATATTAAGTAAAATCTCACATTAAAAGAGACTAGCTTTCTGTAAGCATTTAAACATTGATATTAACTGTACTTCATAAATTTAACTATTTACAGCCACCCTATCCTCAAAAACTATTGTAATTTGTACTTAACAGATTCAATCTCCACAGTGGAAAAAGAAGGTTTTCTACTTTCAGTTGTCAACTGATCTATAAATGAAACTCTTCCATTTTATGACTGAACAAATGAACTGGATGTGTTTGCAGAGACATCCCCCTTTGCTGAGGAACTTGTCACACCAAAAGACAATTTGGCAAACACTCAGCCAAGAGTTAGCTGAGATCCATTATTCCTACTCAGTCAGTAGGTTTTGAAGAATGCACAGCTTGAATAACTTCAAAACCACAATAAAATACATTATGCCCTATGTTACTCTCTATTACAATTACAGAGCAATTTACATTACAGGAAAAAAACTTTACAAATAGCCATTTAATTCAACATTTCTATATCACTGCCCAGTGATTTTATGCTAATGAACAGTCAAAAAAATCAGATTAAATGCTGAAACTTTTAATACCATTTTTTTATTTTCCTATCTCCCCCTACACCACTTCGTTTTCTTTTTTTAAAAAACACAGTGAGGTCAAATCTTGCATCAAACAAGCAAAGCTAAATAACAGTGGTTTTAATACACTTCCAGTCGTCTATGTCACCGTGTTCCAATAAGCAAGACCCTATTAACCATCTTGCACATCATGTCCTTGGTCATACCCTAAAGGAATGGAAGAATCTACTGCAATGAAAGGAA
This sequence comes from Certhia americana, assembly GCA_018697195.1. Lineage (NCBI taxonomy): Eukaryota > Metazoa > Chordata > Aves > Passeriformes > Certhiidae > Certhia > Certhia americana. Next base: position 37,969,873 of record CM031859.1, read on the forward strand.
TGATGGAATACATCACATATATTTGTGAAATCATACAGAAGCTTCTCTCCCATCCACTCTCTGTATGTGCTGTACATCCTGAGGATTATCAGTAGCAAAGAGGATTATCAGTGATCTGTGTATTTGCATTGACCAGATTAAGCATCTACATTGAATTAGTCAAACACTGAGTAACTGTATCTGGAGAGATTGCTGAAGCTATCCTAATCCAAACAATTGAAGAAAGCACTGCATCCAGCATTTACAGTATTTGATTTTTAACCTCCACTTTCCTTTATGCACAAAAAAGGACTGAAAATCTTCAAAAGACAACTTCAATTATATGGGTAGCACAATCTCATTCAAGGAAATCTTACATAGTCTATTCACATAATTCTGAAGCCGGAACCTTCTAAATTAACCCAAACACTCTGTTGTAATAACTATACTTATTTTTTTTTTTTATCTGGTGATGCCTCAGATATGTATCACACTACTTAGAAACTTAATAATAAGTCACATAATATTAAGAATCTGTGCCACAATGTACTACTTTCTGCAATTCCATCTACATCTTATCCATCACTTACTGGAGCATTAAACAGATAGCATTATTCTTTTTTAGATGCATTGCACAACCCACTGTCTTTTAAAAATGTGAAAAGTTTGTTCCAACCTTACAGTTGGTATAATTATAGATGTGGAATAATTATAAAATACAATGTTATCGTACCTAAGTAATCCAAAGAGAAATCCACAGGATTCAACTAATGCCATTTCAGTAACCCACTGAAAGCCAAACAATTCCACTGTATTTTCTTCATAGTCATTTGGAGAAGGATCTAGTCTCAGCAAAACCCTGCAAAACAGAGCCAACAATATTCATATATTTTCCAGTAATAAACCTATGGACTACAATATCTACAGCTGGCTTATGTACCACCAATACTTTCTGAATATATCAGCAACACGTACATGACACATGTCTCAAAGTCGGTTGTACCTTTTAGAGCAATATGATCTATAGAAATATGACAACTCCTAGCTTCAAAAGCATAAAACCAGGATACAGTCACAGGTCACGGTATATTTTGGAAACTAAAATTATGAGGCTACCTCCTTGAAGTATTTCCTTAGTTTCCAAAGGTCTGAGACAACATACAGACTGTGAAGAGAAAAGGCTGCTGGGTAAGAAAACACACTGCTCTGTATGCTTGGGATCTGTCTCAATCTCAAGCACACTAATGCTAGAATATACATTTGTTCATTTACACGCATTTAATAATATTTATACTAAACACAATGCTTTAGGTGTTCAGTATAAACTCTACTGAACACTTTTAGGCAGACAAACAGATGAGGTTCAAAATGGGACCTTGCCATTACAACTTAAGCTAACACTAGGCCATAATTGCCCTTTGCTCTTGCTAAAGAAAAATTAAATAGCACCAGAATTATCATTTTACTCAAAGTGGAGAAAATCAGAAACCAGTACTGTTAAAACATAATAATTGTGCAAATAAAACAAATGTTTCATTAACATGAATTAAAAAAAAGAGCATAGCAAACTGCATGACAGCACAGTAAATTATTTCAGAATTTTCCCACTACCTTTCATAAAATAATCTAACACCAATGAAGTTCAAGTCTCTAATAGGTAAAAAATATTTTTATTTAAAAAATTAAAAATATATACTAGGCAAGCATTTAGTTTCCATTACATTACACACCAAATTCATACTGTTTGAACGATGCACTATTTCCAATTTCATTCTCAGAGGCAAAAAGAGAATCTGCTGAATAATTGGCACAACGTCCCATAACACCTTAGTTCACTTGGTAACTTCTTGAACCCTGGACTGTCTTGAAGTATCTGTTCATTAAATCCAGCTACTCCAGTTCCAAGCAACAAAGGCAGAAGAGTTCCTTACATGGAGGCTTGTCTAGGACTTTGCAATCCAGTAAGACAACATAAATATACAGTAGAAGAACAGTGTTATCACAGATATAGTGACTGGGAAACCTGTCTACATACAAGCTCTTCAGTCAGTTTTAATGACAGAAACAATTTCAGGTGAAATGTTTATCTGTCAATGTGGAATCCACTACTGATATAATCATGGAGATACAAGATCACTCAATCATCTACTCAATATAAATTTGAATGGACATGCTCTGATGCAACTAAAATATGTGATAAATAAGGCAGAGAAAGGGGGAGGTGCAGTGGAACCCCCCTTAAGCCTTTACAGAAAACTGTAGAAAAATAAGTAACAGCACAAAATAAGAAGCCTGGCAGAAGGACAGACAGACAAAGATTAGGCTTCTCTGGGAAAAACAAGACAACCCCAGTAAGATGAGCAAACAGCACAGAAAACTAAGCTAAATAACAGACAATAAGGCAGATACTAAATCAAATCAACGTTTTAAAATCTCACAGAAAATACTTATTTGCTATGCCTGACTTCAGAGCATAAATCCAGAATGCATGCAAGGGTGAAGCTTTGAGAAAGATCTTACAGCTACTAGGTCCAGCCCCAGCAATTTGGGGAAGCCAGGCAAAGTGGAAAAGAGAGAAAAAAGGACAACATTTAATAGAGCACATGACTGGGAAAAGCAGTGCTGAAACCTCCTCAGAAATTTAAGTGATCTCAGCTGCTGCTGCCCAACAGGCCAATTTTGAATTATCCTAACAGGCTTGTAAATGTCCATTACAGTATCTTAAAAGTAAGTTCAGAATGCTAAGAACTGAATCTAGGGCACCATTGAAAGCTCTTTATCAACACAACAGCCCTTCCTACTTTGGTATTACCAAGCTGATTTCAGGATCAGAAGAGCTGAAGAACAAACTGATTTGGAAACCTGTCAGCATTCAAAGGCACCAAACACGAGTGGAAAGAACATCTCAAAAGGCTTTTATATTTGTAATTCAAAAAAGTTCCATACCTTCTAAGAGACCCACTTGTTAAATAAGACTCTGCAGAGAACCTTCTCTTTCCATTTTGGCTGTCAAAAGCACAAGAAAAGCAAGACGGCCTTGAGTTCTCATTCTCTACTTCCATTGCCAGCTCCAAGCTGTCAGTGAGAAATGGAGATGTGGAGGCAGCCCCAAAGTCATCCTCCATGGTTTTCACCTGGCCCAGAAAATAAACAGATGAATACAAAAATACTCATAGCATTTCTCCAAATACATTTTTCATTATTACAACTTCTCATCATCCTTCAGCTCAAGTGAGGACACAGATCTGATCAACTGTAACACTGAAGTAAAAGCTGAGACACGACCAAGAAGGTCAATCATAGTCACATGCCCTGTCATCCAATTCTGACACTTTGTGCAACCACACCTTCCTCACTGACCAGAACCTGTTCAAGAAGACACATCAGTGACTTAAAAAAAAACCCTGAAATAGGCACATTTTCTTCTGGTTCAGCTCTCTAAATTAATTAGTGATGAGGTTAGACTAGAAGTAGGTTGTAATACGAGGCAGGAATGCATTACTACTACTACTAGAAGTAAGCTGCTTCCAGCAACACTTCATTTTATGACCAGAGTAGCTATGCTATGGAAACACATCATGTATTAAAGGCTCCCAATACTAAAAAAAAAAACAAACCAAAAACAAAAAAAAAAAAAAAAAAAAAAACCAAAAAACCCTAACTACTAGGAATATGAAAAAAGAGAAACAAAACCAAAGAAGGATTACCATGTCCAAAAGAAGTTCACTGTAATGTTAGTATTAGTGTATTCATATTTTATACAACATACTGAAAGAGCAGAACTAGGCAACAGGTGTCAGAGTCCTATAAAAATATGCAAACAACACAACTAAAATTCTAAATTAAAGTTTTCAACTTTATTGCTGGGAGATTTTGATACGGTTCTTGCAGAAACTAGTATATACCATGGCTAGAGGTTGGTAATAGAGAGGTTTAACTATAAAATAAGCTTAAAGGGGAAAAAAAAAAAAAGGAAGGAAGAAAACAGTTTCTGTCCTACTTTCTCATACCCATTCACATTGCTGCAGAGCAGGCGACTGTGAAGTAGGGAAAGATTGAGTTCTGTGTTCCAGTTCCTAGCAGGACCCCTACGTACGGGTGTTGGCACAGCTGATGAGGCAGCTGACAGGAATGCTCTCAAGCACAAGGGCTCCTAAGGAAAGCCTGCTTAGTTTGGGGTATCAATGCCGCCCCACACGATAGAAAACCCTGGGAAAACAGTTACAGCAGCTCTTCCCATAACTCCCATCAGTTCCGTACTTGTCCACTACATCCCTGATGCAGCGGAAACAATTAAGAACTTTAAGCACCTCAACCTCCTTGTCCTCCAGCAGCACCTTCCAGGCCGCTGCCATCCGCGGGCAGGCGCTGCAAAGCGGCTGGAACCGCCTTGATCAGCACTGTGGCCGCCGGGCGCTGCCCACGGACACGACCCGTAGGTGGAACGAAACCTCGGCACCCCGCGCCGCCGCCCTCTGCCTGATGCGCTTCCCCGCCGGCCAGCCGCGGGCGGCCGCAGAGGCACAGTCGGCGGTCCCGCGCGGAGCCCGGGCCGCAGAGGCACAGCGCGTCGGCGGTACCTGCGCGGAGCCCGGGCCGCCGCTGCCCTTCCGCGCCCGGGCCCGTTCCGTACGGCCCGCGCCTCCCGCCGCCCGCGCACTGCGCAGCCGCCAAGGCGCCCATTGGCCGCCGCCCGCTCCTCCTCCCGCTCCGCCTCCTCCGCCGCCCGGCCCCGCCGCCCGCCCTCGCTGCGCCCGTGCCCGTGCCCGCCTCCTTCTCCCCCATCCTCTCCTCGTCCCCGCCCACCCCAGGGCGAAGCGCCGCCCGCCGCTCCTCCCAGGCTGGCGGGCCTCCGGGTTTCTCTGCTTAGCTGGGCGTCCTTTGGCGGGCCGGGCACCACAAGTGGTTTCTGGGCACCTCGCACGTGAGCGCCACCATCTTGCCACGGCTGTTCAGCTGCCTCCCTTGTGCCCACAGAATCATGGATTGGGTTGGAAGGGACCTCAAGGGTCACCTATTTCCAACCCTTCCACTGCTTCCACTGTGGTGGCTTCAACTGCACCAGGGTGTTCAGAGCCGCATCCAGCCTGGGCTAGAACCCCTCCAGGGATGGGGCATCCACAACACTGCTGTTCAACCTTTTCCAGTGCCTCACCACCCTCATAGTGAAGATTTTTTTTTCCTAATACCTAATCTAAACCTACACTCTTTCAAGTTGAACCCATTCCCCCTTGTCCTGTCACTACACGCTGTTATAGTCTTGCCCCATCTTTCCTGTAAGTTCCTTTGTACTGCAACCACCCCCTACTTTTCTCCGGTGTCTTTCTTGTCTAGACTTTACCTGAACCTCATTTCCCTTCTTCTCAGCCTTCTCAGTTCACTCATTCCCGTGCTCCCTCACAGAGATGGGCATGAGGTTCCCCTGGTCTTTTCTGATGCCTAACACATCCAGATCCAACCTTCCTATGTCTGTCAGGTAATGCTCATATCCCCAAACACACACAATTCTCATCAAGCTTGGGAAGTGCTGTTTAGTGCATTTGAAATTCAAGCTAGGTATTACTTCTATAATTTACTGCATTACTGTCCATTGGGTGTGACAGTCACCACAGAGAGGGGGCCAGGGCAGAAGTCCTAAAAACTGTGCCTGGCATAACTTAGCTTAAAGTACATACTGTGCACCCAGTGACTTCTGGGTCTTTTTAAAAAAGTGTCATATTATTTCAGATTGCCATGGCTTGATTTCGTTTCAAAATAATATTTTTCCCGTCTTGCCTGGATTTTGGGTGCAAAATAGTAGCAATGCACGAAACTTTCTTCTAGTAAGAAAGTCGCTATAAAAAAGTTTTGCAGTTGCTGCTACAGCTTGCTCTGAAAGCCTTGCTGTGATTTAAAATGCTTCCTTTGCTCCTGTGTCTGTAAGAATCTCTCATTTCCTTCTTTAAATTCCTGTCTAATTAAAAAAACAGTACATCATGGTTAAATAAAACTGTACCCAGGATAACCCTGATTTCCATATGCAGATTTATCTGCACTGACAGCCCCCTCTCCCTCTCCTAGTCTTTCTGTTTCCTCTCTCTCCCTCACTCTCCCTCTTTCTCTTCCCCTCTCTTTCTCTCCTTGTCTTTTTGTCTCTTTATGTCTATTGCATTATGCCTGAATAATTTTCAGTCTTTTTTTTTCCTCCCCTCTTGCACTCACATGCTAAAATAACTAGACAAAGATGCAAGGTGGTTGCTGCAGTCCCTGTCTCTAGGACAAAACCAAAGAAAGCTTGTGATTGCAATGCCACCTTTCCTTATTTTTTTTTTTTTTTTCCCCTTCTTTTTTTTCTTCCCCAGCCATGCTTGGTGATTAAACTTCCTCAGGATGGGAGAGAAAAAGGAGCTGGAAATGAAATAGGGTTGAGGAAAAATCCCATTGCAGCAGCTGCAGCCAGTGGTGTCTGCTGCCAGATGTGAGAAGGTTCCTGGGGTCCTTGTCACTAAAAGGCAGTATTCAAATATTTGGAGACAAAAGCTGCATCCTCAGTGATCATTTTCTTTATTTAACATGGCAGCAGGCATCGTGTGGGGAAAAATCAACACGCTGGACCTTGAATCGGACTTTTCTCCTTTCTGGGATGAAAGGATGTTATCTATCCCGTGCCAAGAGGGAACTGAGGTAAGAGAGCTGATCCAGCTCGGGTTTTTTTCCTAGTATATTTCCTAAGCCTCTTTTCTGAAACAGCCTATATATGTGTGTGTGTGTGTGTGTGTGTACATGTTTCTATGTTTATATATTTGTGCATTCGATTTCAAGGCAGTGAGTGGTAATGCTTTTTTTCTTCTGCCTTCACATCAACCCAGAGAAAGTTAATTCACAATATATATTCAGAGCTTGTTCAGAAGGGTCCTTTTGTGGAATTTTTTTTTAATACCTTTTTGTTTCCAGGGAAGACTTCTGCAGTGACATCATGGTCGGCTGCTGATATTAAACCCTATTTTCAAAGTCTGTTAAAAAAAAAAAAGCCAGTAACTTTGTGATAAGAAATTGTGCAGGAGATTCATATGCTCTATTTTTCAGTTGCACTCTAAATATTGGAAGTCTTATTAAAGCGATAGTGAGAATTTTTTATTATTATTATTTCTAGCATAGAAGCGATGAATGCTGCATAATTAAGTACAGTATTTAATTTGGCTGTTGTGAAGCAAAAGAATAAGGTAATAATTTTTATTGTACTAATCAGACTCAAGATGTTCTCTGTGTTAATTGGGTTAAAAAAATTGCAGTACTTATTAGAAATTCTAATTTCACAATGCAGCACTGACAATAAGCTCAGCCAGTGAATTATTCACATCTTTAATTTGCTCTCTTAATGACAGTGTTCTGTAATCAGAGTGCAGCGACTGCTTCCTATGCATTATGTATGATGTTCAGGACTTAAATGCAGGACATTATGAAGCCTCTCAGTGGCTCGGTAATTAGTTTTCCACAAGACAGGGCTTAGATATTCACAGATAAAAGTCTACAGCTGAGATAATGTTAAGGTGGTGACTCATGCTAACAAAAGCAGGGAAGTTCAAATTTAATGCTGAAACTGCTCTTCATTCTCCCTCATTGTGCGTAGGTGCAGGGGGAGGGGAAGAAAGTCTTCAAAACTAGCCCGCCATGGTGAGTATACTGCGGACAGCTCGAAGGGGCAACCTGGGGGCTCGTTTCACTCCGGGACCGTGTTTTTTGGCAACTTTGCTGGTCGGAGGGTGGAGGCGGAGCTGCTTTTCGTGCCTCTTTGTAGTGGTTGTGAAAAGGGCAGTAATGTACACGCTATCCGAGAGCAATCATGCAGAGGTGAGATGTATTTTGAAGGATTTCATTTGAAGCACTGACGTTTGTAACTTTGTCAAATTACGATGTTTTGAATGGGAGCTACTTTGTTATGTTTAGAAACTTTGGGAACACTTGATAGTCGCTATATTGCTGTGGTACCTATTTCAGTTGTCATGGTCTTTCTACATTTTAAAAACTTTATTTTCTAATAGTTTAGTTCTTACCATCCAAATGATGAGCTGTGATGCAGATTTGTTCTTTTTTCCTTGTATCATTTACCTAGTAAATCAAGTGATCATGTGATTTAAATGTAGGGAGTGAGTAGGGCTATGTAACTTTCCTACTTCTACGTGCTGCTTGTCATAGAATAATAGGCAAGACTATTGAAATTAAGCTGGAAAATAATAGTTTTTCCATACTTACTTTCTAATTTGACTGGAAGTTGTGCATTTGTCCTGTGTTCTCCCATTAATCAGACATTTTTATTGGAAACAAAATAATTGACTAGAGAAGGTTCTTTACTTAGTGTTAACTCTCCAAAGACTCCAAAAACTTGTGGCCATTGTACAGGATTGTAATTCTAATCATTAAAGTTGATCTGCCAGTAAAAAGTTTTAGGTTTAAATTAAAAGCAAACAAACTAAACACTAAATATCCCAATTCAATAGTAAAGTAGAGATATGAGAATAAGAATTGGGAGACATCTAGATTTTTAAACTAAAATATTGTAAAACTAATTCCTTTAAATTTTTCAGCAGAGTCTACATCTGGAATTCAGTGTTATTAGCATCTGTTGCTAGTGTTGTCTGGCCTCAAGGCCATGGGACATGTTGCTAAGTAATTCCTCTTCGCGAGCAAAATCCTATATCCTATGGCTGAATCAGATATTGGTTGTATATAGTCCATCCCTGAAAGTCGTTATCATTAGACCAGTGAATAAGGAAGCTGCAGATTGGATCAGTGTAGCTAGGTGATTCATAGATTGTGTCAGAATCCAAGTGACTTGTATACATGAAGAACTTGATTTAGTCTTTTCCAGAAAAAGACTTTCATTCCAAGTCAAGACCCCACAGCAAGTGAGTCACTACGCAGCTACATTCCTTCAGCCATTTCAGCATGGAATCATACAATTGAAACTTAATCCCAAAAGACATCCTACCTGCCCCTCCCTCTTCCTCCAAAGCCACTATCAATAAAAGTTGTCTTTTTAAGAGAGCACTTGCTTGTCTGCCTAAAGATTTGTTATGGTTACTTACCTAAGTAATCTATTCCAGCATTTCAGTAGTCTTCCCATCAGAATGTTTTTTTTGGGCTTTCTGATCTTAGCCTGCTTAAAGTAAATTAGTTGAACCCATTAGCTTTCGTTAGTTAGTAGTTACAGTGATTTTTATTTTCCTCTTTGCACCAGAATCCTACATATTTGAGATTCTCAGTCATGTTTCCACTGTGTTATTCTTTTAAACAATCTCTGGTTTTTGTTTTCTTCTTTCTAGAAAAAAAACACGATATTTCTCTTGTGTTTTTTTAACTCTTGTTGCTGTGCTCTGGACTTTATTTCTGCTTTCTTGAAATGCAAAGTTCTAGACTTTTCTTGAAATCAGCATTCTGGACTTAGACATGGTTACAAATGCCATATAAGTTCTACGTTTTCACTTAATGAAATGTGGTTTGTCACTTCTTAAGAAAACCTAGTTTCCCTAAGAAGATTTTAACACGATGACTTGCATGTGGTGGGTACAAAGACATCTGTTAGCCCAGGATACAGTCCAGGGTATCTGCAGTACAATTGGAAAAGGTGCAGCATTACCAGGTTTTTAATTCAAGGATTTATGCTTCTAGCAGGAGTCTTCATGGATATTGTTTCCAATGTCCTTATCTCACAAGATAAATACCTGTGACTGACCTGATTAGTGATATCCAGATGGGAGCTATCAAACTGTAAAGAATATCTGAAGTGCTCAATCCTCAGAGGATTGCTTCAAGTTGTAGAAGTACTATTGATGAGTCAAAATTTAATAACAATACCCATGTTATAAAGTAGATGGGTGGCTAGAAGTTAAAATTGGAACTTTTCCAGTCAGATTGGACAATTTGAGTTTGAGATACTATTCCAGGCAGTTGACAATACTTTTTTACAAAAGTGGCAAGGGTGTTACTAGCAATCAAAAATTACAGTCTAGGGTTAACAACAGTATGTTTTAGGCTTAAAAAAGAGAGAAATGTAGGAAGTTATCCAATTCTAGCTAGCCTAGAAGATTGACTCTGCATCTGAGTTATGCATCTGGGAAAGGGCCAATTTTGTTGTCTACCCAATCTATTAGATTAAAGTGGAGGTCCATTCAATTTTTTCTCAGAGAAAGGAAGGGCCCAATATCTTTCCTGGGTCAGAGGAAGACAGTTCCTACTATCCTTGAGTTGTCATGGCACAGAAGGAGAACAATACTTAGGACATTAAAATGAAAATTGTGTGTCTGAAGAGTTAAAGATGACTGGCTATGCTTCCAGAGGCTTTTAATATGTTAAAAAAGACATATGTATACAAAGAAAAATTTTAAGGACCTGTATGTGGTTACACAGACACCTAGGGCATATATTTGCAATGTAACCCTTTTACTGTCCTTGTACTGACATGTGACTTCTCTAGTTTAGGAATATTGCAAGTCTTTTGGAGTGATCTAATTGATATTTCTTTATTTGCTCATATATCAAAAAGTAAGAAAAATAGTTTTATCTTTGATTTTTTTTTAAAAAAAAAAAAAGAAAAATCCATTCATATTTCCAGGAGCTGTATTTTGTACTTTTGTTTATATTGCTTTAGGCTTAAGTACCATTATAAATATTAGGTTCTGAAGTGGTATGATGAGTTAAGTATTTCTAAATGTCTTCTCTTAATCTAGCCTAATAATGCAGTCTTTTCATATGCATAATTCCCATGAAAGCCAGTGGGAGTACTACATTATAGAAGGAATAATAAATACATATGCCAAGATGTCTTAATTTTGAGCCATTATTTTAACTTGATTGACAAAGAAGAAAGTTGACTAAAGGAAATATATATTGAAAGCAGAAAGAGGGTTATTGATAATATTTTTAATTCTGAATTTGTCAGTTTCGCCACTGAAACATGTATGCCAATAGAATGCCAGTAGTCTGAATATCTGATAGAAATCTCAAATGAATTTATATTCATTAATGCTTTCTAGGAAATATTTCACAAGTAGAACATATGCATTCTAATCTGTAAAACTCCATATAATTGACTCACTATTAAGAATTCCAACCTATATATAAACCTATGTATCTATTACGTAAAATAGAATAGCAATAAGTATTCATAGTATAACCAGTCTGGGCTTTTTTTGCAAAGTCAAGTTAGAAATAACATAATATATTGGATGAGTTCATATACTCAATCTTCTGTAAAATGTAAGTCCATAAAACTTTGCAGTTCTTATCTGTACTGCGCCAGAAAAAATAGTAGTAGGAATACTTAATACTGTACAAAAGCATCTCACTGCTTCCAAGTGGCTTTTCTTCTGTATTATCATCTACACATATTTTCTGTACTGACTCTCATCCCAGAAGCTACTTCATGTCCTCATTAAACCTGAGTTTTCATTTCTTGTGTGCTAATTTTTCAGCCTTTCTTTTCAAGCTTTTCCCCATACTCTTTTTGAAGCTTGTGAGGCTTTTGCTATTCCCAAAGCATCCCTCCTTAAAATTCTTGTTTTGTTTCTACATGTGTTTTCAACAGTCCTTGAAATCTTCATACCACACTATCATTTTTTCATTGTTTTCTTGTAGTATCCCATTTCTTTTCTCTTGCAGTATTTAGATTTCAAGATCATTGGTGAAAATGAGGGGTTTTTCTGTGCTTGTAGAGAGGACAAAATAAAGGGGGTTTAGACTCTTTCTAATAGTAGGAATACAAAAAGTGAGTGAAGTTAATAATTGTAATTGCCACCTTTCTAATCCCTAGTAATACAGGCTTTTCAACTCTTAACAACTTCTTTGCAATAGAATTTCATCTGTGTTCTGGGAAGTTGACAGGTTAGGGCACAAGAAAATTGGGAAATAAAGGGCCATCTACAAGCAGAGCAGAACTTATCCTCAAAAGATTTCTGTTCAGTGCCCTCTGTTTACTATCTTTGCTTCTCCAATATAATACTTCATCAGAGAGACCCTAGGGCCAATAAAATTATTCAGAAAGCTTTTTGTCTCTTAGAAATTCTTTCTGGTCAGTGGTACACAGTAACAATACAGACTCTGTTGGTCCAGATGAAGGATTGTGTCAGTCCAGCTGTGGACTGAGGGGTTTGAGGTTTTTTCTCAGAACAAACAGCTTTAGCTGAGAGGGGTTGTGGTGCAGCTGTCTGTCAGCATTTTAGTGTACTCTGTTGGTAGTATCAAATATGAAGATACACTTGGGGAAGTGGAAGCCACAACCATCCAATATGAAGCTTAGCAGAAAGCTCTGGCTAAACCATATCACAAACTTTTTGATGCAATTTTTTAAACCAGAATATTTGCTTACCACCACTGCGTGGATTTTAATTGACATTATTTGAATGAAGGCATTTCATTTCAAAACAGTGAAGCTCTCTGAGTCCAATTATCACTCTCCACCCCACCCTGTTTAGCGTTGGGACGAAAGGCTGGGCTCCCACTTTGTTCTTTCAGTCATCAAAACTCTTTCTCCTGACTTGTCCATTGGCTGTAAGTTTAGAAAGCAGATCCATCTTTTGCAGTTTTGCATGGGTACGAATGTGGGTATCATACAAAGGCACTCAGTGTAAACTAGGTTTTCAAAGATGTGTATAAAAAGCAAAACAGCTAGGTTTGTCCAGTGTAATTTGAGAATTACAGAAATCATTCAAGAAAGTGGATCTCCAATAAGCTTCAGCTGTGGTTTCCAACACCACACTATTTTGTCCATTCTTGTGCAATTTCAGAAATACTCCCTTTTCTCAGTGCTTTGTGCTCTTTGCCTCAGTGTAACCTGACAAAAACCAAATTCAGATGACTATTGGATGCTTGGCATAACTTCAAAGATTTTGTATTTAAAAAATATGTTGATTTTTTCCCCCTCTGAATATTACAATAATATTTAAATAGTGAAAGGAAGAAAGTGCTCTGCATATCTCAGGGCCTCCTTTATCAACTTAAGAAACAGAGATATAATGAGCCAAAATGATTCAAAGGTGATGGCTCATATTCATTCTACATAGTTCATCTGCATGATTTCAGGAATTCACTTCATTTTTGCATCTCCATTCTTCAGCTGTGTAATAGAAAAGGAAACCTTCCTACTTTTCACAGAATCTAAAGTTCAAATCTCTTTGGACAGTATGAATTTTCATGCAGGTTTTGTCTCTTAGTATATGTCATTAAAGCACACCTTTGACCTTCAGATCATTTAAAGACACTGGGAAACTCCTAGATGCTCTAGGACTTGAGCAAATATATAAAAACAAGTTGGTATAAGCAAGTATGGACATTAACACCTGTTTCTAATGGTTGTCATAAAGGAGTTCTGCTGGGCATCTGTGTGAGATTCTTGAAAGGAGGTGGGAAAAGAGCTGATTTTTAAAATGATAAACACTTTGCAGAAGGGGCTGCTGTGAAACATCTTTTCCGTAAACCATCTTTTTATAACTTTATTTCAAGATTTGCAAGAGAAATTTGTCAAAATACTAATTATTAAAAGGAGCTCTGCATTGAAGCCTTCAAATTCAAATTGTGTTCTTTAATTTTATTTTGCTTTTTATTTATTTTATGTTACGTTTTTGTGTTCATGTTTTGCACACCTTTGATATGATTTCCCATTGCTCTGTTTCTTAGAGCTTGGTAGGAACACCATCATATAGCCCTGAAACTTTTTCTCACCCATCTAGATTTCATTAACCATGGTACTTATTTCAGTGTGTGGGAAAAGACTGTGAACTGTGTAATAAAACTAGTTTTTAGCTACATACACTAAAAATATATTTATAAAACTATTTCCTTTTATGTTTGTGGGTTTTGTGTTGGTTTGTTTTTGGTTTTTTTTCCCCTTGGAAAAAGTGATTAGTGAAGAAAGGATGACCTTTCTCTTTGAAGGCATTCCAAAACATGACAGGAACCAGTAAAAACAAATGCTTTTAAAAATGTACCTAGAAATCAGTAGAGGTTGTCCAAATATGAGCTGTTAGCCAGGACACTAAGAACACTGTATACAGACACTATTTTTATCAGTTGATATCAAAGCCTTTGCCAAAGTAAATGAGCTCATCCTTCATTTTGCAGATGTCCTGGCTACTTAATTTGTAAAACATGGGTGTAAAATGATGTAGTCTTTGTTTTGACAGCAACAACTTAAATAAATATAGCTGAAACAGGCATTCTGTCTGACTTGTTCATAATAACAAACTTTAACATCACTGTACAAAAGCACTATTCTGCAGTGTGTGTCAGTCATGGATAAAAAACAAGAGAGTTTTGTTCCTCTATCTGGTATCTAACCTTTGAAGGCCTCAGTCTGTATGATAACTGCAAAAAATGCTATTGTGCTGATCCTATCTCCAGATGTCCATGGGAGAACATAGGAGATATGAATAGAAGTTTTATTATCCTTTTGGCAGAGAAAGGTTATACAAGATAGAACGATGAGGATGATGTTTGATGACTAGATCTGAAATCTCCAAAGGGAAATTTATTTCTCACAAGAAAGAAGAGGAAGTTTGTCTGTCTGAAGTAGTTTTCCACCTTGTAAAATCTGTTAAATTTTATTTTGTCTCCATTATTTTTAGTAAACACACACTAAAGCTGAAAGGAATTATATATAAATTTTTAGAGACTTCTCAGGTTTCCTGGTGAGAGTTTTGTGTTGTAATTTGCCAGGTATGCTTGTAAGACTTAGAACTACATTAAACTTTTCTTGTCAGTCTGACATGTGAAGTTTAAGCTTGGAGCAAATGAAAGTAGAGAGCAATGATTTTTTTTCTGTAAGAAATAAATTGACCTGTAAGAATAAATTGACAGCTGTCTCATAGCAAGATAAAACTAGAGAAATGAAAATGCATTATCATGAAAACTGTATTGGAAAATGCATCTCAAATTAACTGCTGGGCATAAGTAATGAATCATACCTAATTGCATATTACATATTCTAATAGATTTAACAATACTTACCAAAATAAGGAAGCCATTCTATCTGAAAAATGAAAATTATGCAATGGTGTCATGTAACAGATTAGACCTAATAATTTCAAGTAGGTTGGTAAAAGCTGTAAAACCGTGCTATAATTACATTTAGAGCTATATGCTTTTAGTCAACTTTATCCAAAAACAACACTCCAATGATATTGCAATTTATTCCCTGCTCAGACTGATGTGGTTTTCAGTATATGACTATCCTTTGTGGACTAAATTAGAAAAATAACTTCTCCCACTTCAACACTGAGTAAAAATTCAAGTTGAACATTCCAGGAGATTGTGAAAGCCCATGTTAGAGGAAGAACTGAGTCAATGGACCTCTGTTATCACTATTTCTTTGGGAGAAAAACAGGTTTTCAGAGATGCATTGAATGAATGATATTTGTGTATCACTAAGAGATCAATTACAAGCAGCCCTCACCACTCTGAGCACATATGGCTTACCCTTGCACTTTGATGGAAAAAGTTCTTGCATAGTCCCTTGTCCTGGCGCATGAACAAATGTGGTTTTTAGTTAAAAAACCATACAAACCCTAAGAACTGACCATTTGCAATAGTGGTGAAAATTTACAGTTTTGTTTCCATGTGATGGACAGCTGCTCACTGAGGCAGACATTTGAATAGGCAGATATTTGAGAATAAATTCTTCCTGCACTATTAAAAGGAAAAGAGATTTCTTTGTTGTTGTTGTTTGCTTGTTTATTTGGCATAATGAACACCAGATACAATATTGTTGGTTGAAATGATGGAATTTTTTTGACCTTATCTAGAGCCTATTTAAGCTGAATTATAGTTTTTTTAATGGAAGGTATGATATCATAAATTGTGCAGAAACAGTTAAAAAGAAAGCCAACAGGAAATTCACCAAGAAACTTGAAAAAGAGAATGAATGTCACTCTTTGACTATCATTCAACTTTTTTGTATTTACCAATAGAGAACACCTTTATACTGCTCAGTAAAGCAGCTGGAAGACAAAAATTTGCCAGGTTTATGGAACAGAATATGTTGGAGAACTCACAGTGAAAATCTGCGATTTAATTCAAAATAAATTTATTTTAGAGTTTTTTAAAGATAACAGCTGATTATTTAGTAACAGCAGTTTGAGATACTTCAAGATCAGGTTTTCTGAACCGTTATTTTCTGGGAATTGTTTCTTGTTCCTGAAATTTTAGAATTCACATTTTTGACTGCTTTTGAATATTTTGATTTTGATTTTATGTATTTAGCTAAGTTATACTTTAGATATTCACTGTAGAGCAGGGAACATTTTTTAGATTAATGTTGCCAGTCATCTTTACTAATTGAATAATCTCTTGTATATTAGCACAGTGATTTAATCTTTTTGAAATCAATACTATATCTTAATACTTCTTGGAGCAAGTTATTATTAGCAAGAAATCAGCTAGATATATGAGATAATCACAGCTACACAAAAGCCACTTATCCATTGTAAATAAACAGTATGATAATTAACCCACAAGATTTTTCCTGACCCTAAACTGAGGGTCAGTCAAACCGGTTGTGTTATATTTGAAGTGCAAGTACACTGGCTAGGATCTCAAAAATATTATCATTTACCTAGCATATTGGTTTTTTCCAATCTGATGTATTGTACATCTTAACACAGCAGCTCAATTGAACACAGCTTTGTGGTGATGCAACACTGCTGTCTACTTCTGCTTCAGGATATACCTTCATCTGAACAAATATTTGGGATGTCTTCTCAGTACACTGTTGCAAATACAAATTGTAATCTCTCTCCATATTAATTTTGAATAGTAGATTTTGAAACTTGAGGTTCAAAATGTTAATACTTCTCAAAATATTATTAGTAGACAAGACAAAACAGTATTCTCTTTTACCAGTGTTAACACTGTTTATGAACTTTCTCTCATTCCAGCTCAACTGTAAAGATTGTTAATAAAGCCTAGTAAATTGTCATGGGAAGCTCAGTATCATACTACAGTCTGATATGATTTTTTTCTTGTTTAAATTCTGCATCGTTAAGTAACAGTAATAACAGAAGTGATATGATCCATGTCTTGTTACTAACAGTGTTCTCCAACTGCTGCTTTCAACCTATATTGGATACTGAGCCAGTTGGACTTTTGATCTGATCCCTTTCAAATGTTCTTAAAGCAACTGTTATACCAAAATTCTGATCCAAAGAATAGATGAGCTTCCTATTGCAAAGAAAACAGTGTGGCATAGTAGCAAAATGCACATTTCCTTACACATTGCACATTTCACTAGTTATTTGCAGCGTTTTTTGGCACAATGTTCAAAAAAGTAGAAAATATATGATACTTCAATTCCATACTGTTTTTGGACATTATTTATGTACACGATTCTTGATGATCAAGAGCAGTGAGAGCTAGATTGCTTGTTTTGCTTATTAAAATGAGATTTGTGGAACTGTGGTGCATAAATTGGCTGCATAGAAAATGGCACAGGAAATCAGTGCTCTTACAGTTGCCTAACCAGCACATCCCTTAAACTCAGCACATATATGTTACTATGATCTTAATTTCCCCTTAAATTTAGATTCTTGCATATAGCTACCTGGTGTGACCACTGCACTCTTGCTTCTCCTCAATGTCTGTTAAAATCTAGTGATAAAAAGGGTGGCACTGTAATGCTGCCTTCATCTTTGGAGGTGTCTGATGTGTTTTGGGAGAGGTACTTGGTACGCTCTCAGTGCAGATGGGCAGCACTAAGATCTGCAGAAATCCCTAAGTGTGATCACATCTGTGTTTTCATGTAGCACGTTTTAACTACCAGGTTGTTCAATAGTCTGAGAAGGATGATTGGGGGAGCCAGTGGGTGCTGAGCCACACTGCAGGCAGGAATGCCAGATTCTTAGTGCAAGGAGAAGAAGAAAGAGTGGTGGGCTGCATGCCAAAGAAATGGAGAGAGTGGAATGAGCAGCATATTGGTTGGTTTTATGCTTTGAATTAGAGAGTTTTGGTTTAAGAAATAGTCCTGTAAGACTAAATTAATCCATATTGCCTATGGGTTTGGATTTCTGAGTTGATATTTTAAATGTGTAATACTCAGGCAGCAATATAAACTTACCCTGTATTAAACAAGAGAAAATCCATTTGAAAGGGGGGCCTTTACTGAGAAGTGAGTTTTGCACTACTAAGTAAAAGTTGCATTCACGTTGCATTTTCTTTTAGCTAGCAGACACCCCATACAGCTGTCTGCTTTCACAGAGTTTGTAGGAATGTTAAATCTTTGAGGCTTTTTCCCATGTATTGGACTTAGATGGAATTGGTTACTGGAAGTGATCAAGAGGAGCTGAGCAAAGCAGCTCATTTTTTTCAGGAAACCATGTAAAAAGGAACAATAGTCTTTGGTTCAAGGAGCTTTTTGTTCTCTCAGAGTCTACAAAAAATGCTGCCAAGCTTGGTGTCTTAGTAAAGATATGGTGTTTCTTTCATTTAAACTAATTTAAATATACTCATTATTTCTTATTCATAGAAACTGATCCATATCCTGAAGAATCAGGTCAGGTGCCAGGCTTTTAGGAGTAAGAGCTTCTGATGGAAAGCTATTACTGATGTTTCTTTCTACTCTTACCCTAGAAAACTGAACCACATGCCCTGCATTCTGATTTCCTTACTGTCCTCTGCTCTTCATATCTCTATTATTTTATGGTCTACAGTATTCACTGTTTCTTTTCTCAAGTGAATATTTTATTATTTTGCAATGGATTATTCACTTTCCTAGCTCCAAATAATCCATTCCTTTTCCTCAATAATTTCATAATCAATAGCAAAAAAACAACAATTATTGCCAGGTAGACATTTTCTGAGCTTTTAAAAAGCATCAGGTTTCTTTCTTTTTGCTTTAAAAACCTTTAGAAATTTTAGCTGAAATTATGTTATGTTTTCTCTATGTTATTAATTTTCTTAATCTCAGAAAAGAAAGAATATTGGAATATATCTACAAACATAAAGTGATAAATAGTAAAAAGTTGACAGTTGGTCGTAGTACTTTAAAAGAATCATCTTTGATAACAGCTCCTCTGGTACCTGTTATATGTGCTCATGAATAGCCACTGAACTAACACAAAACATCTGCTGCTTTGGCTGAATTTAAATGCCCCAATCTGATAACCTTGTCGAGAAATTTAGCAGTCGTCTAGAATGGAAATTCACGTACCAGTTGTGATCCATCAAAGAGAGAATGAGACTCCATGAGCACAGAAATACGTGTTAGCAGATCCAAAGATTTTGTGTTGAGCATTATTTTGTATTGCTATGTTTTACATTGTGGTTAATGCTTCAGATTTAGGGAGTATTGTAATTATACAGGTAAATATGCAAGCACTACCTGCAATTTAGGCCTGAAAAAATGTGTGTATTTAAATTGGATTCACTGATGCATGCATATGCAGATTTTTGTACAGTAATAAAACTCTACATGCAAGAACTGTTCATATTCCAGATTCTTAAAATTTTCTAGGATTCTTCACCAGAGAACACTTAAAGAAATATTCTTTTTACCATGTCACAGTGTTTTTTGGGGGATGTATTTTATATGATATATGTTGAAATTAATTTTCCAAGGAAAAAACACTCTTACATACTTACAAATTTCTGCAATATCTTTTTTCTGATTGTGTCGGTTGTGTGACTGACACAAGCTTCTTACTACTTTTATGGCTTTTATTAGAAAGTGACTGATATTATTTTTTGGAGATCATTGAGTGGACTTACTGCCTTTTCACTGCTTTTTAAAAACTAAGTGTAACAGAGATTATGTTTTATGTATTGAAATCTAAGCTTTTTGATATTTCTATCTTAAGATTTGACATAGAAATTCCTGGGGATTCTTGAAGGTGTCTAGCTGTTTTTCTGTGAATTTACATAAGTACTTTAGATAAAAAGTTTCGGTATTTGGTACAGTTTTGTCAAAAATACAGTACATGAAGAAAAAATAGTTTAAAGAGCAACTCGAAAGTTGTTTATTATAGCAGTTCTGGGGACCAATTTAGGCTTACAGCTATGGTCTTGTGGAAAAGTAGCAGGACCTCCTTTTTTCCAAATATATGCAGGAATATATGGGTAAGTATACATATTTGTAGGTATGTGTTTGTGTTACATTACTGTTCTCTAGAGAGCTCTGACACCCTTCAGTGTCATTGTAATTACATAATAGTTAAGTAATTAAGACTTTTTTCACTTGTGTTCAGTCATTTAATTGCTCTTTTTTACCCTTTTTTTTTTGTCTGTTTGTATTCAGGTGACCAAAAAATAGAAGAATTTTCAAAGACATAATTATAATTCATAGTATAATGGCATGTATTTTTCCTATTGTTATCTGCATATCTTTCTACATTATCAAATGTGGGCACACTAAGCTACTTTTGCACAAATTAATAATTCTGATAAAAATGAAGGCATTCAAGAATATTTTACAAGATACTTCTTATCTAATTAGTGGCTGCATGACCTACAAATAAAATCTAAAGTAATCTCATAGGTTTCTTGATCAGTGGAGAATACTCTTAATAAAAAAAAAAAAAGGACAAACCAAACAAAATCTATAATTGCTAAAAAGTTACAAGAGAGAGGAACTGTTCTGAAGGCTATATTGAAAGATCTTATAAACTTCCTTGAATATTTTATCATGAAAATTCACAGATTTGTGAGCAAACAAAACAGTGCAACTGAAGGAAAAGACAGATTTTCTTAGAACTTACAGAAAATAAGAATGAAGTTTGTTTCATTTTTTTGGTTGGGAATTTTTTGGGGGTTTTCTCCCTTCAACTGTGCAATTAAAGAGTTCACAGCAAATGGAAGAGTTCGAGTCTCGACATTGGGATATGACAAAAAACAAGAATAATGAAAATTGGTCAATGCCTCCACATCCTGATGGATGTTGGTGAGTGGTCTCCCTCAGGGGTCTGTACTGGGGCCAGTGCTATTAAATGTCTTCATCAGTGATACAGACAGCGGAATGGAATATACCCTCAGCAAGTCTGCAGTTGACACCGAGCTTTGTGGTACTGCCAATATGCCTGAAGGATGGGATGCCATCCAGAGGGATCTGGACAATCTTGAGGAGTGGGCTGATAGGAATATCATGGGGTGACCTGGGTCCAGGTTACATGTGATGGGGATGAACCTAAAATTTGCAAGATAATTCCACACTGGTCTGTGCAGTATTCAAATGCATTAAACTGACAAAAGACAAGCCTCAGCAATACTGAAAACTGTAGTGAGACCCTGATGTTCTTAAATACTGTGTTAGACAGACTGGAACATCTGAAAAAAAAAAGGCACAAAGAGTAGCTATGAATAAAGTTGTCATATATGTAAAGAGGAACAAATAGTACAAAACTGAGGAGCTGAGGTCAGTACTATTTTCATTTATCTCTTCTATTTTGACATTTTTGTTAGTGAGCTAGGAAATCAATAAAGACTAATTTCATTGGCAAGGATTAGAGAGTACGTAGGAAGGAACACTATACGCTCAGGATGTGTATAGTTGCTTTCAAGGACATTTTGAATAAAATGTATTTGTTATAAAGTAAATTGAGTGGTTCTTTTTGTCTAATTGGCTCATATATCAAACATGAATTCTTTGGAATACTCACTATACAAAACTAAGTTTGCAATATTAAATATACTTAAAGTATTTTGTTTATTTCAGTTATTTTTATACCCTCATAATAAATGCTTGTCTGGTAACCAAAGACCTTTCATAGAAATAATAAATCATGTAACTGAGAGCATCAGTATAATATAGGAAGTGTCCTTTTAACACCCTCTTAATCAATAATGTTCAAAAATTAAAAATATTCTATGTGCGTAATCTCTGATATAGTTTCTCTGAAAGAAAAATGCAGTGGGTTGTGCCTTCTATAGGAGATTAATTAATCAGTATCTGGAAAGTTGGAACTGTTAGTTCTGGGATTAAGAGTGTGGTTGCACACTGAATACCCAGCAACAGAAAATAGGCTTTGACAGGAGTAAAAAGAAATTCTTCAGAGTTGAGGAGGATCCAGATGTACTTTCAGGAAAGTATCTAGGCCTTCTGACCCTGAGCTATGCAAGACTGATAGGAGGAAATGGGGAGTGATAGAAATAGGTCCCTCCATACAATGGGGGCTGGAGGCAACTGTTTGCCAACCCAACCTCTCGCCTAGAGCAGTTTTCTGCTTGCCTGAGATCTGGATCTGAGACTGTGCTGCCAAAGCTTGTCCAGACCTGTGACTGTTGCCTCCTGATGTTCTTCTGTACCAGTGATACTGCTGATGGCAACCTGGAGAGCATCGAAACTGACTGCAGAGCTCTGGAGGATGTAGTCAGCCATGTAGGGGCCCAGCTCTTGTTCTCAATCTTGCAAAGAAAAAGAGGGCTGTAAGGATACTACCATCAGGGTTTGGTTGTGGAACTGTTGATGGCAACTGAGATTGGGTTTCTATGACCAAGGGACCCTTCTTGAAGATCAACACCTGCTTGGAAGAGATTGGAATCCACCCCCATAAGGAGGTCACTGGTGTCTTTGCCAGCAGATTATCTGACCTGATAATTAGGGCTTTCAAATACCCATGTCAACAAGGGCAAGAGTTACCACCAACCTTGTGACAGAGTGATAGTCAGGATTGACAGCAAAAAGTTTGGGAGTGTGAATAAAATAATGTGAATAAAAGGGAGCACAAAATCAACAAAACAAGGCTAAAGTGGGGGCATTTCAAGCATTTGTATGTAAACAAGAAAGTTCCTTATGGAAAAGTTTCATTACGGAAAAAAACAACTCAGACTCCTGAGAAATCAGCATGCTAGTATGCATCAATGATGGTCTACTCGCCAGTGTGGAGAATAAATATGAGTAAAATTAGAGATTTATATATAGTTGCAGAGATACTATCTTCTTGGGATCATTGAGATGAGGTGGGATCATTGCGTGACTGCAAAAGAGGAATAGATGTCCTTGCTTAAGCTGGGGAGTTGGACCAGGTGACTTCCAGAATCCTGTTTCAACCTCAGACATTCTGTGACCCTGTAAATTTAGCTAAAGTTAATACATGTTCCATTAAACTCACTATTTCTGATCATATATTCCTAATAATCTTGGATAACAAACACTGGCAATAAAGGGCATTGTAACTTGTGTTACAATGTGTCTTAGCTAAGCATTGCTGAGGAGAATGAAGTTCTTCTTATCCACTTTGAAAAGATTCCTGTAGAAGCAGTAAGTCTGCTTCATGCTTCTGGTCAGATTTATTGCAGAAAAAAATTAAGTGTGCAGTTTAGTTACAATGCATATTTTCCATAAAATCAAGATTATTTAATCATTGCTATAAGTCAGTTTAGCTTGTAGTCATGAATAAAAGCATGAATACTTAATTCATTGTTGACTTCTTTGTTGGCACCCAGCTGATATAGAAGATAATAAAAGCACCAAGATGTATTTGGTGATGATTTACATGTCTCTAATATGGCCTCAGTCTAGCTGTAGAATAGATTTGTAAAGGCAAAAGATTTGTAGACAAAAGATCTAATCCTATACTTTTAGGTGCGCTGTGATTATTGCTGTAATTGTGAAGTAGCAGACAGGGGAAGAATTCTGGAACATCCTTACTGTGCTTAACAAATGAAAAAGAAAATTTTAGGAATAAGGAGTTATTATCACTTACTGGTGCAATACAACCCCCTGCATCACATGACTTGATCACACTTTTGGAGTTGCATAACTTTGCTATTCTTCCCATTCAAAATATTGACTAGGATATGTATGCTTCCAGGTAGTTGTATTATGTGCTTCTAAAGAATGCTGGAAAAGATAACGTGGAGAAATCTGTATTCTCTTCACAGTATGAGCACCCTGCTGAGCAAGTACCTCCTATTCTGCTGGAATAGCTGCATTACATTCAGTGTTTCTGACTAATGTAATTTCAACAGAAATTTAACAAACAAATCTCTTGGATAATATTTTTTTCCGCTTTAGAAAGGGTTTTAAAAACCTAATAATTGTCCTTTAGAGAAGATATAATATTTTTATACCTGATTAACAATATTATAAAGTGTAAATATACTAATCTAGTTTAGTTGTTTAGTTTGTTAAACTATTGAATTAAGCTTACAATTGCCTGAATGTCCCACATTAAATCAGTATTTTACTCTAGGAGATGTTTATATAAAGATGTGAAATGATGATTCCTTTAGAGAGGCTGCATGCTAAAGATTATCATTGTGACTTCACTGGAGCTACACAAACATTAAAATTAAACGTGCTCACAGTGAACTTTAGAACCAAACAGAAGAGTGTCAGGAAGATGAGATACAGTCAAAATATGTAGAGTTATAGACATATATTTCCCTGAGTACTGTGTAGATAGGCAAAACTTCAAATCATTAAATTTAATACAAAAAAGAAATTTTAGAGGTAATGTTGTTTCAGTCTTTGTTGTCTCTAAATTGTTTTTCTGTTCAGTTTGTGTTGTCATCTTTTTGATCTTTCCTATTCTATGTTTTGTATTCACTTACACATAACCCTGAGACCTTCAGTAGTTACATGGTCAGTCAAATAGCTCTAAACATTGAGATTCTCTTGGTAGACTGTCACTTTACTGTAGCTAAACAGCAGGTAGATTCAACAAACATATTTTATATGTTACACATTTTTTGTGCTATATGATTTAATTTTAATGATACCTTTATACCTAGATTTTCTGTCACCAGAATGTCTTTTTTTATTTTCTAATACATGGAAGAGACTGAACTAAAAGTTAATCTGGCATTTAATTATACACTGAATTATTATAATGACACAACTTAAACCCTGCTGTATGGAGTCCAAACAAATTTGGTTAATGCACATCATAATTCCAAAACCTGGAACTTGGACTGAGCAGAGCTTGTAGCACTTATCACTTAATCTCTGTTAAATTTCATAGGTTACTTATAATAGTGTGTTTAGCATGGTGTCAAGCTTCATTAGTTGATGTCTGCCTGTTGAAACATGCATCTTTGTTATCAATAGTTCTTTAGACAGGAAAAAAAACCAGATACTTTTCTTGCAAGTTTGAGAATTTATCAATCTGAATAGCATTGCAACAGAAAAGTAGATGGCACAATTTTAATGGGCAACTGTGGATTTATATTGAAAAATTTTTTTGGGGGAAATTCCACCAGCATACTGCAATGTTCTCACGAGACTGATTATGTTGAATCTGCCATTTTTGATGCTCTAAAATCTGCTGCCACCAGAATTTCTTTTCTTAATATCAAGGTCTGCTTTGGCAAAGAAACAGGGGTCATATTGTGGAGCTGAAGGAAAAACAGTTTCAGTGCCAAAAGACATGAAACAATTGGTGCATAAGGTCAACTGATGTTCTTGCCAAATGCTTCATGGCATTAGACCCTTCTAAATCTTTCTTTAAAAATCTTCCATCAAAAGATTGGAATACATTAATCTTGTCCTTTAGTACTCCACAGAAAGGATGAACAGTCCAGTATTAAATTTGAAATAATCTTCTAATGAAAAAGAATCTGAAGTTTTTTTAGAACAGCATTTGCATCTTTGAATAAAGTATTTTTATGCTTTCTAACCTGAGCTGATAGCTTTTTCATGAGTTTGTTTTAATTTTTCTACAAAAAAAATGAGAACTATTTTTTTTGTTGTTAGAAATGTCTAGTTAGGGAGAATGAATAAAATTTCATCCATTTTAGTGTAGGAGAAATCAAATTATAGAATACTTCTTTTCCTACACTTTTATCTACCACTTGGTGAAAATGGCAAACCGTAATTCCAATTTACATTCCCAAAATACGTTATTTTCGTAATTGGTGATAATGGCTACTTTCCTTGCAAAGCGCTCTCTAAATTGATTTCATCCTGTTTCTGTTTCTTTTGCATGCAATTCTTCTAAGAATACTTGGCTAAATTCAGCCCTTGTGTGCCTAGTATGGGTCTTAATCAAATCTGTAACACCATATTATTTAATTTATTTTTAGGTTAATATTTCTTTTCAGTTTCAATGGTGAATTTAGTAAGACTGAAGGTCGAAAATTGGTGATGTGTAATTTTATAGTTTTTAATATACACTAGAAACTGTTAGAGAATTGTCTTCATATCAACATCCTCTAGAACTCATTTAAGGTCAGATCTATAAAGAAGGTCATCTCAGGGCACTAGTTTAACTCTCTGAATTGAAACACTGGAAAAACACAGAGTTGAGAATAAAGGGGAAAACAGTATTGGCAATATTTTCAGTTACTTTGATTGCCATTTTATACTGGCAGAATTTACTCTATGGCTTCGCTTTCCTTAGTTGTGGGTACAAAACTGAGCCAGAATCAAGCACTCATCTGGAAGCTGGCAATGGATTTGGTTGGCTTGCCCGTTTCTTTTGACAGGCAGGGTGTTTTTCCTTAGCATAAGATATAGTTGACCTTGAGTTGTGTGGAACATTGTTAATGCTGAAGAAATGGCTGACAAACAGCAATTATGGAGAAACATGTGGTTGTTGCTATTCTTATGCTCTCATCAGGTATTGTTACACAGTTGAGGTCAGACTGTGAGAGGTAACATTGTGGATGAAACAGTGAAAAAGAAATAGCATTATTTTAAAACTCTTTATTCATGACTACAAATATTTTCTATATGATCTGCCCTTTCTATCACAGTGACCTCTATAGACATGATGATAAAAATATTAATGAAGAGATAACAACTAATAGCTGGCATAAGAAGTTATTCACAAACACTGATCTAAAAGAAGATAAATAATTGCATGATACGTTGTTGGCATCACGTGAAGTATAAAGTCAGATATGGTTTTCAGATTTACTAGTGGAAGTACTCCCTGCTGAAAGCATGTAACAGATGCAGGATTTTTTCAAGGTTAAATGTGATTATAGTGCATGCACACATACAAATTGCAGTCAGAGATTGACTCACAAAATAATGAGATCTTTTCAGAAGGTAGTAAACCATTCTGATTATCCTTTTTACCTTTAAGTTATGCTTGTTTCTTAAGTCTGTATACACTATGTTTATTGGGTAACTGCATTTAAGCTGCTAGTATGTCATTGAAGATTTCTGTACCTCATTGTATTACCTGCAGAAAAAGTTAATTTTATGTAAAGGATCTATAGTTTTACTCATGTGTCAGCAGTCAGAATTATCTTCATCTTTTTTTATTTTTTTGTATGATTCCTTACACATCTGAAATGAGATAATAAAAATCACAAGAACATATTAATGAAATAGAAACTGCTGTAAGAAAATAATATAGATATGAGTAAGCAATCTGTGCCCCATACTGAAAACAGATTAC
Source organism: Certhia americana (assembly GCA_018697195.1). Lineage (NCBI taxonomy): Eukaryota > Metazoa > Chordata > Aves > Passeriformes > Certhiidae > Certhia > Certhia americana. The sequence goes on from CM031859.1 coordinate 37,997,154, forward strand.
TTTAAATTTATTGCTAACTCTCAAAATAAGTGACTTCAAAACTCAAAAATGCTATAGTGAGGTGGATTTAAAAAAAAATAATTTTATTATCTAATATTATAGAGTGATGGTTTAACTCAGATGGAAAATAATGAACTGGTTAGATTGCTGTAACCAGAGGGTCTCTGAAGGCTGTGTTTGCCCTAGTGATTTGTCTTGGTGCAATTAAAAAATATTCTGTATGAATTGCCCAATGTTATCCATTTGTCTTTTTCTGGTTCAGGTTTCCATGTAGTTTGATGCACAAAAATAGAATTCCTTTTTGAAGAAATGAAATCAGAAGTTCTGTTCCAAATGTATTGTAGCACTTTAACATTTGACCCCCCTCTCCCCCCATTCTACGGTGATTTAAGAGAAAGTATCTGGTAAACACACCAAAAAATTAGGTTATGCCAAGCGATTGTCAAATTCATGAAATGATGGTGGAACTGAGGGCTTAAACTGATACTGCAGAGAATTAATTTTCAAATTAATACATTAAACAAAGCAGATTCTACAGTATTCTGTACTTGGTCCCAGCTCTGCCTCAGAAAGGACTGAATGCTTCCTCCATTCAGAGTAACACCATATTGTGCTATCCAGAAGTTTTTCACAAGCCTCCACCAAAAGAGTGCTATGCCTTCAAGGCATAACTAGGGCTCACTGGAAAGCTGTTCCTTTAAAAAATGCTCATTGAAAGATGCAGTTTCATTGAAATGGAAATGTACACAGTTTCATGGATTAAAAAGCCAGAAGGGAGTACTGTGATCATCTAGCCTGGCATACTGTACAACAGAGACCTCATGGCTGTCTTAGTTTCTTCCCATTTGAACTAGGTCATGTCTCTCTAAAGATAAAAAACCTCTCTACCTTTCTTTTTAAAAAGCATACTTCAAGGATGGGAGTGTCTGTCACAATTTTCAATGAGGTACTCATCGTTGGTAATTAAGATGTTAATTCTAAGTTTGTCTGTCTTCGGTTTGTAGCCCCTGGGTCTTGTTATGCTTCTGTCTGTGAGATTGAAATGAATTTTGTCTTCCTGTGTATATATTTATAGACTATAATGTAGCTATCCATTATACTAAGAAGGTGAAATTTCATGATTCTCTCACTTTAGGTCATGTTTTTGAGTACTTTGCTGGTTATATTGTGAATACTTAGCTACTTACTGACATTATTTTTGATTTGTGGATGCAGAAATCAGATGTGTTATTTCAGTACCTAAGTAGCTGTTGCTAAGTAGTGCTTCATTCCTGATGGAGATTCCACTGTTTATACATCCATGTTCATGTTCTTTTTTCACTGAGATTAAGAAAAGTTTGGAGCTATCCAGATGGTCTAAACCTGCAGGGATTCTTTGCTTGACAGCTTGTATTGTAAGCTTTTAGGTGTTTGTAGTTTACAGCTCTGTTGTCACCTCTAGTGACACTAAATCATACTTTGTTGCATTCTTTCTTGATGCTAAGACTTTTTTAGGCTACTAGTTCTGGAAGAAGCTTTCTTTTAAAAAGTCAGAGACCCACTGCATTTTTCGTTTACTTAAATGTAGTGTAGGTCTCTGCTTTTGGTTTACTTAAAGCAAATCACAGTTTGGGATGGATTTACCCAAAAAACACCCTTTAGAAAAAACAGAAAAAATTAAAAAGAAAAAAAATAAAAGGAAGGGGAAGAACTGGACTGATTATGTACATGGTAGTTGTGTTGCCCTATCCATTTAGTGGGAGAGTTCACATGCTAGAATGTCCAGCTCAGATGTGGGAGATCTTTCTTCCTTTGTGTCAGGAAACATAAGTTTATTATTCCTACTCTCAATGAGAATAGTTTTGTTATATATCAGAAAGTGATTTTTTTTCTGTCTGCTAGCATGAATGTGTAAGTATTTCATGTAAAGCTGAGCAGAGGCAAGAATTCATCAGTGTACTTCAGAATATCTTTTATTTCTTAACTAGAGCAGAGAATCACTTTGACCTCTCAATGGAACCTCTTGACCACTAAGACAATGATGATGCAAGTTTTCTCCAGTTTTGCTAATTACCATTAAAAAAAAAAATTCTTTTTTTCTTGAAAAATATAATCTCACATTTGTGTTCTCTCTTTTGGTGAGTAGTGAATGTTTAAGTATTTTTCAAAAGGTAGACCTTAAAGAATTTTTAGAATATAATTAAGTTACTTTTAAACTTATTTTGCGGTACACATATGCCATCTCTGGGATCTTCATTGTATCTTATGCCAATATTACAGACAGGCATTGAAGTGAAGTTAAAAAATAGATGGCATTAAGGAAAAAGTTAATATGTATCATGTGGTAAAAAGTTTCTAAAACATTTTCTTTCTCAAAGACAGAATCACATGACGATTACAAATAGTTTTGTCTTTGCAAAGGAACAGTATTTCCCAAGGAGGAGTGTGACAGGTGTGGATATAGGATCAGTAGTTTTACAGTCCCATTTTCATTTATTTAAAACTAGTTTAAAAAATTGCCTAGTTTAAAAATTTGATGCAAAAAGTGTCATGCTGATGTCTTCCTCAGCTTGTCAGCTGAGGTCATTAAAGCAAAAAGGGCCCAGTCATTTAATAAAAAGAAACTAAAAAAAGGGGGGAAAAAGTAAAAAAATAATGCTATTTTTAATTTAAATACTCTGTGGCTCTTGTGCTTTGGCATGGGACTAGCTGCTACATCAGGAGTATGACTTGGTTTACTGGTTGCAAAAGTCTCTACCCAAAGCTTCCACGCTTGATTCTTCCTTCCCCATTCCTTTCCTTCAAGATTTATTATCTTTTGACAAACTGGGATTTGTGTGCTCAGTCAGCAGGGACTTCCTGGAACTTAATTTCTAATACTCTATCATAATCACTGAGCATGCTCTATACTTCTATAGTTTGTAAGAGATGGCAGCTGAATATATTTCTCCCCTTTGCATCCCCTACATCTAACAAGAGCTTGTGCATCCACCCCAGACATGCAGTTTTCTCATCAGTTAGCACTGGGCCATTCTTCTGACTAGTTCTGACTCAGAATAAATTTCTTTCTCAGAGCAGTTCTGAGCCAGAATAGCAATGAGGCATCAGCTCTGTGATTTGCAATGCAATTCTTTTCAGCTGGGCCGCTGTAAGCCCTGGCCTGGCTTGAGGTTGAAAACAGCAGGTCTGCTGAGTCTTAAAAGATTGAGATAGAAACTGCATGGAAACTGGAGGATAAAGTTGAAAGTAATTGTGAAAAGACTTTTTGGAAGGTAGTTTTAGGCTGAGAAGCTGAAACTGAGAGATGAGAAGTATAAGAGTTTCATTTGCCTGTGTATCCACTGTCTTAGTCAAATCTCCTTTCTGCTTTGCATATACAATTCCACATTTCCTATGTAGCCACTCTAGTTCTTACTCCAAATACTTCTCCCAGTTTTCAGTCTCATTCATAGCCATGTCCAGTCTCATCTTTTGCTAACATCTCAGCAAATTTTCCTCCCTACTCTCCATGTGGCAGAGGCTTTCTGATAGAGTACAGGTATTAAAATATGAGTGTTTATCTCATCTCTCCTTGTGGCTTGTTTTTTCCCAGCTGCTCTTAGGCTTCTCCTCATTCTTTGCCTCTTCGTCAGAATGCTCTTTCCAGAGTCCTTTCCATGTCCATCTTCTGCTTTTTCTATGACCAGACACTCTTGAACTCCTGCTCTCTGACAGTTAAGTGAATTCCAGTGCTTACTCCCTGACCGCAATCTGTGCAATTGAGATTAAGTATGTAGATATTACATACAGGTCTCAGTTACAGCTGTATTTCAGCTTTGTTGGCCTGTTGTTTGACATGTAGCCTTCTGCCTTCTGTGTTGCTCATGTTTGCTCTGAAGCCTGAATTACTGCATTTTCGTGCTGCTCAATGTCTGAGTCTTCATAATCTTAATTATTTTATTTCTGTAATCTTCTAGAGAAATGAGGGAGGAAAGAATGTGGGTTTATCCATATAAAATAATCCAGGATATACAAATTGAAAAAAAAAAAAACCAAAACCAAACAAACCTTATAACCTAATTTTTCAGAGTACTTAACATTATATGCTATATATTAGCTTGTGTATGTTGAAAGCAGAACTCCTCTGGATTACATTTTCAGCTATGTTATCAGCATTTTTGCAAAAGATATTTAAAGAATGAGTTGGAACAGGATATGTGTGGGCACAATTAATGATGCCTCAGAAAGGCTCAGTTTAAGTGCCTTATCAATGTTATTAAGGCATGCAGCAGGGGAACACAATCCAAGTTTTCCAGGGAAGCTATCACTTGTTTTGATCATGATACCTTCTTTTCAATTGTGCAGTTGTTTATTACACGATTTCCAGGTACTGCAGCAAATGAAATAAAAATTCTACTTACAATCATGCTTTTCTATCAGAGTAGATTCCTCCTGAGCATCAATTGAACCTGGAGCTTCCTGGGAAAGAGTAGTGGATGTTTCATGAAGTACCATAGTGTTGTTAGTCAAAGGTACAGGGAGGCAGAATTACTTCTGGATTGGTGGATATAAGTCTATTTTGAATGTAATATGTGCAATCCCAATAGCATTGTATTAATTTATCAAGGTAACTGTGGTAGCTGAAGTGTTCATCTGTGATAAATAACTACTTCTCTGTTCTTAACATAAACTTTGGAAAAGTATTAAATGCTAAGAGGACTTTAAAACATAAGTATAGTGTTACACAGTACAAATGGGTGTAGTTTGGATGTAATTGTTATAAAAATCAGCTGCTATAGTTTACTGATAAGCAGGGCTTAGACAATAAACATTAATAATATTACACAGCAATAAATATCTGAGGTTCTTTGACTGACACCAACAGCATGCTTTGACATAAAAACTGTATTTACTGGCTACCAAACTCTTATAAATGGAAATGCATTTAACTGACATTTGAGACTCTGTAAACCTGAGACTTCTTTCAACATATAAGGTAGGATTTAATAATCAAAATAGAAGTGCCTAGTGCTGTTTGAAATGCCCTACCACATTTAAGCTAGTCTCCAGCTGTCACTCCAGAAGGACTCAGATTTCCTCTAGTCTCATGTCTGCTAGCCCCAGGTCTCAGGTACCTTAGGTGTCTGAAATAGCTATGTTTGAGCCACTGAGTCAAAGTTTTCTATTTCAGATGTATATTTTTGATCTAAGTTGTACAGATCTTGGTCTGGGAATCAGAGATCTCCTGAATTAGGGAGATATTTTTCTGAGATTTTTAATTTTCATAGCCCTCGGTAGAATTTTGTTTCCCCATGAATATTTTGATGTTTGAGTGGAATTCAGCATCCCTGGCTCTATGGATGTGTTTGAAGGATTATCTTCTTCTGTTTGTTTTGAATCCTCTGTTAGCTATGTTCTCTTATTTTTTCCTAATGCTTCTTTGGGGAGGGGCAGTAAAAAATGCTTTTTCTTCAAGTTAATGCCAGTTTTAATGTATGGTCTTTGGTATGTCACCATCTCTTTTCTAGGCTAAAGAATTCTGGTCATTCTTTGTACAAAAATAGTGTCAACTTTGATCCATTACTTATCCTTTTCTGTACCTTATCCAATTATATTTAATTATTTTTGTGGTAAGTAGGACCACCAGATTTGTACATCTATTTCGATTGAGCTGTGCCATTTATATATTCTGTTGCAATAATAGTAATCATAATCATTTTTCTTTACCTTTTTTTTAACTACTATTAAGCATATTCCTGATATTTCTAGAATGATCCAACTCCAAAGGCCTTGCTATTTAAGAGTATATACTTAGAGACTATCACTGAGTACGTAAAGCCAGAATTATTTTTCATTTGGTCTGTGAATTTATATCTGTCTATATTGAATTTTTGCCTGCTTCTTAATTGCCATAGTCAGACAATATCATGATATTTGAAACAACCATTACTTTACCATCAAAAGTGAGTACTCTATAAACTTCCAGCTTTCACATAAGTTATGAATTTTTTGAGCAGCACAAGTTGCAATACAGGTCCCAGGTAGGTGCTACAATTTTTACTCAGTGAAAACTGACAGAGTATCCCTACACAGCTCTCCAATGGACCCAGAGCTAGCTGAAGCTCAGCTATCCAGACAAGTGCCATGGTCTGGTGCTGGCCAAAAGCCAGGCACCCATGAAAGCTGCTCACTCACCCTCCCCTGCTACAGCTAGGCAGAGGAAAATTTAATGAAGTTTTCATGAATTGGAATAAGGATCCGGAGAAAGCACTCCAAGGGCAAAACAGGCTCAGCTTAGAGATATTAAGTAAATTTATTACTAACAAAATCAGAGGAGGCTAATGAGAAGTAAAATAAGCCCTTGAAAACACCTTTCCCCCCTGCAACTCCTCCCTCCTTCCCACTGATAGTGCAGGAAGAAAGGGAGTGGGGATTTTGGTCAGTTTATCACCTGTGGTTTCTCTTGCTGCACAGGGAGATGAGTCCTTCCCCTGCTGCACCATGGGGTCACTTCCACAGTAGATAGTTCTCCATGGACTTTTCCAGCGTGGCTCCAATCTCACAAGCAACAGACCTCCCAAAACTGCTGTAATGTCCATCCCATGAATAGCACTGCCCCTCAATCTGCTACAGTGTGAGAGCCATTCTTCCACAGGTTACAGTCTTTCGAAGACAGGCTGCTCCAGCCTGAGAGCAGGGCCTCCCCCTCTCTCTCTCTCTGTGTCTCCCACTGGATCACAGCTTCCTCTAGGCATCCACCTGCTCTGATGTGAGCACCTCCCCCATGGGCTGTGGGTAGATCTCTGCATCCCCTGTGGACCCCCATCAGCTGTGGGTGGATCTCTGCATCCCCCGTGCTGCAGGGGCACAGCTGCTTCACCATGGTCATCCCATGGCTCTAGTCCTGGAGCACCTCCTCCCCTCCTTCTCCACTGACCCTGGGGCCTGCATGTTGTTCTCCTCTCACACATTCTCATTCCTACTCAGGCTGGAATTAAAACTGGGCCCCAAACTTTGTTTTGATTTCTTAAGTGTGTTCTCACAGGGGCATGACCACCATCTCCAATTGGCTCAGGCTTGGCCAGCAGCATGTCCATCCTCAAAGCCATCAGGGACTGGCTCTGCCAGACATGCTGGAAGCTTCCAGCAGCTTCTCACAGAAGCCACCTCTGTAGACTCCTCACTACCAAGGACCAGGCCACATAAAACCAACACAACTTGTGTTTACCAACTCCCCAAATATACTAACGATGTCTAAGAAAGGGCATAAAATACCAAACGGAGAGAGGACGGAACAAAAACAGTGCAACAGTGAGAGAAACAGTAGAGGCACCAACATAAAGGAGGAGGAGGAAGAGATGTTCCAGGTGCTGGAGCATGTATATATATAAATATATAAATATTTTGTCTGACCAAATCTGTATCGCTATGGATGGTGAAACTCAACAGTATTCCAAACATGGCTGCTGGTGATCCATCAACAATTTTTCCCTGGTTGACATGTAGTAGAATCCTCTTTAATTTAAATATTTTGGCAATGCAGATGATATTGTAAGCATTAGGTAAGTGCCCAGATCTCCTTTTTTTGTTGTTGCTCTGTTCCCTCCCACCTGTTTTAACATGTGAGAGTCTGTGAAAATTAAAAATATTTCAGAGTGTAAATATTTTATTATTAATCTAAGAGAGGTATAATTGCTAAATTTCTCACTTTGAAATATGTATGCCCAATCAGAGACCAGAGAGGGAACAGGTAAAAAAAATCATTCAGAGACTCTCCTCATTCCATTATAATGTCTTTAAAGCATGTCACATGTTAGAACTAAATGGCTTGACAGGTAGCCATTTTAAAGACTTTTATGAATATAATCAATGTAATTCTCAATAGTTATATTTCTAATAACCAATTTGCTGACTTCATGTTCTTGTCAGGATAATTTATATATATATACACCATATGTTCTGTGAAATTTTTCTTTGCCCAGGTGAGCATTTAATCTTCCTTTTTCCCTAAAGGAATTATCCACATCCCTGAAATCAGAGGCTCCTTCACTTATTTTTCTCGTCTGTCAGACCTTCCATCTGTAAGACCTCAAGTCATAATGATCATCTTTGCAGCAGAGGGCAGCATATGGCATTCTCAGAGTCCATCAATTCCACTGTTTAATTGGCTGTAGAAATCACTGTTGAGCTAAAGCTGATTCTGAAGCCCTTCCAACTCTTAACTCTTAGGCGAGATTCAGATTTTTGGTATTCTTTGTGATTGTAAGGAATATTTCGAAGGGGAATGATCTGTAGTAATGAATCCATTGAAGAAAATGAAAGGGTTTTTTCCTTTTTATTTACTATTGCAAGAAAAGAATATTCATCTGGTTCAAATTTTCTTAGTAATGATAGTAAAGATTACATTGTTCCAATAAATTGAATAGATGCTAAATATTTGCATATCAGATCATTTTCATAATTGGTAATCTTAAACCCTTGTTTTCATAATAATGGTAAATCTATTATGGGGAGAAAGGCTTGGCAAACAATTTGATATTGGGAATTAGACTGCCTAACACTGAGCTACTAATTCTGTTACACAAAACTTTCAAAAAAAGAAATAATTTTTTAACAAAACATTTTTCCTGTCCATTCTGTGTAGAAAGAAGAATGAATTTACATTGTGTTTTACTATTCACATTTTGGTTTTTTTTTAATCATATCACATTTTATTCTTTTTATTTCATTTTTAACTAACAACAAATGCTTTCTGATTTACATATGTTCTAAAGTTCTCAAAATGATGGTTCATTTTTTTTGCATGCTGCAAGGGCCTCTTGATAGGCTAAGAAGTTTAACACAATTTTTATACGATATTACACAGTCTCTGTTTTCTGTGAGCTACAAAATCATAGAGTGTTTTGGCCATTGAAGGTCATCTTGTCCAACCCATCTGTGATGAGCAGGTATATCTTCAACTGGTTTAGGGTGCTCATAGCCACAATCATCCTGGCCTTCAGTATTTCTATGGATGAGGCATACACAAAATGAGTGGAATAACTGAATCTTGTAAACTTGATGGTTAAAATAAGAGAAGTAAATGTTTTAAGAATTGCTCCACATTTTTTGTTTGGTGACTCTGGGAGATTGTATCATTTTATGAGTCATCCTGAATTTCTGTTTTGCTGTTGCTTTAAGTAGCTATTGTTTTTCACAGAAGGGCAGAAAATTTGTAGGTGGACTATCTGTTGATAAAGTTTCATGCCAGCAAGTGTCTTGGCAGTGACAATGAATGCCCAAAACTCAAATGCAGAAATTTTTTATTGCTCCATGTACTATAATACTGTAAGCATTAACATGAAAGAGGTATTTCTGAATCACTTTAAGAGGAAAAAAATCCCTAGTAATTTGCAGTTCTTAATTAGTTAATAGGTGGTGCTTGCTTGCTTGAGTCTTACTATAAACTAAGAAAACCTGTTGAATTTGCAGAAAAGGAAATGTATTCTACACAAAGGTTGACATTTAAGCATGGTTGATATTAAAGACAGTACCTTGAAAGAGGCTTGGATTAGCTCACACTGCTTGGAGGGCAGATAGAGGTTTGTTGGTCTAGCAGCAAAAGTGTTTTATTCAAAGTGCTTAAGTTGTTCGTCTTTGGCTGGGTCTTAAAACTGCTGGGCTTCATGAAAATATATTTTTTGGATATGATGGTTAACTGTCTTGGGAAGTTTCATTCTAGCCCCTTAGAAACTTTTGAAGCATTTGACTCAGTCACTTAAGCATTTTCCCACTGTTAATATAATGTGCTTGTACAGTTTCACTATGCCTCCTGTTTATTCTGGTTTTTTTTTTTTTTTTTCATATCTATTTAAAAATGTTCAAATGTATTTTCTATATATTAAATGTGTAACATTAATTTGTCTGGGCCCACCTTTTTCAATTTTGTTCCTTCACATTTCTTGGAATAGCATAGTCATGAAGGATCTGTTATTTCTCCTCTTTGATATCCTCAGACATCTGTATCTTTTCCATAGGAATTTTTCCAACCTTATTGCTGACTAGCAAAGAAGCATACAGAAGTGAGTGTGACAGCCTATGTAATTTAGAACACTTAATTTATCTATTATATCATCTATTGAGTGATAGCATAATTTGGGCAATTTTAAGTGTGGCATAACCACCCAGTGAGTGGTTAAGCCTCTACAGTGTAGCACATCTGACATACGGTTGGCAGCTGAAATTTACTCTCTAAAAAATTCTAAAAGATCCCTTGAAAAACTTCAGCTTAATATGCTGCCTGAGTACAAACACTGCTTGTGGTGCTTCAGTAAAGAAGTCTTGGAGCCTGCAACCTATTGTTTCAAAATATCTGAAATGGTTATGGCTCTGTGTATGCTTGGAAAACGTTCTTCTAAACAAAGAGTTTTGAGACATTCCTCATTTTTCCTGACCCTAAGGTTAATATATATTCTGAAAGTCCTTTAGAACAAGCTGAGGAGGTTATGGAACTTATGCTGGGGAAAATATTGTCTCAAGAATTTTTCTGACTTTTCTCTCTATTTTGTCAGAGCAGAGCACAAGTTCTCGATACTTGGTATAAGTTTTCCATTTTCTATACTGGTCATACCACCATCATAGTTAAATAGTCTTCTGTTATCATTTAAGACTTATGTTATTTCTGCTATCATTTAAGACTTAAAGTTATTTCACACTATTTTAGCTGTTGAAAATTACTTAAGCAGGGGCTTTGCATCGCTTTGTTTCTGGGAGTGCCTACTCTTGGCAATTAAATAGAACCTTGAAGTAGGATAATCATACAAACCTTACAGGATTTTGAATTCCAGCTCACATGGCTATGTCACATTTGCTTTAATCCAGAGCAGCCACTTCATCTTCGACCTCTCAGCCCTTCTACTCAAGGGAAACATACAAAATACCTTCAAAAGATAATTCTGGAACTAAAATTCATAACTCTGCTGGGCACTAAAAACCATGGACTCAACAGAGACATTGGTTTTATGGCACATTATATTTTTTGCCACCCTTGGATAACCTTTCCATGCTGCACAGACAATAAATTACTTGTGTCTCTTTTCCTCTTCATCTTTCTGTCCCAAAGGAGCAAACAAATGTATTGTCTTTCTCTTTGTAATATTTCTCTGCCTCATATTTATGAGCTATCTTATCTTTTAGTTAATTCAATTGGTTTGATTAAATTAAAACCAAAGCACTTGTTCTTAGCTTTTATTTCATTTGAAAGGTTGGTATTTCTACTTTAGGCTAGAGGAAAGTTTTGAATACCTGAAAGCCTGACATTTTCCCCCCAAATATTAAATTTAATCTACTAGAAGATAGCAACACTTCTTTTAAACATATTTGTACTGGTGGAACACACGGCCAGAATAGTACCACTTAATTCACATTAACGTGATAATTACATACAACTAATTTCTCCCATTTGTTTCTAGGAGTTTTATAGTATTTCAGTCTTTTAAAAACCAACTTCAGCTGCCCAAACTCCTAGGTATCTATGCTTCTGTATTTTTAGTACTTTTATTTATTATTCTTTATGATATTGTGCATGTGATTTATAAAATATTTTGAGTCTGATCTGGCTGAGGAGTGATATGTCTTCATCCTGTTTCTTATTTTCCAACAAAAACGGAAGCAACTAAAGGATCAAAATGCATTTGATCACCTGTTTCCAAGATTAAATAATCTCTTACAGATTTTGCTAATTTCTTGGTGACATCCTCTGAAAAGGTGGTAAACTTCAAGCTGTATCATCAGTAACTGAACTCTATTCAGTTTCTAATTCAGTCAGTAGTGTTTGATAAAGCTAAAAAAATGCTGAAATACTGACAGATTTTAAGATAATCCTTTAAATAGTGGTTGCCAGTACCAATAAATTTTAAAACAAAAAAAAAATGCTGAGAAAAAAATGCAATAAAATGATGTGTGTGTTATTTCATACTCTTCACATGAGAGATTCCTCAGTGAAAAAAAACCCCAAAATAAATAGCATATGCTGTCTCTGCAGGTCTCAGACATCATAGGAGATTCTTCTGAATGCACCCTCATGGTTTAGTGCTTATTCTTAGATGGGAGAAACAATGCCATAAATTTGAATCTTGCGCCTGTCTCTGGTTTTATAAAACTTCAGTAAAACAAATGAAAGAAAACAAAGAAGGTACAGTATTTGGGCTCATGGCATTATGACATACCATCTGAGTAGACAACACAAATAGCCTGCAGCATAGATCAACTTTATCTGTGGTCCTGTCATGTTTCATAAACTGGAGCAAAACTGGGCTTGGTCAGCATAGGATACAAAGCCTGTAAGAAAACTGTTCATAATTCAGAAAGTGGTGCAGAAGTGGTGTTCTGTGGTGTTTTTTCAAGATCTATAGAATGTCTTATTAGAATCAAAGGGGATAATTTCTTTTTCTCAGTGGAGTATGATAGGAGAAGAAACCCAAATATTTTAATTAACACCCACTCCTTACTGTGTTCTCTTTTTTTTTTTTTTTTTTTTTTTTTTTCTTCTTTTTAGATTTTGTTGGCTTTTTCAAGATTTTTGCAAATGCATCTGGTCGTATTCACTGGGTTTTACTATTAAATATGATTGAACTATATTTAGCTTCAATCACCTTAAGAAATTTAGATTTGTATCTGGTTATTTTTCTTTGTGTGACTAAACACCCAGTAGTGTCTTTTTTTTATGTGTATGGGCCTACTTTGCAAAATTACAATTCAGAGATGTGTGTGTTTTGTAATAACATCAGGAAGCTACTAGTTTGTTGTAGGGTTTATTATGTCATATTTAAAATTGAAACTTAAATCTCAGTTATAACAAACCCAGAACACTCTCAAGACTAGTAATTTTTGAACACATGATGCTCATCTGCTATTGACTCTGTAGAAAAGATTCAGTGTTGTTTTAAAATGTTTTTTTGTTGTGACAAGTGCTTAGTAATAGAAACTACTGCCATAGCTTTGGTCCTACCTGGTCTACCGAGTAAAGACCTGTTACAAATCCAGTCTCAGTCCTCTATCTACCTGTTTGTTTAATACAGAAACTGTGTATCATTTTTATTATATGATAATGTCTCATATTTCTAACCTGGACCCAAGATAACAGGAGAGTTGGATTTTAAAATTATTTTTATAATTAGATTATGTTTTATAATTAGATTATGTTAATGGAACACAAATTGTGTGTTTAAATTATATTTTCTGTTTAATTTATATTTTTATTTGCTCTTAAATATAACTTGGTATTAAAAACCACACAATTCTGTTCTTGCATAGGTGCAGGTGGAAAATTCTAAAGTTTTCATTCATTTTGTGAAATTTCAGTTGCATAACATTACAAGTTAGTCAAGTTAGTATTTGTCACACCAAAGCAAAGAAATTAAATCTGTCCTTACCCTCCCTCCAGAACAATTTAACAAAATTATGAAACTTCTTTCTTGATAGGTTAGTGGAATTAAATTGTATTCCAGTGTATCTAAGTAAAGTTTAATCTTTGCTGTGAAACCAAAGCATTTTCTTAAAAATCCATTGCTGTAGAAACAGAGGATTAAGGCAGGTTGAAGCACTGACCTGCATAGGATCTCTCACCCTGTACAGCATTAATAATGGATGTCACTATTTACTAGCCCTCAAGAGCCCACTTTAGAATATATCATATTTACTGTGAAACTTGAATAAAGGGAGATACTGAAGAAAATGTGTTGAATACAATCAGTCATGGGTGAGTTTATTATTATAAATCCTGAATGAATCCTGACTACTTCCAGGACTTTTACCATCCTTCTTCCTAGCCTTTAAAAATACCTCTTACCCTCTATTTGCAGTTTAGACAAGTAGTGTCAATTTGGCATTTTTTAATGTTGGATTAAACAAAATTTTATTAATGTGATATGTTCTATGTATGATTAATTCATGGAGTTCACTGAACAGGGTGATTTGAATGGAAATGCCATCCTTTGGCAGTTTGCTAATTTCCTCATGGAATAGGATTGCCATTGGTTACATCCAGAGAAGACAATGTTGCTCTTTGAAGAAACAAACTCACACTCTTCAAAGAACAAATCTTTTAACTATCCCTGTGGCCCCAGCAGGTGGAATCAAGACACTTGGTTCCACTGTGTTTTCCAGTTTCAGTGGAATGGTGAGATTGGGAACTAAGGATTTGTTTCCAGGCTGTAGGTAACAGATAGTCTGAAGGTCATGGAGCCCCCTGGTTGGTTCTTTACATCCTCGTTGAGTTTTAATTATAATTTGTTCTTTCTCCTCCTTTCTTCTTTCCCCAGGTCTGTTTACCTCAATAATATTGATTGCACATTGCACATTTCCTGCATTTGTTCAGTTCTTCCCTTCTGATCTGTCCCTCCCCAAGTCATCTGATGTCAGAATTCCAGACTTGCTATCATTCCTGAACTACTTTCTTCATTCTGTTGTGCTTTGAGTCACTTGAACCAACTGACTTTTTATCAGCTACCACTCGGTCCAGCTACACAAATAATTTCTTTATTTCAGTCTCTCACTCAGTTCATGGCACAGTAGTTCTTCTGTAGCCTCTTTTGCTTTCAAGCAATCATCCCACTGCTCTGGTGCTTAGTTCTCAGTCCTAGCCACTTAATCAATCAATCCAAGGCTCTAACATAAATTAGGAGTTTTGTTTATATCCTTTCTGTTTTTTCTTTCATTCTAGTGACACTCAGAACCTTCTCTCTCCAGTTTACCGTCTGTTAGTACTGCCTTTGGAGAATATAGGCAAGACAGTCTTTCTGTTCTCCCAAAATATGGTTTGGAATATAGCAAAAAACATACATTTTTGAGGAAATATGGGAAAAGTCTTGGGATGGCAATTACTTTGTGCAGGTGGAATCATTCATGATTTCAGTTTTCAACTGTTACATGTATCTTCTGCCTGTGTTGTGATTACAGTTTTCAAAACATTATTGTCTTGTGGCCAAATTTGGTTAAATTTTCATGTCATGTTGACATTAGTTCTTAAATTAGTTCAATTAGTTAGTGCCTGATGCTAACAGTGCCAAGGCTGTGGGTTCAATCCCCATATAAGCCATTCATTTAAGAATTGGACTTCATGAACGTTTTAGGTCCCATCCTACTTAGAATATGCAGTGATTCTACAATCATGATTGAGACCCAAAAATTTCCTCAAAGGAAATAGACAGAATTCTTTTAAAGGTAAAATAATGTATTATCCCCATCCAGTTTCTTTTGGGAGCAAATAATTGGTATAGGTGAAACTACGCTTGTTACTGTTTGCTTCAGTGTCATTTGAAGCTGTCAGATTATTACTTGTACCTATGAAATATTCTTTGAATTGCTGAGTTTGCCTTTGAAGTTGTTTGAGTGGGTTTACCAACTCTATTTTCTAGGATGGATTTATAATTTTTTGGAAAGCAAGAATCTACTGAATTAATATTTTTATGGAAATTTTTACTTTGAAAAAATGAGTAAGTTCTGCAGATCTCTAATTTAGTACTAACAAAATAGTTTGATTTGAAAAACAGCAAAGAAAATGTTGAGGAATATAGTATCAGAGGATAGAAGTATCTCCAAAACACTTTTACCAATACCTCAGTGATGTCAGTCCCTTCCCAAATATATGTTGTTCTAACATTACATCTCTCTGCAGGGGAATGAACCTCTGTTTTCCTTTTTCTAAAAGAATGCTCTGGTGATCCAGATTGGTCTAGGTGGACTGATTTTGATCTTTTGTTCTGGAAATGTTTTATACTGCATGAATTATGCAGGGTGGGTATACATTATCAGTTTGCTGGGCTTTTTCCTTAATTCTCTCTGCATCTCCAAGTCCTCTATATGCTCCTCAGCCTTTGACTTCACTAAATACAGGCTAACTACGTTGCCCTAACCTGGCTGTGGAGATCAAAATGGCTTTAGACTACATTAGAATTGGTAGGAAAAGACTTTGGTTGAAATCCAGTCTGAATCATGTCTAGAGTAGGCTAAGCAGTAATGTATTTTTTTGGTTTTTTGTTCTGATTCTGTCACCATTTAAGTAAATAGCCCATAGAAAGTAGACTGGCATTAGCAGAAGATACCCTTTAGCCTCATGCATTGTCCTGAATAACACTTGATGAAATTTTCGTCCTCTTACAGGTGGAAACTGAAACCTAATCTTTCATAATCTTCATGGTTTCCTTTCCACTGTTTACTGGAGTTCATTTCATAGAGCTGTAATCTGCTTAGCTAGACAGCAAAAATATATTGTAGTTCCCACCATCTCAATCCCTAGTTCCGAGAAACACCATGTGGAAAATTGCTAGTGCCCACACTGCATAATTAGGATTTGAAGATGGTATTTAGAAATTTAGATGGCTTATGTCTGCCTATAAAAATGCCTTATAAGGCTTTGTCTGTGCTTTAGATAGTAATCAGCATCCAGAAAAACTCCAATGTAATTAGTAGGGATTCCGATGATAGGCTTTGCTAGACCTTTTCAGAAGTTCCTAGCTGGAAGGATCTCATTCAAGATCTGATTTTAAGATCTAACTGTGCAGATACCTTAAGTATATTTCTTTTCAGTATGGAAGGGTTTATTTAAGATGATAGTTTTATATTATTGTGGACTGCAAGATATGAGATTAACTGCTTTTATCTGTTGCACCTTAATTTCCACCGACTTTTTAAAAGAGCTGCTATTGGGTGTGGAGTGGAATTCAGTCACTGGCTGCTTTGTCCTAATTCTTGTACTTTCAAGAAGGATGCAACTGAAAGATGTGGCTGAGGAAAGACAGAAATATATATATATTCAAATTTAATTTGCATCTAACTCCTGTCTCAAAAGACTGTTTGAATTATAAGTGCTGCAAACACTACAAGAAAATAAATGAACATGGCCACACACAACATGCAAAACTACATTGTCCCATACATTTCAAAATTAATTTTTAAATTCTGATGTTGTACAGCTCTTAACAGGTACCTAAACAAATAGTAATATAGGTGGAAAAGTAAATTTGACCTCTACCACTGTTTATGCCTAATATCACATCTCCTTAAAAGATATCCTTCTTGTTTCATCACAGATGCAACATCAGCATATTACTCAGGATGATTTTGTTATTTGCTAATGCCATACTTTTAAAGCCAGGATCTAGTGCCTAAGAGTTAGCACGTACATGTTGCAGATATTAATATTGCCTGATTAAGATACTTGTAGTATTTCTCATATGCATAATCTTGACTTTGTCATCTTTTCTGTAATTAATTTTTCTAGGCAATTTATGATCATATCATGACTCCATTTTAAACTGATGTTTCATAGAATATATTAAAAAAAGGGCTTAGACCAGATATTCAGATATTTAGATTAGTCATTGTTATTAAAATTGCTATACATTCAAGTGGTCATCTTCTGTTTTTATATCAAACAATGAAATTCTTCAGAGAATGCCATTTGGCCTTCAGGCATAGTGAGCAGCTTGAGATTGGCAAACCACTGGATAAATCTAGTCAAACTTGTATAAAAAACGTGAATGGAAAAAGAAAATAGTCATGTAAGTAAAACTGCAAAGTAGTTTATGTTTTAATTTTTGAATTTCTATGAATAAAATCATATGAAACAGTATCATTTTGCTTTTAGATACTGCCAAATAGCAAAAGCCTCTTAGATTCCCAAAATAGTATTTTGTTTTGCTTTTATCATTTTAGTTTAATATTGAAACTAAATTAAAAAAATTCTAGGACTTTATTTTTTTATCCAACGAAGAAGAAAATAAAATACAGCCACCTCTGGGTAAATCCTCACTGTGAACAACAAAAAAAGAACATGCTTACACTTTTATCCCTTGTGGATTTCTTTTTAATATTTCAGAGCAATGAACATATGGCTGTTACTATCAGCACTGGTGTATTTGCGGCGATGCCTATCAACATCCACCAGAGAGCAGGGCAGCTCCAAAACCCACATCTTTTATGCTGTGGAAATTGATGGAGACAGCAACACAGCCAGCTTCTTGGCCAAACAACATGGAATGCAGTTCATTTCAAAGGTCAGCGCATATTTAAACTTGCTTCATTACTCCCACCTTTATGCTTGAGATTTTCATTTTTTTAAAATCCGTTTACCTAGAGGTTCCTTTAGAGACAGAAAAATGAAAGTGCTGAATCCTATTTTCATTTGGGGATATCAAGCTTTTTATCAAATTATAGAGGTGGCGTTTCAGAATATTTCATATCTGATCAGAAGGAAAATCCAAAAATAATTTTCTCTTTATTCAGGAGTCTTTCAGCCACTGGGACTGTTTTATTTATTACTTAATATTGTGCTCCAGTCAATCATTTTGAATTCAGACAGGAAAATGGAATTTTTATTTTTAAAAGGAAAAAATCCAGAGGAAAAATGCTATTGGAATAAAGCAGATTTTATTATTTTAAAAAATAAAAATATGTCTTCTCTTCCTCTGCTGTTTTAGTTTCTTTTAATCACAGTGCATGAATATGAAGACATGTATTAAACAAAGGATCTTACATAAAATCACATATTTGTTAATTATGGGCATTTTTTTTTTCAAAGCATTTCTACAGCATTTATCACTGAGCTTGAGAAATTATGGCCTTGTAACACAATAAAGGAAAAATATTTTTCTTCCTTTGGAATAGCATCTCAATGCACATATTTTCTGTATATGTACTCTGTGTGTATGTATAAACATGAAGTGTGTATTTATACTACATCTAGCTTTATTTTAACTTTCTTTTGAAAGAAGGTTATTCCTGAGCTGTGTGTTAGCACCTTGGGACACAGCCCAAATAGAAGAAACACATCAATATCTTTCATTTACAGTTACTGGTCTGCAAAACTAGACATGTATACCAGTGACAGTGTGTTAAATTTTCCTGTTGCTTCTAGTCTAGAAGCATATTGCATCAGTTGAAGTAGATCACAAATAAATTATTAAAACTTTTAATATGTTAATCTGTTGCAGACTCCATTCATTGACCTGAAAGTTCTTTGCCAATTTTAATGAATTAAGCCTTGAAGTGCTCCTTTTGCTTTTATCTCTACTTCTCAGATGTGAAAAGCAGAGGTAGAGTAGGTAAAACAATTTGTTCAAGATCCACACAGGAAGTCTGAAGCCCAGTGAGAAATGGAAAAAAACATTTCTAAATTTTCATTTCTGTGCTGTAGCTGTAAGAAATTATCCTAAGAGAGAAAATGTAATGAGCTTATGATGAAGAGACAGTGCATTACATGTACTTCAACAGCCAGTATGGTCTACCCTGGGCAGGGAAATCACTGAAGGATCCCCAGGAAAACTGCACTAGTTTTCTGTTAGAATGATGATGACACAACCTTCCCAGTATGTTCCCCTTAGTATATAAATATTAAAATTTCCACAGACTGTTGTATTGAGAATGTTAATAAAAAAAGCCCAACAAACAGCTCTGAGGTATTAAACACTATATTTCTTCAAAGGGTGTCTTCAATGATGGGGTTGCAACAAAGGGTTTCTTCAGGGTTTGAGTAGCACAGAAGTACTTGTAAAAGGGGAACAGGTGATAGTTTCAGTTGCTATATAATCAGAGCACTATTTATAGCTAGATTGATGGGAAGATATTTGGTAGTATAACAGAGGAAGTCACACTATTCTTTTTTCTGTAATATTTATCTAGGAAAACACATTTTTTATTACAGTGATTATGAGCAAGAATAAGGAAAATATGGAGAGAGAAATGCAGAAGACCTAGGAAGAGTTTTCCTCCTGTGAATTTCTGTTTTACAACCTGTTCTATAAGCAGATACCTTTCTAAGCTTTCTTATTTCAAATGTGGAAAAAGAAAAAGCTTCTATGGTATTTAAAGCTTATGGTCTTTAAGCCATGAGGAGCACTGGTAAAGTATTAAAGATTCATATATGATTAAGCTTAATATTTTTTCAAACTTTTTGTTGGCTTCTAATAAGATTACAGCATGTGTTATGTGATAAGACAAGATGATACTAAAATATTATTTGGAAAAATAAACCTGTAAAACATGATAAAATTGTTGTGACTAAAATTCCTAGGTAGTCAGGAGTATTATTAGTACTGTAGTTAGGAGCCAGGCTCCTGTTTTAGGTTCCCATATGACAAAACCTTTGAAACACATACTTGAATTCAATCCTTTTTCAGAAAAAAATAGAAAAATCTTAATCATGTGCCGAAGTTAAATGGGATATAGGCATATCCTTAAATGCTTTACTGGATAAGGTTGGACAACTGAATAGGGCTCTTGGTGAAATAACAGTTTTGTATGAGAAAAGTGACTTCAAAGACTGAATATGCTACTGTCTTCTAAATATGCTACTGTCACCACAGGAAACAGACTCCTGTAGAAATGGTAATTATGTGTAACTGTGACATCCTTGCTTCAGCATGTTAGCTGCAATTTAGGGTTGCAGTTTAAGGGCTTAACTTCCCTTTGGCATCAGAGTTCACTTTTACTATGATACCGTGGATAAAGGCAGTGAGTTAAGTGTGTTGTGTTGGAATTTTTTCCCTCATTAAATGGTGTTGCTTATTAATATGCGGATGCTTGGCAACAAAGTAGGAAAATTGCAAGTGTGAAAAAGGCTACCAATTAGGTATCACACTGGAACACACTCTTGAATGACATTTAGTGTATGAAATCCAAAATGGTAAACTTTTGACATTGGTTGCAATAGTATTTCATTTCACATTCTGTACCAGCTCTAACTTACCAATGAAAACAGCGTTGTGAAGAGGTTTTTTTAAAACTTACTGTTATGATTTCTATTAAACTTAAAACCATTAACTTAAAGTTTCTGTAAATCAAAACACTCATTAGAAACTGTGAAGATAACCTCAGCATGTAGGAGAGTCTCACCAGTTTCAACCTAATCAAAATATTTTGCAAAGAATTGCATACTTTGGTTGTAAGTTTTGCATTTCTAGGTGATAGCAATGCACTTAGTGAAGATTAGAGAAGACCACAGCTATTAAATATAGTTAGATATCAGAGGGATACATTAGAATCAAATGTGTATTAGGATTCTTTCACACTGTTGAAATTTGAGTCAGCCCAATTTCTTTGTTTTTAATCATTGTTGTAATGTAGACTGCACACAAGTCTTCTCTACTGCAAAAAGGACTGATTATGGTACTGCTAGGTGGCAGAAATAGGGGATATAGTGCCTGCTACTTCAGTTTCATTCTCATTTCCTTCTTTGATAATTACAGGGGTTGTAGAGAAGAAACACTTTATAGGGTATCTCTAGACTCAGAGGGAAGGAGGAGGCAAGAGAGTAAAACTTGAGAAGGTAGTGCCTGTAACCAACTGTGGCTCATCAAGAACAGTATTTTTTTTTTTTTTTTGGCTGTATAGGACCTCATCCTTACCTCAATGAAGATAACAGAAAATCTCACATTGACTTTCAAGATACACTAGAAGAAGAAATGTTTCTACGCAAATGTATCTGAGTAGCAAATATCACCATACTTACTGTAAGAGACTCATATGAAAACAAAGTGGAAAAAATCGTAAATTTTCTCTCTGTCTTCTAACCCTCCAAAGTGGTACTTTTGGTATCCTATTGTTTATTTGGGTCCTGTGCAGATACAAAAACATGCAGAAACACTCGGGAAGCTATAGTTAAAATCAGTTTATGCTGTGTTTATTTGAAGAAGCAAGGATCTTACACAAATAGTTTCAATCGGGAGCTCTCTTAGCTGAGATTTTAAAGTGAGCACCAATTTTCTTACAAAAGTCAGATAAAAGAAACGTTACAATTTTCTATGGGTGGACTTATTTTTCAATTTGGATTAGTAAAAGTTTTGTAAAATGATGAATTTGCATCTCAGGGAAACTAGGAAAGCTGGAGAGTGGTGGAAATGAAGTTTACTGATGATTGTGTTACTTATGCATGAATTGCTTAAAGCCCTCTGTTTAATTGCTGAATCAGTTTTGAAGACTTTGGGAAATACATACACACCTAAGTGTGTGTGTGTATATATATATATATACACACACACACACACACACATATATATATATATATATACACACATATACATATATATACACACACATCAGTGTAATGCATAGATGAGTGTGTGTTTGGACACCCTGCCCCATAGATACTTATCTAAGTGTGTAAATGCAGGTATGTTGCAAACTTAATTTTCAACAAAATGTCCTAGATATATTAGGTATTTATTTTTCATTAGAAAAACTCTGGAAATTATGATATAAAAGGTAAATGATGTTTGTGTATTGTATCTAAGAATTTGTTCTTGAAACACAAGGAACACCTTCAGCGAAGTGCAAGGTCTTGATATTCCTAAACTTTTATAGAAACTCTCCAAGCAAGTCTTGGATTTAAAAAAAAAAAAAAGATTTGAAGTGAATTATTCTGATCATGAGTCAAAAATTGATTGTATGTCTGTGTGTGTATATATATATTCAGAAGGTAAAGTCAAGCTGGGCAGCAAACCCCACTTTTAATAAAAATGGGTTTAATACAGATACTTTCTAAAAATGAAAGCAAGAATGCTGAATGACATTTTGACTGTAAGCAAGGTTAGTTTCACATTTCTGTCCCTATTTTTTCTTTCTTTTTTTTTTTTTAAATTGTTCTTTCTCTTTGATTCTTCTCTTTTTGAAAAATTTCTTTTCCAGTCCAGAGAAGTTTTTAGTGGTTTCATGATCATTTCTGTTTCCCAAAGTCTATATTTTCCCTATTAAGTTTCCCTAGATATTTTGCAAGCTGTAAGCAAAGCAGATATAACATAATGTTTTTCAGTGTATTTACTACTTTTATTTTGTGATATATCCCTTCAATATTACTGTACCTTTAAAAGTCAAAGTACACAAAATCTAAGGAGATTATGGAAATTCTTCTTGCTGAGCTGGATATAGGTTTAATAGATCCCATTCAAGAATAACTGTTAATTTACATGACCTAACTCTATGGGCAATTTTTAAAAACTTATTTATTGGTTATTTCACTTTTCAATAACCAATTCACTTTCAATTGGTTATTTTACTTTCAAATTTTACAGCACACATTTAGCAGATTGTATTTTTTCAGAGTAAATTGTGGGATGGGCATTTGTCCTCATTTTCCCACCCACTCTACTGCTTTTATTTTTATGGAAAGAATATCTTACTTTTAAATTGTTAGTTTAAAATTTATTTTCTCCGTATGTGGTTGATATACTAAGCTTTATAAATGGGGGTGGGGGGAAAGATATTTGTTTGGGTTTTGATTATCAGTGTAGTTAATCCTTTTGCCTTGCATTGATGTGCAAGAAAATCTAGAATTTTTTTAGAAGGAGAAGGAATCTGGAATTGTGTCAGATACTTCTGTTGTTCTCTCTGCCATCCTGTAAAGCTACTGTAAGCGTCCAGAAAGTCTTCTTGTTCCACTTTTGGCAAAATGAGGAACAATCCCTCACTTTAACACTTCACACTGAAGTGTAAAATAGCAGTGACTTGGGCAAAGCACAACTTGGGTGGTGCTGTTTGTTAACACAGCGGATGAATATGTAATGATTTGAACAGCCCATCAAGGTTTTAAAGACATATTACAGAATGAGCTTTCATTGTTTTTCACTTGTTTACATATGTTTGTAGAATTATAGAATAACCTAAATTGGAAGGAGCACACAAGGAACCTCAAAGTCCAGCTTCTGGCCCTGCACAGGACAGTCCCAAGAGTCACACCATATGCCTCAGAGCATTGTCCAAACACTTGATGCTGTGACCACTTCCCTGTGGAGCCTTGCAGTGCCTATGTGCCCTCTAGATGAAAAAGCTTTTCCTAATATCCAACCTAAATATTATAGCTGATATTTTCTTTAGCATGGCAATTAATAATTCATCCTATTTTATTAAAAAAATATTTGTAGTTTCCTCAAATATTCTGCTTCTGGAGTCATGTTTGCTTTCAAAGAAAGTCACTTTTCTATCCATAACATAAAATTAATACCCTTTTCAGCCAGTTATTGCATCATTATTATTTGGTACAAGTGTAAAGTAGCAACATCTGTTCATGTAACCTCAGCTGAAAATTTTCTAGAATATTTTGACCATTGTGAGTTGTAGATTCAGAAGGACCATGATTTTCTATGCTGTGCATCGCTATTCAGTTGTGTATGTGGTAACAGTTAATGCATTCACCCTTCTACCAGGTGAATGCTCCTATGCTTGAGAAGGGCTTAAAAAAAGGCAGAGAATTATGTGCACTCATTAGTTATTACCAATTTATGCTAATATACAAGGAAAGTAATCATTTAATCGTTCTGATTGAAATGATGGGCATGATTCACAAGAGATGTAAATTGGTATAGCCCTATTTAAATCAATGAAAGTATACTGATATATGCCAGCTGAGAATCAGGTCCTTCATCATTATTTGAATAATTTAATGGTAGGCTGACCAGACCATTAGAGAATACAATTAGTAGAACAATCCTATATTGAAACTGGAATGTAATATTAGATTAATTTTTAAAATATTTTTTCCTCTCTATTTTCTTGTTTAGTAGACAGGTCTCAGATCAAGTTTAAGCTTTGAAGTTGGTGATGAAGTTGGTACAATTAGCAAACAACCACAATGTGGAAATATATTAGAAAATATATTTTCAAATTACTGCCAAAGAAATCCACTTTTTGGTGACTTTTAAAAAAACAAAAATACTCCTTTTACCTCTGTTTTCTGCTGTCCTTAATCTTGCCTGGTCTGGTGTTAAAATAGTAACTACAGTGCAAAAGAAAGATGAATGAAAAAATTAAAATTACTGTGATTCAGCCAGGTCTTGCTTATGAAAAAACATTCCCCATTATATATATTAATTTCAAATTCTGGATACCTGTCATTGTAAGGAAATAGTATAAATGTGGCTGCCAGTGGTGTTTGTTGTTTTTTGTGTTTTTTTTTTTTTTTTTTTTTTTTTAATGAAAATATCTTAAATAAAATTATGAAATTTCCAACTCTCCCTGGAACTACAACAAATGTTTCTTCTCAGTACATGTACCTCTGGGACTGTAGCACTGGAAAACGGTTGCAAAACTCTATACATTTTCCAGATGCTTAATACTGGGTTTCTGTCTTGCATTTAATGCCTCACTATTTTTGCCATGAAAGGAGAGAAAAAAAAAGTTAAGATAAAGTTGAATTTGGTTTAATTTAAAACTCATTAGTAAGCTGATATATGAATGTCTATTTTTTTGATTACTGCCAGAGGTGTTTAGCAAACTGACATCAATATATTGTGTGTGCATATATTTTGTGAGTTCCATGTATGTATGAACTACATGGTGGGCCAAGTAATTTATTTCCATCATTTTACTCTGGAAGGTTCATGCTTTCATAAGAACAGATTGATTTTAAGAATTTTGATATACAATGTTTGAAGTTATACAGTTTTCTGCATCCTTTATGTTGTTTCTAGAGACAAATTGCACTCCTGAGCTTAGTTTTGGGGCTGCATTGATAAGCTGCTTTACTTAGGAAGTTGGTGACAAATTTAAGTTGTGGAACACAGATCTTAAGAGAGAAGTGAGACTAGAAGGAGAAGAAAGGATTGCTTCATTTGCAATGATTTTAAGGATTTTGTACTTCACTTAATTTTTTAACCATTACAATACTTTGTATTTGTGTAGCACACTTCATTCAGTGTGGTAAAGGAAATTTGAACAGTGTTTTCTTCAAAATAAATATCCCAGCAAAACAGAAATTAATCTTTTAATGTGTGAATGTCGTTGGAAATTATAAAATAAAATTAAAGAGTACCAGAAAAAAAAGAAAATACCAAATATTAGATATAAATGTTACTTTTTTTTTTTTCTTTTTAGTTTCTACAAAATTTGCAGGCTTAGTGCATGATGGGGTTGGAAGAAATCCCTGGAGGTCATCTGTCCCACCTCTCAGCTCAAGCAGGGCCACTTAGACTCAGTTGCCCAGGAAGATATTGAGTATCTTCAAGAATGGAGATTCCACAACCAGTCTGGGTGGCGGTGGCCTGTGCCAGTGCTTGGTCACTCTCACAGTGAAAAGATTTCTTGGTATTCTGTGTGTGTTTCATTTCAGTTCAGGATGTGTGCCCATTGCTTCTTGTTCTGTCATGAGACACCACTGGAAAGAGCCTGGTCACCTCTTTTCTATTTCCTCACTTCACATGTTCCCCTTGAGTCTTCTCTCCTCCAGGCTAAACAGTCCAAACTCTTTCAGCCTTTCCTTGTAAGAGATATACCCAGTCCCATCATTATCTTAGTGGACTTTAACTGCACCCTGACCAGTAGCTCCATGTCTCTCATGTACTGAGGACCCCAGGTGTGGCCTCACCAGTCTCCTCACCTAGAGTTCTCACTCCTTCTTCCTAATTCTTTTGTTCTGTCCAGCAAACAGAAGTTTCTTGGGGTTTTCCAGCTCTGGTTATCACAGCCATTCTGTTTATTGATAAGATAATTTCAAGGCCACATTATTGCTTTAATAGCAAATTATGGAGAAAAAAGTCTGTAAGTCCTGCTTATTGCTATTTATGGGGAGACAATGCTAGTGAAAATACAAATCAAAGCAGTTTTAAGGAGGAAATTTGGACAGTGGTGAGGAGAGATTGCAATGGTATTGAGAGGGTAATATCTTAGAAAAGTTAATGCTTTTTTGGAAATGTTGATTGAAATAATAGTATAAATGTGGTGTAACCTTTTGTTTAATATTAAACTGCATTAAGCTAAGTGGAATTTACAATGACAAGACAGATATATTTCTTACTGCTTTGACTTGTGTACTCAGAGAGTTTTCTAAATGTGGATTCCTCCCAATCAAGAAGGTTTCCTAATCTAGTGTGACCTGTCAGAGTCTGTATAGACAAAGGAAGCAACAGGCAAATGAGGATTTTGCAGGTAGAAGTGCAGTAATAGGTAAGGATGAAAATATTTCAGAATTAACAGACATGAAAGTTTTCTAGTTAAAAAATCCAGTAAAAAATGTCATCTTCTACACCTTAAATCCTCTTCCTCCTCCTCCTCCTTCTCCTGATCATCACCATCATCCTCAATAAAGTCTTCTCAAGAACTTTTTTTGCTGTGCAAGATAACAGCTGGGATTATCCAGCATTTCAGTGCCAGGGAAGAGGTGATTGTGACATGAACACAAAATGTGAGTGTACTTACAGGTACTACTACTTTTTCTCATGGACTGTTGTAAAAACTGCTTTGCTGTAGATGACACAGTGCCAGTGTGAATCAAGTTTGTCCCCAGGAACATGTATAGACATGTCTGTAGGTATGTAGGAAGAGAAAGAAACCAAAGAACCAAAAAACCTTAAAGGTTTTCCTTTGTATTGGTTTTCATATGCTGAAATCTTCCTGGAGAGTCTCAACTGATATCAGCCTCACCTGAGAAAGCTGTTTTGCAGTGAGGATCAAAACTATGTTTTTCTTTTTTTTTGCATATGTTATTGTCTTCAAAGGTTTGCATCACTCCTGATCTGTGTTTCTAATTAGTGTGCGTGTCTGAGTGTGCCTACTGCAGCATGCACATGCACACAAGCAGATGAGCACCTGTGTACAGTTTTACTTGCACTTCTTTTGGGGACTAGCACAGCTTTGTGTGCCCTCTCTACATGTGATTAAATATTAATTAGGCTTCTAATATAAGAAAGTGAGTTCACAGGCCCGAGTGCCACATAAATAATGCATGAGGTACCCGAAGGCTCAGCCTGAGAAGCTGATTGGCCACCTTGGATTTGTATAATTATGAAGTTTCATTATTAACAGTGGAAGCAGTGGAGAGATTTGCCTAGCTTGAGGGACTTTGGAAGCATAAGCTGTCTCATTAGGGAAAAAGGGAGTAAGGCATAATATGCAACCTTGTTAGTAAAAAAAAAAAAAAAGAATAAAAATTAAGCATAGCTGTTTAACAGGAGTATTTATATATATATATATGTATATATATATATAAAAACATTTCTAAGTTTATAAAAAGACTGAAATTCAAATAGGTGAGGTCTATACTACAGCTGTTTAACAGTTTTGTTTGTAAGAGGTTTTGGTTAAAAGCTTTTGTTCTTGGTATAAAACAATCTTTTAATATTTTACAGAAAAATCCACAGGTAGCTTAATGGGTTCTGCAAAGTGAGAGGTACGGAGGTGAAAGAGAATGAACACAGTCCAGGGTTCTTGCTAGAATGTGTGTTGTGCATGCAATTAAATCTCAAGGTCAAACAATTTACAGACAATTACTTTTCTAACATCTCCAGAAATGCCTGCTTACACGTCTTTAATTTTAAATGATACTGATATTCCAATTCTCCCCAAAGGTTAATGCTGACTAAATCCAGCTGTGACCTGACACGATGCGACAGCACAGTGCCTAATTATCCTCTGGATAGTCATTTACTTTAAACCATTAAAGAAATAGGCTGAGAGGAAGATTTAGGACCCAGAAAAAATGTTAGCCTGACTTCTTTCTTCTTGAGGATGGGATGGGCTGAAAAATAAAAATAAAATCTTGCTAAATGTTAGCCATTTGCTTTGATGGCAGAAAATTGTTCATCCCACTCTGTTTTTTTTACAGGTTAAATTGCTAACTAGTTCATTTTATCCATTGCCTACGGCTGGCGCTAAATGTCAGTGACAAATTTTGTACTTGTCTTGAAGAATGAATTAAGTTATGCACAAAAGCTATAGTGCTTTTTTTTAAGATGAGTGAATTGCAGAGAGAGAAAAAAAGTTGCTCATTTGAAAAAGGATTATTTCGATTAAAGGCCTTTTCTATTGTAGTGGAAGACAGGTAGTGGTTTAAGATAATTCTGACAGTTACCTCCCACAGAGGCTGCAGTCCTTTACTAGAAATTTCTTTAAGAGCACTTGCATCAGATTATGTACTATGATTGTTATTGTAAGACCATTTGTGACAGCAAAGGGGGGGAACAATTACAGAAAATGGCAACTATTATTCATTAACTAAGGGAAAACTGGTCTTTCTCCAGTGAGGTCAGCATTCCGTTGCTTATGAAAACCTTTCTATGGTTTGTAGCAGTGGTAATTAAAACCCCCGGAGTATTGTCTGCCAAATATTGGTGAGGAGTAGCTCATTCAGAAATTTGTATTGAGAAGACCCGATGCAGTCTTCACAACCCATCTGGTTTTCAGTTGTCTGGCTCTGGTAGCACTCATCTCCAAGTGAATAAAATACCTAAGAATGATTGTTACCATCAGTTGTTTGAAACTTTGTACTGGTTTACTCTCTATAAGCTTGGCCTAAGGGAGCTCTGCATGTTTTTATTTGATTTGATTTGATTTTCTTGTGCACTCTATCTGTATACTGAAAATCTTAAGAGAGCTTAAAGTTCAGATTAGACTTTACAGCTACGTCTGTTACAGAGGGGCTTCATTAGAATGTTGAGATCTCTCACATGACTGAGGTGGCATAAGTGATGCTCTTTTGTATTTAGAGTGCATAATTTGGGCTATGGACAGTTACTACTACAGGGCAAAAATAATTTTTACTTTATTTTTTATATTATGGGAGTGCCTGGTATTTCCAACTGTAAGCAGAATACCGTTGTGCTGTGCGCTGTAAAAAAAAAGATTTGAAATAAATGTTTTTAGTGGCACCCACAGGTTTTGGCAGATACCTTTCTTCTCTCACTGTGTGCATAAATATTTTCACTGATACCAGCTGTAGAAAGTGATATGGTAAATGCTAATCTCAGTACAGTCATAGCAGTCACAAATGGAAGTTAGATCTGTAATTTCAAGTTGAAAACTGAAATGAAAAATCTAGTGATTATGCACTACTGCCCTAAGCTACTTCCCTCTTTCTTTCTCCTCTACACTCATTCTCAGGCAAAGGGATAAGGTTTCCTCCCCAGGAGAAAGAGAAATACAGATTATCATTTTTCTGGTGATAACAGTGCAACTCCTGAAGACAGTCTGACTCTTAAAAACAATATATGCTGGGATGCATCTCACCTAACTTTGGATGTAAAAAGCATAGATGTCTCAGTCTGAGCTAGTTATTTTTCTCCTTGTTCTACTGAGGAGAGAAACAGGTATGACTGGATGCATTCCATGTAGTTTCAGAGTTCTGTTTAAGATGAGATGAATTGTCCTCTGAGGCTGTTTGGTTTTTCTGTTAACTTTAAAGAGAAACCCAACTTGGTTGCAGTTTTAGATTCCCACATTTGAGCATCACACTAATCATGACTTTCCTATTCCTTAACTTGTCATCTCTGACTTGCCTGATTGCTCTTGAAGAATTTATTTCCACCCCATATGCAGTGAATAGTGTTTTCCTTGCTTCCATTTTGTGATATATGAATATTTTTTTAATGACAAAACACTACATGAAGAAATTAAATTATACTAAGATAGGTATTTATAATTTCCCATAATACTGCTTTTTAAAGAAAAACTTGGGGTTTTGCTTCCAGTTAACTCTTTTGTTGCATTAGACTATGTAAATTACTATATTAGTAACTGTATATTTTGCAGACTGCAGCCCTTAAGCTAAGTGGTTGAGTTACACTCAACCCACTGTTTATCATCCTACAGACCTCTCTGTATTCTGTTAGCTCAAGTTCCTGAAAATCATCTCTAAAAATATTGTGATACTTGGCCAAAAACTGTTTCTTAACTGTTTCTTTTGGCATTTACTTAACCCAGCATTGCATATTGATAATTTGATCTATTTAATGATTTAAAATCTTAATAAAGAAATTACTGTACCTGTAAGTGAGTCAGATTAGCTACAATTTAGTGGCTTACCCAAATTTAAACTTTTATATAAGCCGTGCAGGCAAGCAGTTGAGTGAGAGAGGCATCTTCAGAGGGCAGCCCATCTCACCAGCTCCAATGGAAAAGCTGATCAAAAATTTAAATTGAGAGAGTGAACAACAACAAAAAAAGTAAAACCAAAAGTAAAATGTCTTTTCATTTGTAATTTCTCCAGAAGACAAAGAGTGAAGATGAAAACAGATGAATGGTAACAGATCAGTAATACCCCGAAGGTGTGCAAACTGTACAGTGGGCTCTTTCAACACTGCCGTGTTTCTCTTTGCTGCCTTCTCAGTAGATCTTGTAAACTTACCTTTTGCTAAATATTTAACATTTGGATGGCAAAATTTTCATGGGATAAATATCAATCTGTTTGAAAATGAGTTTCTATGTTTCCTGTTTTGTTTATTTGAGAAATAGGAGAATGTTATTTAAGCAAATGTAATGTATTTTAATATGTCAGATATTATGTTCAGTTCCTCAGAGTAAAAGAAACATTTCAGTTTCATATTTATTCTTAGAAGAGAATTCTGGAATCTCCATCTTTTCCTTATGGCCTTGTTTCATGTCTTAATTATTGGATGGTCTCCTGGTAAATTTTATGTCTTACTAAATGTTGTAATTATGGTCAGCTGAAAGCTCCAGTTTGGACTATGGAACTTTTCTGCTGAATCTTATTATCAGTCCCAGGACAAAGCTGTGCTGAATCATAGATTCTGATCCATAGACCCTGCTTCTGTGAGAGCACTTTTAGGAGTGGGAAAAGACATACTCATTAAGAAAATATTTCATCTCTGGTACAGCTGTAGTTTTGACAACCATCTTCCCAGCAATATTACTTAATAAAATAAAGAACTGAATGTGAATATGTTTTGGTAGCTAAATGGCTTAAAATATTTGAAATATTTCCAGTAAATGAGTTTCAACTAATTCTTTCAAAAGCTGGAGGAATGTATGTTTAGTACTAAGAAGTACAGAATATATCTGTTTAATTTTGTTTTCCTTTTAAAGCTAAATGCATAAGCTAATGTAAAAAGTTTTGCTTTCACTAAATCTGTATAGTAATTTACTCCATAAATTATACTGAGAACAAGAGCATTTGGACTGAAAAAGTGGAAAATTTTGTGGAATACGTTAAAACTATCTGTGAAGGTGGGAAAGAAAATGTTCTCCTCACTAACAATACCAAGAAACAAACAAACAAAGTGTGTGTGTGTATATATATATATATATATATATATATATATATATATATATATATATATATATATATTCTATTTAAAATTTAATAGATAATTTAATAGCTAATGAAGCAGGTACACTACAGAGAGGGCAGTGGTGAATAAAGCTCAAATTTAATATTAAACTAATTTCAGAGTATATATTTAATTTTTTTCCCGCAGTGCTACCCTTCACTTGTTGAATCCAAGTGTCTGGTAACTTAGAGTATCAGCAATTCTTGTTCCTCTTTTTCTCTGAATACCTTTTCCCTCAGTAATGAATTAATGGTATATCCAGGCAGAAGTAAATGGAGAAAATAAAAATATCCCTTTGGTTACAGAAGGAAAGATCAATGGCCTGGCTGCAGGCTCAGGTCCCGGCAGCTACTCCCACCTCCCAGTGCAGCAGGAGTGAGTCCATGGGATAAGCAGCATCAGGCACTGGTCTCCCTCAGCTGAGCATGCCTAAGAGGCACATTTGTGACCAAAAATGATTGTAAGAACGAGAAAGGATGCTGTGCTGTTTTTCTGGAGGGAGTCAATCTACTTGTTGCTGGTGGTAAGGTAGTAGAAATCATACAATGTGCAACCATGGAAAGATTAGAAGCCAGTCAGTGAGGTTGTTACCTTAATGATCACTAATATGCAACAGATAGATAGTAAAAACTTTGAACTCTGCTGCATCCTCATGCAACAATTTGTGAAATCTGTGCTTCATGAATGCAGATTTTAATTCAAAATGGTCCATATTGAGTTTGAGTAAATAATAAAACCTTTTTAATGCTTTACTGAAGAAAACTTCTATATGCATAAGAATTCCTCTAATATGTTTCTGAAGTGCCATAGTGAGTGGGTATTGTGACAGACATTATGAGGTGGGTTGCTTTGTGGGTTTTTTTGTTTGGTTGGTTGGTTTTGCTTTTCTTTGGTTTTTTTCTGAATGTGAAATATTATGTTGTCACCTGAAAATCCCTACCAACTGAAATATATCACTCAGTCACTTGGTCATGTTGCCAAAAGCTATTCCAGCATCATTTTCTTCTTTTCTCCTTTTTAACAATAATTTATATTGATCTTTTCTTAAATGATGGTTTCAGTAATTTTCTATTTTTTTTTCTGAATAATGATAATAACAATAATAATAGTAAGTTTTACAATTTTGGAACATCCCTTGAGACTTGCTTGTCAGCCCACTTCCCCTCAGGATAGCTCAGGGCCCATTTGGAAAAGTTGTATCTACTCTGGATCCTCTAAGGAAACTTAACCCATGGTGTGTCCTTAGTGTCTGACCCGTTCCAAACAGATATACAATTATTTTCAGGTCCAAAATCAGAGCCAAGCCTCGAGTAATCTTAAACATAAACCTTTATTGTTCCAGTGATGTAAGGATCCATGATTCTGCAAAGGTTCTGTCACAATGAGAGATAATTCAGTTTTATTTCTATTAGAAATTAAATTTTTATTCTTACTTTTTTTTTTTTTTTTTTCTAAATTGTTACATAGATTTGCATGTCTCAGATGTATGCCACTGAAAAAAATAACATGAAGTATATTTAGAAATTGTTGGTTTGCTCCAACCTGAAAGATGATGAAAAGGGAGCAATCCTTGCCTTACTAGTTCTTTTTACCCTGGTATTTCAAATTCACTATGTTCAGGAAAGAACATATTTGGATGTTTGTCAGAGATTCATAAGTTGTAGCAGAAGCAGTATACAAGCAAGAACAAAGTCAGATTAGTTTATTTTTGTTTTTTTTAAATACTGTTTTGGCATATGAAATGTTCTGAAGCTAAGGGCATTGCATAAATAGAAACTGTATTATGCTATCGTGTTTATCAAATGCTCCTCATCTACTGCACCACCCCCATAAATCCACCAAAGCTGTTATTATTCAGGGATGGGAAGGTGGGGAGAATGGAGCGAAAGCTACAGAATGATTTAACGCTGTGGGAACTTAATCAATAAGAATGTTGCAGCAAACTCCCAGGAAAGAGTGTTGTTTTCCATCCAGATGGTAATGAGGCAGACTAGCAGCAACCTCTGGAGGAGGAATGCTGGAGCATTGAATATGTGGTACAGCTTTGCTAGTTGTTAATTAATAGTTTGAGGCCAGACACCTTTTTGCCATCCTGCTACTTGCAGTTTCTTTCCGGCTTGTCCCATATACCTCTTTCACCACTGGGGTCAGTTGGTGATACCTTAGATTCTGGAAACCAAATTTAACAACAGTACTAAAAATTTAAGTTTACCTCTCCCTCCTTGGCATTATTAGTACATTTTGTATGGCTGTATAGCATGCAATCCTTCCAAAAATAGTATTATCTTGTATTCTAAATTGAGATAGCTGAAATTATTTTGGTGTTTGAAATCTGTGGTCAGACTGGAAAATATCAGCAAAAGCCAAGTTAAATAAAAGTTTAACATAACTAATATTTGTGATATGCAGATTTAAGTAGTTTTAGGTGGGGCTAGCTTGAAGAGGTTAGGAATGCTTGTTCAGTTGTACTTAAGCTCAGTATTGATTTTTCTCGCTTTTTTCTGAAGTCCAAACCAGAACAGGGATCCACTTTAACAAAGCTAAAGCTCTGGCTGAATGATGCCATTATATCAGTATCTTTGCAACACGTATAAGAAGTAGAGAGAAAGCAAGTATTTCTTCCATTGCCAGTGAAGAATTGAGGCAATGGAAAATGAAACAGCGAGGTCAAAGTTGGCTGTCAAGTAGATGGCTGTAATACAGTCTTGGACACTGCAGTCTAGTAATGTATTGAATCCAGGTTTTTGAAGCATAATTAATGGGAATATCTAAAAGCATGGTATAGGTAGAGAGTGAATTAATGGATTGTTTTGCTAAAAAAATGGGTAAAACCCTCTACATTGACTAGGAAACACAAGATGAGATTTGTTTTAACAAAATGTTATTTAAGCAAATGTAATGTATTTTAATATGTCAGATATTATGTTCAGTTCCTCAGAGTAAATGAAACATTTCAGTTTTGTTTTAACAAAGTGAAAATATGAATAGCAGTCAGCAGCCGTCCTTCCATGTTTCCAGACCAGTAGCATCACTTCTACACCACCTTACTTCTCTATTATTTATTTTAAGATACTTGAAAGATTTTCTTGAAACGTTTTCCACACTTGCTATAATTAATTAATGCTAAGAATAGAACATATTAATTAAATTATTTTTATTGGTGATGCATAATGGCTTTTGTTGCATTTAGTTTTAGTTTACATAATATTTTTCTAATTATTTTATTTTCCTGACTCTTGATTGTCTCATCTTTTTTGCTAAGCTTGTCACGACTCTTGTTGTCATCCAAAGCATATGATAGCAGGGGAAGCAGTGGAGAAACTGTACCTGTGTGGCAATGTATTTTTCCCAGCTTCCCAGCAAAAGGCCATTGAGACTAAAAATGCTCATTTGATTTTTGCTGATATGAGATGTTCTGTACCATCTCTGATATCTTGCTACAGCAGTCAAGATTTATATAGAAAATATAGCATTATCTATAACTTCCTAGTGCTAAGCATTTTTTAAAATTGGTGTTTAGATTTTGAAGAGGTAATGCAGATAAGTGTTTTGCACTGAATTTAAAAATAATCACTTTAAAATCACCTAATCTACTAATGAGTGACTTGAATCAAACTCATACTCAAAAATATTTCTTTTTTACCTAGAAATTCAACTGATGTGTGCAAAATTACCTAGAAAACTTGATTTGGATACGGAGCCCCTGCAGAAATTAGATATTCATTTCCCTAGGCAACTTTCGTTTTTTGAGCCTAAAAATAGCACATTCACAGTATAATTTGTAATTAATAAATCCAACTGGTATTTAGAGACTACTGACAATTCTATTGATAGTCTTTTTTTCCATAGTATTACTCTCTATCCCTCAGTAGTGGAATTGCTGTTGGTCTTGTGTTTTAAGAGTAAGATGTTTTTGGCAGACCCCTTTTCTTGGGGCAGTGTCTGGGTCAGTGTCACCTACTGCTTTGGTTTCTTAGGTCAGAGCTGGCATTTTATGAGACAAATATGCCATTAGTAAATTATTTAGTACTTTAGGTGTCTGTCATCTCATTCTTTGATGCTTATTCTCATCAGTGACTTATGCTGCAAAAAGGTTTGATACCACATTTGTATGGGAGGGTTGAGTAACACTTCACAAAATAGAAGATATCTTCATAACAGAAAGAAAACAGCAATGTTTTATTCATTGGTACACTGAAAATTATAGTGCAAATACAGATTTAATTTGGATTTCAGCACAGGGCTGTCACAGTGGCATATGGGCAGAAGTAGCTGACACCAGATCAGGAGTCGTGCCTAGTAGGCACCACAGCAATACGTGCATGAGCACATGTGCACACAAACACACACACAATTCCTAAGTATAGTTTTTTTCCTAATAGATATCCATATATTGCCCATGATTTACAAAGATTTTTTGTTTGTGAACCAATTGTATTTTCATTTTCTTTTGTTCTTTGACAGGATATAATTATTCTGAAACGTATAATAGGATCAAAGCATATTTCATTATTAAAGAATTTATTGCATTATGTTAGTGCCCTCCTAAATGCATGAAAATGTTAATCCAGTTTTTTCATATTTTTCAAATAAACAGTTTTTCCTTATGAAAATTTTGTGAAATTAATTGTTTGCTTTCTCCCAACCTCTGAGGGGTCTATAGCTTCAGAAGATATCAGATAAAGGATGATGACATATAATGAGAGCAAGATTTAGCTATTAAACTTTCTCTGACTCACTTTAAATATTGATTAGAGGAACACTTCTGGGCAAATATTTATATTGAGCAATAATATAATTCAGTGATTTTTAATTTTTTTTTTTTTACTTTCTGAATATCATTATGTCTTCAGCAATTTTGCTTAGAAAAATACATCGTTAGCCATGGGTTATATGAAAACATCCTAGATAGATGAGACCAAGAAAGAAGAGTAAAATTTTCCAGCAGTAAACCATCA
Source organism: Certhia americana (assembly GCA_018697195.1). NCBI lineage: Eukaryota > Metazoa > Chordata > Aves > Passeriformes > Certhiidae > Certhia > Certhia americana. The sequence goes on from CM031859.1 coordinate 38,034,097, forward strand.
TTCATAAGATGCAAAGATACTCTCTGTTGCATAGCTTATATCTGGCCTTTCCCAGGGTTTAGGACTGCTGTACCTGGGATATTGGCTTCAAGCAATTTCTTATATAATGCTAATGTTGTGACAGATACTAATGAAACCATGCTGTTTCTAGATAAAGCTGATATCGCATACATAGGTAGAAGAGGTAATTTCCGTATTCTCTTTCTTAATGAACTCAACGAAGACGAAGGAAACTTCCTGCATCTGTGACTATCTCCTAGATTTTATTAGTTTTTTTCAACAAGAATAAATTTCTTTGCATGTTTTTGTTTACTTGGTATATACTATATATAACAATAACAGCTGAACCTACTTGTGTAAATGAGTGATATTCTTTTTGTAGGGCAGAAAAAGCATGTAAAAATTTCCCAGAAAAAATCTTAGAAGAGTCTAAAAAACATCAACATATTTGTGTTTTAAAATTTCTTCCAAGTTTTTACGCTAATGATGAAGAGTCCAGCATGTCCCAAACATAAAGATACCAAGTATGTGTATTATACATAATATTTGAGTATCATCTCAGTGTGAAGGCTGTATGTGTTGTTTAATGACTAGTTTTTGTTTCTTTAATGATGTTGAACCTTTAGTTATTAAACACTCCAAACTTTCACTGAAAGTTTGAGGTATCCAGGTTGGAGAGCACTGTGGGCCCTCCCCACCTCAAGGCAGCAGTCAGTGCTTAGCTGTCACTTGCTGAGTGTCTTGCTTGTCTTACTTGGTGTTGCTGGTCCAAGTTAAGGACAAAATACTGCAGAGGGTTAAACAAGTGTTTACTATGGACTTGAGAGGATATAAATCTTGACAGCAGTAGCTGAGGAGGAAAAGGAGGGTGTGAAGCCAGTTATCCAGATAAATCTGCCATATCCATTCATCCTTGCACCAAAGTTAGATCTCTGACAGAGAATAATTTTGCCTTAAGTAGGAAAATAAATACAAATTTAACAGCCATTTGCATGTCTTCCAATTATTACAAGTCCTTAAAAAGATAATTTTTACCTATAAGAAAAATTTTCCTTGGTCAGTTTCTCAGTTAGTGTCCAAGTATATGCTGCTACCTAGATTTCAAGCAAGCTTCTTTAATTTGGGAGAACTACAGGGTTTAGTCTATTGCCTGTAAATACTTCATGAAATAGTCAAATCACTTTTATCTTGTTTGAGGTTGTAATACATCAGTAATGATTGTATTATGGATATATACCATGACAAAAACCTGTCTCTATATTGAAATGACATCCATATGTACATATTTAGGTACAATTGGATCTTTCCAAGTTTGATTTGAATTTTAAGCTAATGTTTAATAGTTAATTTTAGATTGTATTAAAAAAAAATTTATATCATCTTTGATTGCTGATGTGTAATATTGAGATTCCTTCACCTGAATCATACTTTCTTGCTGGAATATAGTTTCTTATTGCTGTAATTCATACTGTCCTCTGCCAAGTAAGAAGTAATGCAACTTATTCTTTAGACCCATTTATTGAAATGAGAGGAGTATGTACTGTTCTAATTGAGAATCAGGACCAAAACACATATAGTGGTTCCTAGTAGAGAGGAAAGAGATGTTCTAAATACTCTTTAGTGAGAAACTCCCCAAATAAACCTAGGTTTCAAAATCTTTAAGTGGTAAACTTAGTGAATAGGTAAATGCTTGAGGTGCTTTTTGTCATCTCAAGGGATGCAGAACCATATTCTTAGAAATATATGATCTGCCTTCTAAAATATGGAGGCAAGCCTGAAGTCATATTCTAGGACAGTACTTCTTGCTTTTGTCAATGAATAATATGGCCTTAGGGATCAGTCCACAGTCTGGCTGAAGCAAGGGTTTTTCTCAAACTAATGAAGGTGTAATAAGCCAGAGGTGTGTGGGTGTGCAATAGCTGCAACTTAAAATTCTAAGGTTATACAGATGGCTCAGGAAAAGACCAACATCTCTATGAAATGAAAAATATAGTCTAAGTTTGTCCCAGGAATGGTGGTAATTCCAATATAATTCATCAAAGAAGGCATTTGACAACAAAGCAAGCGCATGTTAAATGTTTCTGACTCAATATGGAGGTTTATGCTATGAGTGTGTAGCCAAATCAGTTTTTTCTGATCATTCAGTTTGCAAGTTAATCTAAAGTGCCATAAGATTTTTCTTTAGTTTATTATTGATTTCTGATTTTTCTATTAAACTGGGTTTTTTCCTTGTCTCAGATATTGTCCCAAGTTTCTATGAATGTGGTGGTGAATAAAAGCATCTCTAGTTCTAAGAGATAACTTGCCATTTTTTTCCCTTCATGCTTTCTATCAGTGTTTCTGACTTCTAACATTCCTGTAATTGTGTTCCTACAGCAAGCTATTTCTGCATATATCTAGGCTGATAGATCTTTCATGTCCAGTCACATTTTACCTAAATCCAAAGTGACAGATTTTCAAAAGTTCTGTTGCTTTGTAGTTTCAAAACTCATGAAGTTTCTGAATTAGTCCTGGGCTTATTATCGCCTCAGTTTCTTTTTTCTTTTTGTAAATACATGGGCCAATGTAATGTGAAAGTTAGGATCTAATTTATTTATTTCTTATTTTGCTTTTGTTGCTTTTCATGTTCAAAGTATCTTCTTTAAATGTTCAGTGTCCTCTTCCCCAGGCTAGTGCTATACTTAAGTTAGGTCTCTCCTTCCAGCTAAGAAGCTGAGCATCCTTTCTTATTGCTGTGACATTTCAAGTAAGCAGAGATTGAAGTCTAGTTTTGCTCACGTTTTCTTGTATAACTGCTATTCTGAACAACATCCTTACTGACAATGATTGTGTAATGTCTTTTTCTGGTTTACTTGCCTATGCTATTGTCCACATGTTTTTGGCATTGTCTGTGTGAGACTGTAGCTGTGAAGGCCCTGCTACACCCTGTACTTCATTAGTGTGTAGAACCTAGTAGTGTGTAGTTGAAAATGACTGAATTTAAGAAAACAAAAACACAGGCCTCTGCTGAACTCGTAGATCCTTAATAAAATGTAATTACACAAGTAAAATGACATAAAATACCACATAGAAAAAAATATTCTTGATGGAAAAGGAGATTTGTTAAAACTCTACTCATTACAAATTCTCTGAAGATATGTAGGACACCAGGATAAGGCTTAAACAGCATTTCCAGTAAGTAACTGCAAAAAATAGATATCTTAGAATAAAGATGTTAAGTGGTGGTGTTACTTCTTTTGATAGGATGACAGTCATGATGTTTTCAGTTAAATCAGCTAAGAAGACTAGTTGTATTAGAGAAATTCAAAGAGTATTCAATTCCTTATAAATATAAACCACATGCTTTCTCTAAGCATTTTCTAAGCAAAGATGGAAGTCTAAAAGTGTATGGGAGTTATTTAAAGGCAAGCTTAAATATTGCATGTGTGGGGAGCTAATTGAGTGCTTTCTCTGGGACCCTAATAGGTCTGGGACCTTGGACTGACTTTGGAAAGCTGCTGACTAATCCAAATTTTAAGTCTTTAAACTTTCTTTTCCTAAGTGAGACCAGGAAGTTGCTCAGGGAGTATAGGCAGTATCTTGATATAGGTAGCTCTGTGGGTACAACAGAGGGTCTGCAGTGCTGTATAAAATATGCTAGGCTGAACAGCATTTGCAAACCAAAGGAAGCACCACAAGTGTAACACTCATAAAGATAAAAAGTCCTGGAAAAATCTGCCTTTTGAGAAAAAATTGCATGAATGGTACTGCATAGATTTAAAGTTTTTAAATTTCAATATTTTCATGCTCTCACAGGACATCACTACCTGAGTGCTACTGCAGAGAACACCCGTCACAATAGTGGAAAATGCAGTCAAAGGTGACTAACTCAGCTTGGACATAGAGTGATTTATTTCTGGAAAAAAAAAAATTAATGAGATTCTGTAATATTAACACTACAGGAAAAACTGAAATAGTAGAGAAGAGAGGTTGTGCTTTTTCATTCAAAGCGTATGCTAACTCTGTATTGTTCAATAGACAAAAATATAATCTTTAATGGAATCTGGGAAGAAATCCCATGATAAAATTAAAATTTTGGCAATCCTTTAAATTAATCTCTGACTTCAAGTCTGGTCCCGGTAGATTTGGTTGGGAGAGACTTGGAAAAAATTGCTGGGCAGTAGTAAGATCTCCACAAGCTCAGAGTGCGCTAACCTAACTTGCTTTTTCAGTAGCCTTGTTTAGGATGAAATACGGACTGCAATTTTTAGTCATGCACACTTTTTGTTGAGACTAATGAAAATCATTACTATTGAGTACTCAAACACCATTCTTTGTACTCTCCGCTGTTGCTGAAGTCTCAGACCTGAATGGGACTATGTTTATAGGCACTAGGATAGTGCTGCTTAAATTATGAAAGAAAAATATGGTGATAAGAAGGCAGATATTAGAAACAGGAAATCCTAGGGAAAAATATGGTGTCATGGGTACCATGCAAAAAACCATGTTAGAGACAGCTGTTTCAGCCTGTTGCATATGTTAGGGATGTTGAAGATCAAGTTGAAAGAAAAATTCTTGTTGATACAACTTGTAAAGATTCTTCCATGGAACCAAAGCTGGAATAGATTTGTAGCTATTTCTGGGCTGAGACTCGCATTTCTGAGACTGCCCTTTGGAAGCTACTCTAGGTAAAATCCAGTCATATATATATATATATATAAGTTTATTTTCTCTCAGCACAGTAAATTTAACATCTGGTAGTCACCCATATTGTAGCAGGCATAAATTCAAACATATTATTAGATTTAATGTTCTGATTATCACCTTGAAATACATACACTGATCTTGTGTAGTGGTTTAACAAGGGGAATTAATCAGACTGTAATACACAGAGGAAACAAATCACAAAGGACCAGCTCTGTCACCTTTAGTTGCCCCTGAAGTGTTTGTTGAACTGCCTGTGTATATTTTATGCTTGGATGTACTTCATGCTCAGATCTGGAGAACTACTATATTCTATACTAACAGTAGTTTCCAAAAGAAATGTATTTAGATGTTACAGTTTTGGGTTAGATCTCTTTAATTTCTCTCTCAGTTTGACAAACACGCTCAGCAGACATACAGAAGTATGGAAATGGAAAAATCCCCCAGTCCCCAAACCAAAAGCCACAGATTGGGAGGAAGAACTTGTCAGAACTAAAAAGTTATCAGAAGTACTTAATTTCTTAGATTCTTGGTGAATCCTACAGAGTCATTTGCAATTAAAATGAAGAAACTGTTCGAAGCTTTATCTTGGGTTTGGTTGTGGGGAAAAAAAAAAATCTTAATTTCTAAATGCTTATACTCTATTTTTAAACCAACAACTTTTCCAGTTTCAGATATCTCTACAAAAAAACCCATGATTTTGATCATTATTTTAATTAAATATAGAAAATAAACCTTGAAATATCATAACAAGGTAGGGTGTTATTGCAGCAATTTTATAAGTTTCACCTGTATGAGCTGGGGCCCAGATTTGGAGGTGGGACTGTGCACTGACAGTGTCGTGAGTGCAGTGACAGCCAACCATACATGCCCATTGTTTTGCATCATTAACGCTGTAGTGAATCTCAGAAAAAAAAAAAAAGTCCAGTCTTTGTTATTGCTTCACTTCTTTTTTTTATTTTTTATTTTTTCTTTACAAAGCACCTAATTTAGGCCACAGACAAAAAGAAAATGTATCTTGAATATGCATCACAGGTTCCAAAAATGAAAAGAAATTGGATTTGGATAGCACTTACTCAATAGACAGATATGATACATGGTAAGAAGGTGCACTGTCTGCCCTGTGATAGATTAAACTACTTTGTAGGAAAATTACTGTGAGCCAGTCACCACCACCACCGTGGCTAAATCTTTAATAAAATTCTCTTCCATATTCAAGAGCGAGGTATGAAGTACACAATAAGCAGAGTGGAGTAGAGTCCCATTTATCAAACCACAGCTAGGTCTGTAATCTCCGGCTTTATCCTTTTTTAGTACTTTATTTGTCTTTATTGTTGCAAGGAAGCACATTTACCCAGGGCAGTGGGCTTTTGGTGCTGATAAACCTTTTGTTTTAAATTCTACCTGTGGGGTTTTTTCTTTTTTCTTTTTTCTTTTTTTTTTTTTTTTCCTTCTTGATCAAATATCCATCTGGTCACTCTATGGGAGTAATTAGTCTGTTTTGGTGGTCCCCGGCTTGTTATATATTCTTTCACCCTTCCTTGCCTGACCTGACCCTTCCTCTCTTGTCTCTATGCTACAAAAAAAGAAAAAGGGAAAAAAAAAATACTAAAGATACTATAACATTGACGACATTTTAAAAAGAATACTCAAACCTGTTCAGAAGAAGGTTTGGGAGTATTGCATAATGCTTTTTTGAGGCTATTTGGCAATGTTGAAACACGTTGCATTTGGCCCCTGGGTGGCACTACATGGCTAGATCTGGGACCCACAAAAACATTTTTGGATAAAGGCAGGAAACATAATTGAAGCATTTTTCTTCTTAAAAATTAAAGACTTTAATTAAATTTGTTGTTATTTGCTGAATTCAACAAAAATTATCAGTATTATTAGGCTGTTTTCCTCTAATCGAGTGATATTCCAAGATGTTCTGTGTATCTTGACTACCTGGTAATATCTGGATCATTTTTGGGAACACACTGATATTAAGTGCAGATTCAATGGAAGGGTTCCTATGGGTAGAAGTATGTGACTAGACCTGCTTTGTGTTGCCTGAATATGCATACTACCAGTCTGTGCTGCAGCCCTGGGGGTGATTTTTTTAGTACTATTATAACCCTTTTTATTGTTTGAATAGCAGTTTTATGACAAAACATTTATATTCAGCCTGCCTTTGTACTTGACTGAAAGAGAGCAATCACTGAGAATGATAAGGCAACAATGGTAATGATAACTGCATTTATGGAGGCTTACAGAATTTAAACGGGCATGCAAAAATAGACTTACAATAGTGCTCTACCTGTATTTGAACTGGCTTGGGTATATTTCCTGTGCCTGGCCCGTGTTTGATTGTTGATGGATATGTTGCATTTTCTCCCATTTTTCTCTCTTATGGCATTCCTTCTGTATGAGTATTACCTGTGTGAACATGAGGTTTATCTTAGCACTGAAAGATGTCCTGGTAGTACAGGGGAACATAACCGTTTTTCAAGATCCACTTCCCTGAAATTATTGCTTAATTTACATATTAAGATTTCAGAGTTTGTGGCATTATGATCTTGCATCAGGATGTCATTACCTGTCTTTCAAGGTTCTACCTCATAAGAAAAATCAGCAATTCTTTCACTCTCCCTTGAGAAAAAGTGAGGAATAATACTGACATTGAAAAGCAATCCAAGAGTTTAAGATCAGTTCTTCTGTTGCCCAAATATTGTTAAGCCAAATCAATTCTAATTTTTTCTTCCTTTTCTATGAGGTTTTCTCTCCTTTGAGGTTCAGACATGTCTAGAAGGACACACACGCACATTTGTGTATTTCTTTAAATTTCTTGCTAATACAAGAACATAAGAGAGCAATGAGAAGGTTCATTGTATTCTGGGGAAAAACAAATAGTTCCTGAATCTCTGAATTTTGTGTGAGTGGATTAGAATTACACCAAAGTCTACATATATTTGAGTATAGATTATGAAGAAAGGTGGTGTGCACTATACATTGTCCTAAAGATATTTTAAGGCTATGTCCAATTACACTGCTCACAGACTGCAAATAGCCTTAGTGCTGTTAGAGGGTTTCTTACTGAGGAAGAAACTGCTCTCATGGAGTTAGAAGGACAGATACAGCCTACTCATTTAGATATTATTTTTCAATATTTCAAAATCATTTTTTCAGAGAGCTATTTTGTATAAAAACACTTTCTGTAAACCAAACCAATGTATATTTTTATAGAAGTTAATCACTGTTTTAAAGACCTTTAAAATTTTGAGCCATACATTTAGATTTTACTGTTCTTGAGAGATGGGAACCTCAGTACATCCCAGTTTCTTTCATACTATAGTTTTCCTATGATATAGTTTTTTTCTTCATCTGTATTTTAGTTTTTCTGTACTTACCCATCCATTAGAAGTTTATAGTATATAACAGCTGGGTGGCAAAAAATTGTGAAAACTAAGTGACTAGAGATGTAAAAAAAAAAAAAAAAAAGTTGGTAAACCAGAATGTATTTTATTTATGTGTTATTTTGCTATTTCAGAAGCTCACTAACTACATTAATATATGTATATGATCATTGCATGTTAACCTGTTCATGTGTTTTTCTTCACTAGTTAGGCTTTAAATATGTTTAAATTAATAATTTAAATTACCTTTTGCAAACAAAATATAAGTAATGCAAACATTAATTTGCTTTGCCTTATAGTATTCTTGAATGCTGCATTCACAGATACGTCATTTTCTACTAAATGTCTTTCTAATACTTCTGTGCAAATGATACCTTTTCCCCAGGCCCAGCTACTTAGTGGATATTATTGAACAAATGTCTTTTATAGGATCGAAAAAAGTGAGGCATTATGTGAAAGAAATTTTTGAAAATGTGCATGGACTATTTCGGAATATGCTTAGTGAATATTAAGCAAACACCTGAAGTTCCTGTGCTGCTGCCTAGAACCAGCACTTCATTACCTATTACGTGCAGTGACTTTGAATTTTTTATTAGGTGCTGGTCTCTTAGCCTGTAAGGCTTGTGCATGATGTCTATGAGAGCAATTTCCAGCAGAGCGAAGCCTTATCACAGATTCATTCACCTAAAAGGTAAGGATATTTTTTTAATTTTTAGTTCACATGCTTAACAGCTGCCTGCTGAACACCTGCCCACGGAGCAGGAAAGAAATTTAGTTTAAGGGTTGATTATACGTGTCTTACTCATATACAGTAAGTCCAGAAATAGGCATGATGAACTTCAGATAAACCCAGAATATGCAAATGGAGAGTACAATACCAGAATATTTACCCCCTAATTTTGTGCTCCACTACATTTTTAGTGCTTTTTTTTTTTTTTTTTTTTAAATAAAGGTTGGTGAGGACATAAGAGAAAAGCTTATATATACTTGTGATTTATTCAGTTTCTCCCAAATCTGCAGTGTTAATATTTTAAAAAGCAAAGTTGAACTGCGAATCTGACAGGTAATGTATGTAAAAGAACCATTGTGCTTGGCATTCCTCATATTTTCTAAGGATGTTAACAAATATGAATGAGTATTAGGAAAAAAACCTAGCAAAACAGGAGGAAATGATGAAAAACTGGGAAAGGCAACTAATAAGAATGAGAGAAGGCACAATAGTAAACCTAGAGACAGTGAAGGAATGCTCTGATTAGTTTTTCACTGCAAATGGCTTAAATGGACTTTTGAGAGTGAGGGACCTTATTACAATGGATCATGAGTGATAAGTTTTAAGACTATTAGTTTGAGGAATTCAGGTTATTTAGGGGTAAACAAGCCTTAAGAAAACATAGGCTGCATTCAGAGTGTGGTGATGTTTAAAAGAACAGACTTTGGTATAAGAATGGGAGTGACAAACTTTGAAACCCAAGACCAACAGGGACATTCTTTGTCTTCAATTTTCTCATATTAACATCATAAAGTTATCAAAGTCCATCTTAGAAGTTCTTGCTTTTTCTGATAGAAATCTTCTCTTGAACATTCTTTTAGAAACTGATTTACCTTTTCAAGCTATTATTTTCATTTCCAATTTATAAATAACTCACATGCCAAAACTTGCATTTGGATTGGTAACTGTCTTTCAGCCTGATGTTTTATGTTTCAGAGCAACTTATTGCCATTTCTTCTTTAGCCAATGCTTATCCACCTTTCAATTTCACTGCTTGCTTAGGTGTTTTCAACTTTAACTAATGTTTTCACGTGTTGCTTCATGAAATACCTTGCTGAAATCTGGATGGATATTTCCTCAAGTACTTCAGTTATCTTATTAAAAGAAAGCTATTGGTTTAGTCTTCCTGCAATTTGTATATGTTGTATTCTAAAGCTGGAAATGTCTGCTTTTCTTGATCATATGAAAACAGAGCTTTTAGTGATAGTACAATGAAATCATTGCTCATGTACAGGGAGAGCTTTGTCATCCACACTTTCTGAACAGAGAATTTAGATCATGCCATTGAAAAAACGGTTTTCTTGAAAGCGGTCTCTTTTTGATACTGGGGCCTTAATCCATTCCCCGATCAGACTGAGCATGCATATCATGACAAATCTTTCCTCCATTAAAATCGTTTGCTATCCTAAAATGAATTAGCTGAATCAATATAGTCTTCCTGAGGTTTCCCTGAGGAGACAGGAGCAGCTGCTAGAGCAGCAAGCGCTGTCTGAACAGACACCAAGGCAATGAGGCCACCACCAGGGAGCAAGAAGCAGACCCTTGTAGGGAACTGGGGGAGAAGGTTTCTCGTGGGTACCATAGTTTTGCCAAGGCAAAACCAAGAATCAGATATGACTGTCAGAACTGGCAAAATTGTGCAATCCTCGAAATATGTAATAGTAACACAAACTCCAGGACAGCAAGATAAGAAAGAATGCTGCTGTTGTTTCCAATGTGTCATGCTCCTCTAACTACTTGAACTTCTTGAACAGCTGTGTGGAGACTTATCTTCAATTAATTAATTAGATTAACATGTTCTCAAGGCTAGTTTGAGGTAAAATTTATTACTATTTGATTTCTTATGCTTCATAGATATCACAATATGTAAAAATGAAGGTATTTAATTATGTGCATATTCTTCACCTTTTTCTAAAGACTATTTTCTTTCTAAAGACCTGCAATGCAGCAGAGAATAGGAAAAATAATGCAAAAAAGAAAAAGCTGGACATAAATATATCAACAAATTTGAGCTGGATGCTTCCAATTGACTTAGTTTGCACAAATTAGCAGACTAGAATTTCTGCAGAGATAAATATACTGAGTTTTTGAATTTTTTTTTCCTAAATTAAAGTAGAAAAAAAAAAAAAAAACAATGCCATGGAAGTATTTTTTCAATTGAAAAATATTATTGGTAGATTTTTATGGCTTAGTATTTTTCTTCTTTTTCTATGAAAATGACTAATTTTTAAGGAAAGACTGTAATAACACATTGAGCTTTACAATTAAAATTTATTCTCAGCCTCAGAAGAGCTGATGGTAGAACTTGATTTGGAATTTTTCATCAAAATGATTTTCCAATAGAAATAATTCATGCTTTGAAATTAGAAGTGGCATTAGTGTGAATCAACAGTAGAAGTCCCCTAATTTAGTTTGAAAATGAATTCTTGACCCTTTTGCAATTAGACAACTGAAAGTTTGAAAAGTGGATTTTTTTTAATGTGTAGCTTTAAATAATCCTCTGGTCATAATCATTATCTAATTTGTATTAAACATTGCAAATCAATACAAAAACGTTTGGAGTGTTTTCAAATTACTGACTATATGCATATTAATTTTTCATAGTTTATCGAGTTTTTTTCCTGATTATTTCAATGAGCTTGTATATTGAAATTTAAAATTATTTTTGTCTGTCTACCCCATTTCCTTGTCACGTTTCCTTGGTGTACACTATCAGCTGGTCTTTCAACACGTCTCCTTAAGCAGTGTATTCTAGTGTTTACAATGAGACTAATTCAGAGAGCAGCTGAAGTAGTTTCTATTTGTATGGCAGGGGTACACACTTGTACAAGTTGCAGATTTGTGTATTGTGAAATGACTGAATATGGTTATGAAAATATCAGTTGTTTGACTTATGATGGTTACTTTCATCAGCAAATAATATAATTTTCAGTATATGACACTGATTCCTTCTTATGCATTTATTTTTCATTATCAAATTGACAGTGCATTTAAATATCAAGGCTGTATTGCTTTTCTTGGTAGTCATTTGAGCTGTTAGGATTGTTCTTTTTATAACAATTGGGTCTTTTCTAAAACCTCTTTCTTTGTTCAGCACAACTTTAATGTGTGGGACATGTCTCCTTTCATCACAGCAGGGGACACTGTGTATTTGCGGGATAAACTGGTTCCATATTAGCAATGTGGAATCTGTTTGAGCTTGTTTGCATATGTTGATAGTGCCTTTTGTGCTGCTAAATGTTGGGGAATTCTGTCAGCAATAGTATTTCTTTTTCTCAATAGTTAATTCATATCCTGTAAATATGCTGTTCCCATTAAGCCTAAATGCTATTTTATTGTCTATGAAATAGGGTATGTTGATAATAGCACAAAAATAAACTCATCTGAAATTAATGGTTGGTATTGATGACTGAAATGCCAAAACTATAACTCACATTTTGCTGCTTAAAAGAGAATATCCCATGGTTGCTCTGTTGAAAGCTTTTAGGGTTGTTTGGAATATGAGTGTGTAAAGGTTTATTCAGGGAGTTGGAGCTGTGAAAGCTCCTATGTGAGTCTCCACATTGCATACTAAAAGTTTGATACATGCAGAGCTTTAGTGGAAATCTATCACAGCAGGTCAGGTGCCAGGGCTCCTTGTGAAATGTCTGGTAAGGGAAATTGTGTGCTCCAGTGAAGATATATCAGGGAACATTTTAGGGTGGGAATTTAAGTCAGGTTTAGATAACTAAGTACTCACCTTGGTTGGTCTGGCATAGCTTCAGACTTGTATGGAAAAAGGAACCTAGGCAATTTAGGAGTATTAGTGATAAAAGTGTATGTATTTATGTATATATTTTTATGTCTTCGCATTACATACCACTGTTTGATCCAAGCCTCACTTCAGATGCCTCACTTGATTTGTAAATCTTGCTCTTTCCTTCTTATTTTATCTAAAGATGCATATGGATATAAATTATCACTTTAAATTACTTTTTTTATTTATCATAAGGGCAAGCTTGACTACTTGTGAGTGGTCTGCTGTGCCCATTAGAGGATATATAGAGGAGAGTGAACATTTTGTTACTTTTGTAGAAAAATTAATTTTCTAACTTGACTTTTAATTATGCCTAAAGAAAGCTACACTTCATTGTAGCTACGCTATCAAATCCTCTAGATTTCATGCCATTTTTAAGGTTGATCTTTTTCTTATCTATTTTAAAAAATTTATTTTAGACTGAATTTTGTCAGGACAGGAGTGAATATGCAGGGAGGCTGCTTGGAACTTTCACTATTCTATGCGAAAGACCAGCAAAGAAAAATTTACCTAGGAAGATTGTGTTTCAAGAAACCTGCCAGCAAGTTTTTTCCTTCCTATAAGATTCACATTTAAACAGTTTGTAATGTTGACTTTTGGCCAATAATGTCTCTTTCCCCTTCTATGATAGAAAGGAACAGCTCAGTAATAAAATATACTAATTTCTATGTCTTTCACATTCATGTCTAAGAAGACACGCAATTTATAGAAGAAAATTACAAATCATTTTATAAACTGCTTAAGAATTTCAAGAAAAAAAAAACAGCTTCTGGAAGAAAATATGAAAAATGTATATAGGGACTAATATTTTTTCAGAAGCTTAGAAATGATATTATCGTTTTTTGAAATGGATGTATAAAAATACATGAATGTCTGTAATATCTCATAGAATAAGTTCTAAAATTGAATGACAATTTCCATCATGAAAACAGAAGGAAGTTTTTCAGTAATGTCAAAAGAAAATATGAATATTTCTTATGTGGACTATTTGAAGGAAAGTATGTGACTGCATCCAAACTGTTGCTAACCTAAATACAAATTCACCTACACATTTGCCTCACAAAGCATGTGATTTAATCACATTAATAAAGTGCATTGGTGAGGAATTCTGAGGAAGTGGATATGAACTGGTCTTCCTTAGAGCATGACTATACTGCAGTCACCAGACTTTGAAGCGGCAGTGCCTGATCTTTCTAAAGTATAGATGGGATATGCTCATTTCAAGCATCAGATTCACAGCATGGGAAAAATATTCAAGAGATCAATTATTACTCCTGACTCACAGTGTGTTCAAGCTGTCTTTATGACTTGTCACTGAGACAATAATTTGATTTGACAGGCAGATTGGATGTTATTAAAAGTAAAGGATTTCAGTTACCTTACTGCACATGCAAGGTGGTATGAAGCTCTTTGTGAAGAAAACCAAGAGGACTATGGCACTACTGTGGTCTGCAGGTGAAGGAGCTGGAAAATTTCCCAGTTTTGTAATTAGGTGGTGAATTAATTGTATATAGTTGTCCACAGAGGGCATTAACTAACAAAATGCATCTCTCACATTATTGAAGTTGATAGAAGCCCCTTTTTCAAGGAAAAGAGGAATTAACAGTTTAGACTGAGGGCTCTGTCGTGCTACTGGTGTTATTATATTAGTTTTTATTATCTAGTATGAAAAATTCATTACCATCTGGATCCCATTTTACTAGATACTGTATATTCACATAAACTAAAAGAAACCTATATAAAATTATGAAAACAAAAGAGGAAAAAATTGAAAACTAGATAGATAGAGGAAACTAAAAGAGGCATATCATGTATGATTCCAGCATGCTTTATAAAACTTTTATGAATGAATAAAGCATAAGAATATCTTATTTGAGATTCTCTGGAAATGTTCCTTGGAAAAAAAGAAAAATTACTTCATTATTATTTCACAAAAAAAAGTCGAATACTGATGTGACCATGAGAACATTTAGAATTACCTCAACTGTACCTTATTACGTCTGTTTCATTATTTTGTAACTGGTGAAATTGCTAGAAATGTGTGATCTCTTTTTATAGGAAGGGTTGCCTCTTTTATGTAATCCCAATGAATTTAGGCATATCTAAAGGTTTTTTTTTTTCCAAAGTTTTGGTGAATTATGTATTATTTCTTACAAAAGAAATTTATGAGGGGCCATACACTCCACTAAGGGCCTGTGTTCTGAGCATTTTACAGCAGACATTTAAGAGCAACAGTTTAGAAAATGTGTGATTCATGGAAGTCCTTCCATAAACATCCACTACCAGCTGGTAAACCATTTAAGCCTTTTAGGCTGCTCCTTTGAATTTTTAGAAATATTCATAATAGTAAAAAGCACCCATTGCTAGGATTTTTTATATGTTTTCTCCTATTAATATATATATATTTCTATTGTGCTGTAATTTTAACCCCTAATGTGTTGATTTTTTTTAAAAAGAGCAAATGTTAGTAAATGCATAGATAAATTTACCAATTAAGTCTACATGTAATTAAATACATGTAAATTGCCATATGCTCAGTAAATTTCATAACCCTGAAGATAATAATTACCATACCTGTCTTAGAATGGCCTTACTTTCAAAACAGGCAGGATATCCCGTCTTTTTGGTTTTTTATTAATGGGTTTTGGACAAATACTAAAAGCAATTACAAAATGTTACAAAGAACAAAAATGTGTTCAAATTTACCAATGCAGACTTAAAAACTGTAAGTTCCTGTCCTTGCAGGTAAGGGTAAGCAAAGAACTGATTTTCAGTCTTGCAGGCTATAGATGTGTAGGTGAGGCAATTTACAAAGTTTCTTCAACTTTTGAATTGCACTTACATGCAACTTGAAACACTTACATGTTTCTTACATGAAACTTTACAAAAAAAGAAGGAAAATATTTAAGATATTGACACTGAAACTTCACTTTCTGAAAGATGCTATTTTTTGTCTTATTCCATCAGACAATCCTACAATGTCTGAAGGGCAAATATACAAAAAATGTGAAAAATGTGCTTAAAAAATAGTTTAAGAAGGAGAGTGAAAGGCATTTTTCTAGAATTTAATCCGTCATAACTCATGACGTGAGTTATGATGTCATAACATAACATGACAATGTCATAACATGACTCATCAGACATATTGTGCATCCCAAAATACTTTCCCCTTTGTCCCTGGCATGCCCTTAGTTATTCTATGATTCTACTCAGTCTCTTCTTCATGGTTATTAAATACTAAAATATTGTCAAATATAATGTATGCCCTATATGTGTATTGATATTATTTTGTAATCTCTGTTACCAACAATGGGAGTAGTCAGTTGTTCTTGCTAAATTGACATACACTACTCCATTAATTATCCTCTCTGAGAAGTAAAAATGCAAATGCCTTAAGTACTGTAAAATATGAAAGTTCTTCCCAAATTGCATGCCATTAGTGATACCAAAGTCCTTTCAAAATACTGTGAAACCTTTCAAAGATCTCCTTCTGCTGATGGTAATTTCTATGGTTCTTATCAATGGGATTGATGGTACCAAGCAATTAGGTTTTCAAAAAGCTTGATCAAGGCAGAGTTATGGATATGCAGTATGCATTTAAGACTATGGCTATTCAGCCTGAGGAAGAACTGCCTTCCTTTGGATTAGCAACAGAGAGCAGTGAGCTGGACCTGGTGAACTAGTATAGTATTTTGTTTCACTTCTGAAATGAAATGAAATAAAGAATAGCAGTTAAAAGGAATCTGTTAGGGAAATTATTGATATTTTTATTCCCACTAAAAAATATCTGGTAACTTTAAAAGTCTGATTAGAGGAACCCTTTGGAATACATTCTAAAAGCATTCTAAAAAGAGATGACATATTCATGTGAAACACCTTCAACTGAAGAGAATAAGGAAAGATAAAGGTAAGAAGGTAAAGAATTACTCTTTCCGCAGTTTTTGGATGAGAGTTTCTACCAATGTTGGTAATACAACAAAAACCACAACTACAACAACAACAACCCCAACAAGACAAACAAACAAAAACCCCACAACAAACCCTGAATGTCAGCAGAAGGTTTACAGAGGAATGCAATCAAAAATGATATTGCAAATCAAGCCTAGAATCAGACCATCAAAAATTCAAAAACTTTTAGCTACTTGCAATTACAGTGGTAATTGCTATTTTAAAATGTTTTCCTTCTTTCCAAAGAAACTCCATGTTGTTAGCTGAAATTCTAGGGATTTTAAATCACAGCAAATCTCTGTGCGGCTGATGAAGGCTAAATATTATAGGCAATCAAAACAACATATTATCTACATATTTCAGCTGATTAAAAAAAAAAGTAGTTTTTGGAACTTCTTTAAGAAGTTATTTTACTATGTAGTTCAGCTAATTACAGCATATTTTTCAGACCAAAACATTAGCATTAGATATTTTAAAGAAAAATGTGATGGGTTTTTGAGGAAATTGCACCTGAGGTCTTTGATATGTTATTTTAGTTCAAGTAATTATTCCTTTTCTTTCTGTTGTGAATCAGTTTTGCAGTGAAGTCTTGGTTGTAAACAACATGTAATATATAAAATTAAAGTTTCCTTAAAAATACTGTAATTTAAAGATTGATATATCAACATTACATAATATGAATGGAAGGTGTCCCTGCCCATGGCATAGGGGTTGCAGCTGGATGATCTTTGAAGTCCTTTCAAATTCAAGCCATTCAATGGTTCTGTGATTCTGCTGGGTGTTTTAGCAACAGTTCATTAGCTGATGTCTGAAAAACAGAGATAAATGTAAAATTGTAAAATGTCTGTTTGATCAATACCAAAGATATTTACAGAACTTGTTTTGAAGAAGTATTTAGGAAAAAAGTAAATGAATATTTTTATAACAGTTATTATATACCCACTAAGACTGCATGAAACAAATGCAAAGGATTGGCAGGGCAGTGATGACACAGCACTGATACCACTGCAATAGGATCAATGTTGCTGGCAGAGCATTGTGTGGAATTTTTTTGAAGTTGGAGGCAAATTTTTAGTGCAGAATCCTGACTTACATACCTTATTTATAGAACAGTCAGAATGAGCAACTGTATTAAAGTACTGAAGTTCAACTGTATAAGTTTTGTTCTGTGTTTGGGGTTTTGTTTTTTTTGCCTGATTTTGTTTTTTTTTTCCCTGAAGTGGGGCTGGAGGGTGTCTGTAGGTTCAGGAAAAAGGAAAGTCTTTAGACACCAAAATAACTGCAACTAACTGTTGGTATAAAATTGAGACTTTGATTAATCTGTTAAACACCTAATTTTGTACTCACTGATTCATACCATTGAGGCCAAGAACTTCATAAATATTTAGCATCTTTAGTAATCTTGTGTGACACATTCAGACAAAATAAAGCCAATAACCTTAAAAAGGAAGCAAAAAAGGGTTCACAGGTTGAAACCACATGAAACCATGCAGTGTTGTTTAACCTGTAGTGCTAAATTATTAAATCCTTCAAGGAAGAAACATCTCATATAATTGAAAGAGTATTTGGAAAAATGACTTTTCAACATTAGAGTAAATCTAAGTGTGAAAATTTAATCAGGGCATGAATGGTGGGATTTTGTACAAGTAAGCTAGTCTTGAGAATCGCTGAAGAGGGTCACTTGAAACTTATTTTTATGATCTGCAGGATATAGGAAAGTTAGGGGAAAACAAACTATCACAACCTTTTGAGTTTTAAGTATATGTTGCTTTTCTGTGTTCATAAGTAACTTTTTTTATACCTAAAAAGTGTGCTAGAAAAAAACCCCCAAAATATATTTCGATCACATTTATAATATGCCTATATATTTAGAAGCAGACCTCTCATACATCATCTTATGCATTAGCAATAAAGGGATCTCAGCAGAGGTCTTTGGTTTGTAGGACCTATAAACCTGAAATTTATTATGAAAGAGATACCACAGAGGTTTTTCCCTCTTACAAGATGTATCTAAATCTGATGTGACATGATACTATATGAATGAGAAAACTGTCATGATTTCAGATATAAAAAGCCTGAAAGTAAATCTCTAGTACTGCAACCATGCTTGGGACAAGCACCGCTCATTTTATTCTATGGAATTCCTGAGCCAGCTGATAGATTAATCACTTTTGACAGTAACTCACTTTTTGACCTGTGTGGCAAGGAGAATGTCACAGCAGTAGGAGAGGTTCTGTGATAATTGGAAAGTGAAGGGGACTTGGTGGTGCAGTAGGTTAGTGCATTAGCCTTTCCCCTCTGGAGACCTTGGTTTACATTCTGCCTTAGGGTCACTAGTGAAAATTCATGCTTTGGTATCCTACCTCTATTTGTACATATGACAAGAAAAAGACCCCTATTGGAAAAATCTTGTCTTTCTTCACTATAAAATGCTGTATTGACCAGGATCTTAGGGCCAATATACATTGGTAGAGAACTTAAAAAGCTTTTATTCCTGCAATATGTGTCTGCTAAGATCACCTCCCTGAAAGAACATTCACTCAATATATTACTAAGAGGAAAAAATAAAGGAAAAACTCCTAAGCTGATATGCATGAAAATAATGCAAATAATGAAGGAAACTCATCTGCAATATAAAAGCTGCAGTGATATTTTCCCCATTTCCATTTGGAATTAACTCCTGCTATTCTCTCTTGCTCTGAAGTTATATTTATCTTAAACTGTTTTACTTGAACCTCCTTTTGACTGAGATTTTCAAGTGCCGGAGAAGTGCTATTTCATATGCAGTGGAGTGGAGCGGTGATGACATCCAGTGATTAATTAATTCAAAAAGTACATGTTCCCTAAAGGTATCCTGGGAACCACTTTCCAAGCCTCTTTAAAAGAAACATATTGCCTGCATTTACAGGTGGTAGTAAGCTGAATATAGATTGGTTATCAGTGATGTACTGCCTTTTATTACATCTGAAGTGCTTACTCTTATTGCCTGGTAACAAGGGTGCTGCAACTAATTGTGCTTAATGATCCAATGCAAAGAGCCTGAATTTTGTTATTAACTCCTCCTATGTTTATCTTTTCATATCCTTCAAAATTTACAAGTTCTAAGTTGCATTAGGGATTTGAAGCAATGCATGAACACCTTAACTTGAAAAACCCCACAAAAATGTTACCTGTGTTTACAGTTGTGCGAGAGCTTCCCTCTTATAATGTAAATTAAATGTTTGGGATGGGTCCAGCCTGAGAATCTTGGTGGCTAAAGCTGTCTGTTTAAGGATGCAAGAGGCATCAGGGAAGATCCACGATTTTATGCCTTTCTTCCAGGCAAGAAGCAGTAATAATTATGGCTCCATCTCTAGAGCAAGTGACAAGAATTTTCAGCTAACCACAGTATCCAATCTCTATCCCTTTTTGACAGTAGTTTCCCTCTTACTTTAGGGAAACATGGAGTATGGATTAAAACCTTTTTCTATTTTTTCCCTCAATAATTACAATATAGAGGAAGTAAACAGAAGCAAAGGATTAAAGGAAAGAGACCAGACAGAGGATACTTGAACAGAAAGCAGAAGACAAGAACAGAGCTGTTTGATAATTTTTTCTCTTCAACTGGGCTAGCCAAAGAAGGCCTGAATAAGCTGCAACAAATGAAGAAACTTTAACTTAAATTTAAATTTATACTTTTAAGTGCAAGCTTTTAAATCGCCTTTTAATAGGGTGTTGGGAGCCTTCATTAGAGACCTTTGCTTGCATGAAAAATCTTCCAGAATTGTGAAAGCATTTAAGTGGCTTCTATAGTAAGTAGACTCTAGATCTCTTTAAAGTGTCCTAGATTTCTTTGTATAGTTAAAATATAAACCTTTCTTCAGGTTTTGTCATTGCTGGGGCTTTTTTGTGTGTTTTTTAAATAATTTTGGGGTTTGAGTGTTTTGGGTTTTTTTTCCCTAAACCAGATCGAGTTGATCAGAAATCCTGAATAAGAAGGAGAAGCAAGAAAGAATTGAACAATGATTTTTCTATAAATTGTAATGTTCACATAAAGGAGTAAGCTAAGACAGGCTTTGTCTTGGTACACCTGCATCTTGCCAGATCAGCAAATGGAGAACAATGAGTTGCTGAATGTTGGTAAATAAAAAACTTGAAATAGTCCTTCAACAGCTTAAACAAGTTCATCCAGGACATTACTTATAACTTTTTATTGTAATTGATATCTGATGCCTTAAACCAAAAAAACCTGAAGAATAATTCTCTTCCTAAATCAAAATACTGCTTTATAATACAGCACATTTTCATCATTTGTTCATTTATGCTGTGCCACATCACAAGAGAGGTTTTAAATGAAACGAAAGATGGCTAGTTTGATGAAGTCTTGCTGATGTTGAAGCTGTAGAAAGAGGAATAGTACTGTGTGGTTCTTCTGGAAGCCTGCATGAAACTCCCAATGAATTTTTTAATGCTCATTTTGCTTAGCTCTCTTTTCTCAAAAAAGAGATAGCATTTTTACTTGAATTTAAGTCTTCAGTGGTCAACAGTGCTTCTCACTAAGTGGCTATTCATCCTGAGGCAGCTGAAATTTTTCTATTTGTTCCTATGCTCTCACAAATGTGTAGAATTTAAACATGCTAATTTTTAGAGGTTCTTTTAGCTTTTGTTTTTAATTATGAAAAGTAGAAGGTAAAGGTAATGTAGCAGTTGCAATGAAGTGTTCAGATTTCTAGCTGTTAACAGAAGTGTGTGTGCTTCTGGATTTGATATTGAGTTGAGAAAATAATCTGACAACTTATTTTTACACCACTTAAATATTTGTGTGGGGTTTTTTAAAGTTTCAGTGTTGTTAGGTATGATGCACAGAAGCAGGGTGAGAAAGTGATTTCATGCTCTATTTCTCCAGATGAAGTTTTGTGCTTTGTTGATGAATACTGACTTGTAAACCCAAATTACAACTTCCCAGGTCTAACAATGGCATATTAAAATATTGTTTACAGAAGCCAGAGGTGGATTTTTATAGACCACACAAAACTTCTGAAATTAGTTGATATCTTATTCTGGAACAGGCTTAGCTTTAAAAAAAATTAACCTTTATTGATTTTAGTACTTCTAAGACGATGATTGGTTTCTATGTTTTTTAAATATGTTGCTTGGTGCCAAATTTTTAACTATATCGAACCTAAGAAAAAGTTAAAAACAAAACCGTGATCATGTTGGAGTTTTATTTTAGAATGGAATTTTCTTGATTTTCAATCAAATAAGCTTGGCAGGATATAAAAGGACATAGTTATCTAGTCCACGAGTGTAAGAATTCATCTATACCTTTACTTTTGAAATCTCCAGAGTAACTCTGTCTTTGCTATTACTTAACCCAGAATTTTACCACATAGCTACTTTTGGGTTTGATTTTGTGTTTGTGGGTTTATTGTAATGTTCATGGCTTTATCCATGGCTCAGGATGTCTCTGAGAACAGAGTAGAGAGGAATGAAAACCGCTCCAGCCAGCCATCAGCCAGTGGTAGCCCAGCCTCAGCCTTTGATCGTTAGTTTACTGTAACTGGGCTCTTTACTGGGTCAATACATCTTTTGCATGCAATTTAAGAAAGCACAGTCTTAATTTGAAGCAAAACAAAGAAATAAATGCTGCATATTTTTACTGGGAAAAAAGTTCTTAAAAGAGGTTTTACCCAGCTCCTGTCATTTATGGCTGTTCCTACTTCATAATCTCAAAAAAGTTTGTCACCTAATAATATAGCAAAATATTGTATTAAGCTGGTTATCTGACCAAGCATGTATTTTTGAGCTATTTCTAGTGCTTTATATTTAGTTTTGTTTCCTAAGGTAGCTCTGTGAAGATGGAATTTGATTCCATTAAAAAAGTGAATACAGTGGATTGTATACTTAACCCACAACTTTGGGGTATAAGAAAAAATTGTGGAGAATGAGAACAATTAGGTTAGTAGTTTGATAATAGCAGCAAAACATTTAATAATGTATCAGATAACATTATCAAAAGGTTTATGTAGCTGTCTGCATTTCTAATGAGAATTTCTGAAAAAGTCATAATTGCTGGTTTATGATAAAGTATCTGAGACTTCAGATGTTTTGTCCAACAAGCACTTATATCATGAAAATGTCTAAGTAGGTTCACTAAATAGTTATAAATGTAATTATAGCACTCTGATATAAAATTGTTTCAGAGGCAAAGTTGTTTCAATCAACAATAATGGAATACTGCTGGATGAACTAAACTTATGGCACTCTGTTCATTATAGAAACCAGCATACTACTAACAAGAGTTTTAAAATTTAGCATGAAAATCATATGTTTTTTTCCCCTTCCTCAGGCTCTATCCTCTGTAGCTTGGAATGTAGAAGTTACACCCAAGCTTTGGGTGGGGAAGGCTTTGAGTTGACTTTTTCATACTGAACCCTTGATAGACTTTGCGGCAAAATGTTCCCAGTCATAACTCTACATGACATTATGGTTATAGCCAGATTATGTGACTGCAGCCAGGTGCTGTGCACCTGACAGATTTCAGGAGGTATAGCAAAGGTGTTAAAGAAGTGTCAGTTTTCTGAAGTCCGTATCAGAAAGGAATTGGCTACCTCTGCAAGTATTTCTAACTCTGTTTTGCTCAAAACAAATCTTGAAGTTTGTCTTTCATGTATTTAGAACTTTTTAAAAGAATGATTCCTTCAAAATGACACCGACTCCTGAAAGAATAAAAGCTTAGGAAAACACATAACATACTGAAATATGCACACATATTGTACCTAATCTTGCCTAGTTTGCCATGAAATGTCAAAAGAATCTCCTACTGTGTTATGTCTGTGAGCTCTGCAAGACTGATTAAATTTCTATATAATGTCAATCATTGCATCCTGTGAACCATAAATTATAAAATTTGTTTCTATTTTATCACTCCAGAAAAATGTTTAAAACTTTTTTCATAACTGATACAAAGAATAAACGGTGTCTCTCATTTTACTTGTGGCAATTTTATGCACATGAAGAAACAAAATATAAGTGTGTAGTATATTCTTTATATATGTGTGTGAAGGGAATAGATTATGAAAGCATTTAATACAATAAAATATATAATATTATGATTTATTTCTCAATTTTGCAACATCCCAAAGTAAGGGAAAAAAATTAGGTGCCCAAAGCCAGATACGTTAGGATACCTTGAAAGCAGAACAGAGACTATTTGGGCTGTAAGAGAATGGAGTTTCCTTCCTTACTCTTGTAACTAGTGGAATAGAGAAGTATAATCAGGTGACTGGTGTTAGAGAAGATTTGCTTTGTGACAGAAACTAGTGTTAAAAGGGCTCGTGGTCATTTCTCACACCACTTCAGAATGTGTGGTTTCTCTTCAGAGTCTCAACTTACACATTTAAATCGTATTCAATGTTTTTGACCTTTTGGCACCGCACACCAAGAGACTCATGAGGAATCTGTTCCTCTTGAATTGCTGACTGTGGTTTAAGTCCATTGTTCAGAGAATTTCAGGATTATGAATTTCAAACTGAGACGAATGTAATAAAAATGCCTTTATTCTCATTCTCATCTCTGTCTCACACTCTGTCACTCTCTCTCACAGGGTTTTGTACTGCAGCTCATCACCATTGCATCTGAGTGCAATCCAAATAAAATAAATAACAGTAGCAAAGCCTCTAGTGAACATCATGGGGAACATCAACACTGAGAGGCAGGGCTTATAAATCTGCATGCAACACTGTATGAACGTGCTTAGATTGCTTCCAGACTGGAGCTGGCTTACATCCAACTCTTGAGTAAAGTGTACTTGAGTGACTCCAGGTCTATATTCTCTTTATGGATTTTCATTTGAGTTGATGTCTCTTTCAGGGCAGGGATACAGTGGAAGAAAGGTGAAAGAGGGAGGAGTGTTTGTAACAACTTAGTGTTTGTGATAGCTGCACAAAATTTTTATTCAGATTTTTAGTCTCATAGTTATGAATATCCCTGTGATTTCTTGTGTTATTTTTCAATGATGATAAGCATAACTTAAATAACTTTTCTTATTGAAAAAAAAATAGCAGTAGAATTAATCTGATTTTTTCATGTAAAACTACATGCTTCTATATGCTTTTATTTTTATAGTTTCTTTTATCTTTAGTATTGTAGTTATCCTGAACAATATGCCATTAAACCAAGAGCAAATGTAAGCTGATCATAATGGAGTAGCTTTCAAAAATGTAATATTAATTTTGAGAATGGATCATAAACAGAAGCCTCTAGTAGAATTTTGTAAGATATAGTCTGTGGTAAAATGTATGAATAAAAGCAGCAATTGCAAGAATTTTTGAAATTTTAAGTGACAAGTATTGCAATGGCCAAATGTAACCAGTTACAAAATTCCTAAAATCTGGGTGACATTAAACCAAGTTCAAGGAAAAAAAGAGGAATCCCTTCCCAAAATAAAAATACAGTTAGATTGTAAGCATCATAGGGCAGATACTGTGGGTGATTTTCTGTATATCCTAGATGCTGCTAACCTAGATTCCAAGATCTCATGGAAGGAAATCTGAAAGGATTTCATTCCAATCCATTCAAAGGTTGTCTTTATGAAACTGCGTCTTACAGCTGGCTACTTTGTCAAGAGCTGACAAAGAAATGGTTTGCTGAAATGTTTGAACATCATCAAAAAGATGTGGTAACATTGAGTTATTCAGTAATAACCATTTTTCTCTAACTGTTGATAAAACCTCTGGAGTTTGGATAACTTCTGAAAGATTAGTGAGTGCAACAAGATTTTTGAGTGAATCTGCAAGTGTAGGAATTGTGGTTCTAAAGTCAAAGGTATTGATGAAGTACTGTGCTTTGATTTTGGGCTTCTGCTAGGTTTCTGGGGGAATACACTTTGTCCTGGGGAGAGGAAATGAGGGCATAGGATCATCTTTGATTAAGCAGTTTTTCTAAAGTTCTCTTCTAAAATACTCTTCTAAAGTATTTTGGTACATTGTGACTTGCTATATATTCTTTGCATGTCTTGTCTTTCATGTAGCCTGCTTAAAACTGAAAATGTTACCAACCCTTGAAAAATTACTAGTAATTTACCAGTTATTTTTGAATCTGCAGGGAAAAAAAGCCAAAACTGAAAAACTCTGGTATATTTGGAAAATGTTGATTTTGTAGTACGTTGGTATGATTCCCTCAAGAGTTATTCTGGCACAAAGGTTTTCCTGGAGAGGATGAGCATGATCCATACACAGCAATTGAACAACTAAGAGAAAGTTTTTGAGTTCCTAACCTTAGAGGAAAAGATAGAGGAATTTAAACCTCAGAACTCAAAGATTGCATGGATTTTTGCTAAGCTGGGCTTCATAATTTCCATTCTTAAAGGATGCATTATTTACTTAAATAAGGAAGTATCCATTACTGTTGTGTACTGTTACGTACTGTTGTACATAAACTTGATGACAATTTCATAAGCTAAATGAGCATGGCATACAAATTTCCAGTTTTCCTGGTGTTGAGACACATATAAAGACAGTATCACTTAGTTTAAATTGCTAAAGGAATTAATGACGTGTTCTCTTCAATATCCAGAGACGAAAATATCATTGTTTAGAAACTAGAGAGTAATAGAGCTGTCTTTATATGTAACTCAGAAAGTACAAAAGAGATTTCAGTGAGATCTTGAAAACATTTAAAAGTAATTTAATTGGCATATGGCAAAAAATACCAAAATATCTATCTAAATACATATATATTTTTCCCAAAGGATTGGAAAGTTGAATAATAGTAATTTCATAAACCAAATAAGCTAGTCCTATGTGTAGTATATAAGCCTTTGTTGGTAAGAGCATTTTAGAAGAAATCAAGGAAAAGAGTATTTCTCCTGCACAGCTTCTTTTTGATCATTACAAAATGATTTTGACATCGCAGGTTGATACTACATCTGATGAGGACGATGTAAGTTATTCAATTGGTTTGCAAATGTTTAGTTATATTATAATTATATTTTAGAAGGGATTTTTCCTAGATATTAATCAAAATCCTATTTAATTTATTTGATTTTTATTTTACCTGAAAAATTAGAGCAAAGTGGCTGTAGAGCTAACTAGAAACAGCAAAAGGAGGACATAGGGACTTGAATCTCATGAGCTGCTGCTTTTGTTATTACTCAAGAGGCAGTGTGGGTCCAGACTGACAGCTGGAAGAATGCAAAGGCTGAAGAATTGTATCTTGGTCCCTAAACAATTTTCTGGTTGGATTTTGCAGAGGAGCAAGAATGTATGTATGTGGGAAGGAAAGAAGAGATTTATAGCACTTTATCAGAGTTCCTGACAGAACTGAGCCTCTAGAATGTCAGCTAAAAAGGAGAACAGAGAGGATACATCAGTACACCTACTAAAACTTAAACTTTTTGTTCTTTTTCAAGTGTTAGGATCCTTTCTAGAAGCCTAAAGAATTTATCAGAATTTTCAAGTTTTTACTTGTTTGTTTTCTGCAGGGAGGTTCTGTTTTAAAACCTTCACATAGGGCCTTAGGTTTTAGAATGTGGAACAAAGGAATTTAAATTAATAGATGCTTCACAGAGTTCCAGTCTGTATTTGGAATCCATTGATTTCTATAAGGAATAAGTACGTCACTATTTGATTTCTTTAAAATATTCCTTAAAAAATCAACTTGTTTAAGTTTAGATTCACTAGAAAACATTAAGGCAACAGAAACCTTCATCTCTTTTTTCTTCTGTGGGGTCACAGATACAGAACTTAATTCAATTTGAGAAACAAAAGTGAATAAATAGAGAAGTAAACATCTCAGAGGTGGAGAAAATTACTCAGAAATGGGGAAGCCTCTAAGGTATTCCCTAGTTAAAGAAAAGGTAGGAGGAATCAATAAATGAAGATGCCATTTATTTGAATTCTGGGAATACTGCTTATCCCAGCAGAAAGATAGCTCTTGTCACCTCACTTTAAGGAAGACTTAGGAAGCAATTAATATTTTGAATCAAAAAAGATAGAAACATGTGGAAAGGTTAAATATACAAGAAAATGGCAGGGATTTTTCTAAGGAAAATACCTGCCCTAAATCTGTAGATGAGAGCTTGTAGACTTGCTTGTGGGAAGGGCAGTAAAGTGACAGCTAAAACATTTCAGCTTTTAATGGCAAATGTATTTCATATATTCTTCCTTTTTTAGATAATTTATTTCCTGCATAGTCCTTCCAATTTTAACATTATTCAGAATAGAAGTTTAATAGATGTTGGTCCACTGTCAACTGGGCGTCAGTAACCACTGTGTATCACAGAGGCTCTTAGACACCTGCCAAAGATAAAGGTCCACAGTATTCAGAAATAATCACAAAGGTGAAAATTTTAGGTGTCTGATTTTGTTTTTTAATAAGAAAGCTTTAAATGTATCTTCAACTTCTGCCATTTTGTTTCTTGTTGGCTCAGCATAAGTCTTCAGAAACAGAAGAATTCATGTCAGACCTTTGACCTAGAGACCCTAACAACAATTGAAATTTCAACTCCCAGTCTTGTTGCCAGGTGGCAATATTATATTTCAGTGAGTTATGATACAAGAACAAGTAGCATTTAGAAGGGAAAAGGCATGGAAGTAAGCAAAGTGTTTTCCAGCTTTGTAAAACTTTGTAGCATTTTGGTTTGTTATCTAGAATAACTCAAGTTATATGAAACATCATTATTGAAAAACTATTAGTACTATTAGTGTGTTTTGAGAATCACTGATGCTCATCTCATGTCACAGGAATGATGTACAGAAATTTATTTTTTCAAAAGCTTACTATATAAATAGGCAAGGCCAACAAGGAGAGAAGAAACAAAACATGTTGAAGGCTCAGATGGCTTACAGGATAGGAGCAGTAACTTTATCATCTCCACATTCAATATCTATTACTAGTCCTTAAATAGGTCACAAAAGCATTCATATTGGAAATGAGAGGTGATAATAGGTGAGAATTACAAGGTGCAACTGTTTGTCTTGGTGATCTAACGGCTAACCACTTATAATTAAGCAGTCACTTTAGTGCCCTATGACAGCTAGGTAAATGTAAATACTTTCAGCTAGTTGTTAGCAGCCTTTACTCTGCAGAAATTGAGCTGCTGCTGACTCAGAAAGTTTCATGGTGAGACGAAAGGAGGTCACAATTTACTAGGAAGTTTGAGAAATACTACATTAAACTGCACCTTTTCTCAAATATTCTAGTCATCTTCCGATTTTGCTTCACAAAGCTTGACATTTGTGGTTTGCTTTTACAGATCATAGGGTCTGTTCATACATTAACTCTGCCTATAATTAGGTGACTGTGGATACCAAGCACAGCAAAAAATTCAGCTTTCTTCTCTATGGCTGAAATTCAGTCACAGTAATGTTTTCCTGCATGTTAGCTCAGGTATTCACTGTTAGGTGGTTCAACAGCTTTATTTTTAATTTGTTCCTTAAAATCTGGGTTTGTCCCTCCTATTACTTATAAAAGTCTATGAAAGTCATGTGAATACTGGAAATAAGTCTTATGATTCTATTCCTTATAAAGAATTTATCCTTCTCTGACTATGTTTTGGTTTAACCCCAGCTGGCAACCAAGTACCACATAACTGCTCTCTCACTGCCCCACTCTGATGCATAGTGTGGAGAATCAGGGAAAAAAAATGAAATTCATGGGTTGACATCAGAACACTTTAATAATCAAAACAAAGTTAAAAAAACCCCCAAACCCCTATAAGAACAACAACAATTGTAATAAAAAGGAGGGACCACTAAAGCCCAATAAAACCAGCACAATTGCTAATCACCTGCCAACCGATGCCCAGCCCATCCCCAAGCAGTGATTGGCCCCTCATGGGCCACTTCATCCAGTTTACATACTCAACAGGATGTTCTATGCTATGGAATATCCCTTTGCCAGTTTAGGACAGCTGTCTTGGCCATGTTTCCAACTAGCATTTTGTGCAACTCCTCATTGGAAAGGCCTGAGAGACTGCAACAACTAAAACAACAGTGTGTTACCAGCATTATTCTCATACTTCATCCAAAACACATCCCTGTACCAGCTACTAAGAAGAAAATGAACTCTTCCCCAGCAGAAACTAAAAGAGAATCCAGCCTCTTATGTTCAATTTCTATGAGCCAGCTATTCAAGGAAAGCTTTGACATGTAGTTAGAAAAGTATTGTTAGGAGAAAATCTTTTAGTGCTGTATCAGTACACCTCTCCCATAGTCCCCAACCTGGTTCCCTGTATTATAAGTTTTTCTAGAAAATTTTGGCTTGACTCACTGTCTATGATTTTGTAAGATCTCCTGATGTGGAATACACATGAATGTTGTCTCTTCTGATGTGTTGGTATATAACCTCTAGGGAGCAAAAAGACTGCAGTTTAGTTGAGCCTCTGTAGCAGTTGGCTCTCTTGTTCTCTGTAGGGAACTCTAGAATGGAAAAGGCAGCCAGTCATGCATGCTATAATTTACATCTGATTGATGAAAGGTTTAGATTCACAGGAACAATTTGCACTGGAGCTCCTGTGGGCATAAAACTGAAATATTTTGCCACTGCTATCCAGCATTAAGTTTTCTCTTGATCAGTCTCATATCCTTCCATGTCAAGTTCATTCTTGGAATTAATGCTTGAAGTTATATGTTTAGATGATGTAGTCTTTTTTTCCTGTATTCAGCAACCAAGGAAGTTAAGTTATAGCTGAAAACACTGCCTAATAAACAGATAAATACATTTTCATGCGGAAAAACACATCTTACAGTATTTGTTATGCTTTCAAACTCAGCTTAAACTTCATTTCTATAATCAAATATCTGCATGTTAATTCACTGAGATTCTCAGAAAAAACACAGTCTAAGCAAAATGTCAGCATCAAATAAAAGCTTTTGGAAATCTGAAAAAAATACAAGAAATTTGTACTTGTTAATGAAATAGAATCAGGCCAATGAGGTATTATCAGTAAGTTCTCAAACTCACATACTAAATTAAATACTATCAAGTTACTATCACGTAAAAACTATAATTTATATTACTATTATACCCCAAATATAGCTCCTGTTGCCCAAGGAATAACTTCAACCACCACTAGGAAGATTTTGTTCTGGCCTGGCATGTGCCACACTGAAGCCACACAACTAGAAAATCCTTGGAATTGAACAATTAAGGATAGTCAAGTTTGTTTGTTTGTTTGTTTGTTTGTTTGTTTGTTCTTTTCCTGAACTTTACTATTTTTGACATATTAGGACACAGTGATGGGAAAAAAATGAAACTATGCAATGTAAGAATAATCAAATAGTTTTGTTTGCAAAGTCATAAAATATTTTTTTCACTTAAATGTGCCTTCAAAATGAAACACCAGAAAATTCTCGTTCTTTATGTGTATTTCCAAACTAGCTAAACATGGAAATACATAAATTTGCTGTAAAACTCATTAATGGACAATTGTTTACATATTTTTATCTCAATTATCTATGCCCATAGGACCCATGCAATCAATTTTTCACTAAGTAGTTTTCAAAATATAATTACTCTTATGGGTAGGTCTATGAACAACAGTGTCATTTACACTATCGTTCACTAATTGCACTTCTAAGCCGTTGTAATGAATTATACTTGTACATTCTTTACGAAGATCAGTTAATGCTAATCATTTCTATCACATACATCACTTAGAAGACATCCATCTATAACAGCCTTTGCATTTACAGCCCCTTTCTCTTTTAATTTTCTTGCATTGTAAGAAAAGGCAGTAAATGAGTGGTGTGTGCTCACATAACCAGTTAGCCTCGTAAACATAGCAATAAAAATTGAGGTTTGAAATTTAGATTTTTTTTCCTATTTTTAAATATATCTAAGATGGAAATGATTAGGCTTGTGATTATTAAATGTGCAGTTCTGCGACACCAATTCAGGAATTATTGGCCATGGGAATAGCAGAAATAAACAGTACTAGTATGAAACTTGATGTATTTATGAATGGACTGTATAGAACAGGTTTCTTTTAATTTTGGGTGACCAGATTGATCAACCCAGATGCTTTTTGAGCCCTATTTTTTTGTGCTTTAACGAGACAGAGATGTATGTACTACAAAGCGAGGAGATGAGTGCTTTTGTGTAACCAATATGCAGACTGCATTTCTACATGCAACAGTAAAAAGATTCCTTTACAGGATGAGAGATGCTAAAATAATGATCTTGTACCTGCATGAAATCCTTATGACTTGTTTGACAAGGAAAGTGTAATTTCTTAAGATGTGGGAATCTTTGCTGGGGATTTAGTTGCAAGAAACCCAGAGTCCTCGAGTGTGAAAAAGAGCTGCCACCTCTTCTCTCCCAGTTATCATCACAGAATGTTAAGACAATGTTTCACTATTCCTTTACTGGAATTTCTAAGAAGTTGTGGCAACACCTATAGCAAGGATCTTAAAAACACAGTATGCATGAAAAGTTGATTCATGTTAGCATGTGTATCTAGTATAAACAATAAGCACTAATTGTTATCACAATTTTTGTGGTTGGAATCCTCGTAAAATTACCATGATACCTAAGCTACTAGTGTCTTTCTCACACTTGAGTTTCTAAGTGATAGTAGTGAAATGAAACTATGTATGAAAATATCAGAAATATTAAACAAGTGGTCCCTTTTGTTAGATTTTAAATGTGAAGGAAAACACTGAAAAAAGTTGTTTTTTTCAACACCAGAATTGCAGCTTACTATGAAAGAAAAGTTAACGAGTAACCAAAAAGACCTATGGTTTAATAATACGCTTTGAAAGGGTGTGGGAAATTCTTTATGAAAAAAGTGCAATATAATAAAATGGAATACAATGGAGTTGTATAGTGTCTGAGTAGGATACCTTCCTCGAGAGGAGTCACTCTCCTCTTAAGCTCAGTAACTGAACCACCTTTTTTTAGAAGTGGAGAGAAAAGGGACAATAGTATTCAAAATGCTTTTATTTTGTATGTGCTTAATACCTCTAGTGAGTGGTTCCTCACAGACATTCCAAAGACAAGTTTTAAATGGTGCAGTTTCATTAACCAGTTTACTACATCAATTTTATCTATAGTTGCTGACATGCATTCAGTAGATTTTGGCATCTTAATGTATGACTTTTGGAGTTTATTGAGTAAAGCCAGGGAATCATCATGCTGGAAAGCCCACATTCTCTCCCGTTCATGTGGACAAGTGTAAGAGAATAATTATTTGAAAAGTCTGATAACTGGTGAATTTCCTAGCCATAAATAGAAGATAAAGAGAAGGAAAATGAGAAAGCTACCTTTGCACAATAAGGGAGGAAATGGCTATGTAAATATGTAAATTCACCTGGGAGATGATGGGAAGGAGCTCTTCAGCAGACTAATTGCTGAAGGGAACCTGGTTGAAAGAGGTACTGTAAATCCCCTTCAAAACCAGGAACAGTCAGATCCTTGCAGTTGAAGTCTGCTTGTCAACAAGAATACAGTGCCCTGGGAAAAAAAACAAAAGAAGAATTTTTCCATGAACTATCTGCAAGCTGCCAAACTATGAATTGTGGGTCTTATTATATATTATGAATCAATTTTATGGGAGCAAGGAAAAAAATACACCATTATTTTTTATATCAGGAGAAATCTATAAAACATTAAATTCTTAGAATTTATACTACAGTTTTGTCCTTGTACTTATGACTTTTTTTTAGGTATTAGGTGTAAAGATTTTCCTCAATATTAACATCTTGAATCAAGTATTCTGATAGAGATATCTCAGCCAAACCATTCCAGTGTTTTGTGAGTTTAAACTGTATGGGACTGTATTCCTCTGGAATGGGTGGCAGAACATTTTGTCATATGTACACTGCATTTCCCTTTATTTCTCTACCCCAGAGTTTGTAGCCACCAGATATGGAGTATTATCAGAGCGGTTAAAAAAGTATATGGAACGTGCCTGGGGTCCTTTGGCATCTGAACCCAGCATGAGTCCAAAAAAACCTTAAGTTTTATTCTAAAGTTAGGTCATTGACTAAATGAAAGTAAGGAGTGAGTGAAGAAATAATAGACAGTGCTTTAGATGCAGACATACATTTCCATAGAATCTGTTTTTTCTTGTGCTTTAGAGCCCTGCATTATTTGGTGCAGATCCATGGCTGTGAAAGGTCCTCTTCTTGCCCATCCCTCATCCATTTCTATTATCCACTGATAATCTGTACCAGGCCTTTGAAGGACCTACTGTCAGAGCAGCCATCATGCACCATATTAGTTTCAGACCATATTTTCAGACACACTGTTGGAAGGCAAACAATTTTATTCAGTAGAGCAGCCCTAAAAAAAGCCTTACTAAATAGTTATAGACATTAATGCAGAGTTTCAGAACTGTAACTTTTATTTTCTCTGTAGTTTATAGGTCTAGTTAACAGGAAATAATCCTAATGGTCAAAGTATGTTGTATCAAAAGTATATCTAGTACAGCACCTTGTCTGTTGCACAGATGGGTAGTGAATACTTAAGACAACAAGAACATACAGGATTGCTTTCACTCCAGCATTTTCAGCAATCAGTGCTTTAGGGCTTACAAAAGTGATAGGTTGCAGTTGGACTGCTGTGTTTAATAACTGCTGATGTACCTATTCTCTGTCAACTCGTCTAGTCCTCAGAAATCATTTATGCTGCTAGGGATTCAAAAACAAAATCTGCAGCTCCACAGCATACTATGTGCTGTAAAAAGCACTTCTTTTTTTAAAAAAAATCTTATTGTTTGATGATGTCACTGAGTGTTTGTAATTTTAGGTCTATTAGACATAATGACTTATTTCAATCTCCTCTTTTTTCCTCTATTTATGACTTTGGATTTCTATTATATGGCTACTCAGTCATGCTGTATGTGTCAGGTCCTATCTGCTAAGCTTTTTCTCTTTTAAAACACTACCATGCTTCTGACTATTGTTGCCTTTTTCTACTTTTCTGCTGCTATTTTCTTTACTTAAAAAAATCAGATGAGAGTTATATGCTGTATTGATTAAGTAGAGCTATTTCTTGAATAGTGCACAGTGATGTCTTCTGTTTTACCGTAAATTTCTTTTATTTTTCTACTTTGTCTATTACCACTGACGATCTGTTCATGTCACTGCCTGACTAGCTTAGTGGATGAAGGGAGAATTGATGTTCGTCTTTAGTAAGGATTTTGGAATGGTCTCTACATAGCCAAGTTGTCAAAGTGCAGGTCAGATTAGTTCAGAGGCACAGAGAATTGTGATCAGTAGCAGAAAGTCCATCTGGGAGCAAGTCACTAATTATGTACCTTGTGGTGTCCACCTGGGGTTAGTAGCAGGGCCAATACTGCTGAACTCTTTTATTAGTGACCTGGATGATGGGGCATAGTGTACCTTCAACAAGTTTTCAGAGGTTATGAAACTGAATGATATGCAGTAGACAGGCTGAAGAAATGGAGCTGAGATTGAATTTCATGAAGGTTTACAAAGGGAAATGCCAAATCCTGCCCCTGTAGAACAGCAGCCTGAGGTACCAGTACACACTAGGGGCTGGCCTGCTGGTAGGCTGCTCAGCAGAGATGGACAGTAGTGCCATGGTGGACAGCAAGCTCATCCTGGACAAGATAAGCATTATCACAGCAAAGAAGGCAAATAAACGAGTCACAGAATTATTAAGGTTGCAAAAGACCTCCAAGATCGTAGAGTCCAACCTTTGACCAATCACCATCTTGTCAACTAAACCACAGCACTAAGAACATCCCAGGCTGCCTTAGGAAGGCCATAACCAGAAAGATGGGAGAGGTGTTCTTTGCTGTCTACTCATCACTGGTGAGATACATCTGGACTGCTTGGTCCAGTTCTGGATGATTAAAGAATTGGAGCACCTTTCATGCTGCTTAGAAAGGCTAAAAGGTTGGGTTCTTACCTCAAGAAGAGAACATAAACAGTTTTGTGATTCTGTAAATTGTCTGCAATGTCTTCAAAATCTTTTCTGAGTGGCAACCAAGAAGTTATTTTGACTATTTGACCTACATTCTTCATATTCAGTGCTTTGAAATCCATCTGCTGTTTTATCTGTTGGACATTCAGTGAATCAGTGAGTCATACCCTGTTGCCGATTGGCTGGGTATTGACAGGATAAAATGGAACATTGTAGGAATTTGCCTGAGGATGCCTGTGGACAGGTTGAATATGAGTCACCATGGTACCCTCATGGCAATGAAGGCCTATTGCATAGTGCAGAGGTAGAGGAAAGTGTTTTTGTTCTTTCTGTTCAGCACTTTTGCTGTTGCTCTGCCCAATTTTATGCTCTGCTAAAGGGCATATGACATGGAAGGTACAGCTGGGAGAGGTGAGTTTATTTGGCCTTAAGGAAAGAAGGCCCTGGGAAGACTTTGCCACTGGCTTGAGCTATCAGTGGGATATTACTGAGTACACAGAACCAGAAACTTCTCAGAGGTACACAGTGAAAAGATCAGAGCTATGAAAAGGAAAATTCCAATTAGACTGAACTGTGAAAAGTTGTTCTGTTTTGTTCCATCAAGTAATCAAATGCTGGAAAAGGCTGCAAAGAAGTTTAGTAACTTTCATTCTTGGAGATATTAAAAAATCAGCCATATGTGGCTATGACCCACCTGATCTGATTTCAAAATAGCGCAGTGTTAAGTAGGAATAGGTGACCTGTAATTCTAAATTATTTTGAAATTCTGTACTTTTTCTGCACCTATTTCCAACCAGAAATAGATACAGTATGTGGAATAATGTTGAGTCATCCCATTGCTTTTTCACCTCAAAATTTACCCAATTTTTAAGATTAGTTTAAGAAAGCCTGTCTTCATTTGGAATATTGTTTGCTGTCTTTTAATCAATAATGAATTCTTAAAGTATCTTCTATTTTATCCCTCATTTTTTGCAGGCTGATTTTAAATCCTTTGGTGAGGAACAACTATCCAAGTGATCAACCACAATATACATCTCAAAATCTTCTAAAAGATTTGTGAAGCACCCATTTACAAAAAGACTGTGTTCTGATGCTCCCTGTGTTTACTAACACATGCATAATTTTAATTTGTAACAGTTTGCTTGATAAAGAAGTCATAATTTCTAGTCTTTAGCTCCCAGATCACCTCTGGAGACATTTTAATGAATTACCATTATTAAATGCCATGTCCCTTTCCCTTGTAGAATAGCAGGTTTAAACAGTTATTTAAAGACCACTGTTAATATACCAGCAATTTTATATATGAATTCTTTTAAAACATTTGTGTTTAATCCTAAGTCATGGTGATTTTTTGCTACCCAACTAACCAATTTTTTTCAAAATACCTCTTACTTTCTCTCAACTTGAGATAATATTTTAGACTTTTCCCTGTCAAAGAATTGCTGTGATAAATAATTTTCTTCTTGATTCTCTAGTGAACATAAGATGCTGTTTTCATGGGGTGAATGCTTATCTTGTGGAAGTCAATCCGAATTTTAATTTTAGGAGTATAGAGTTCAGCCTTGGTGTATACACATTGACAAATATTGCCTATTTGTGCTTGGAGTCCTTGATTGTTTACATTCAAGACATATATGTCTGAAAAAGGATACAGCAAAACAGGAGGCAATTTTTTTTCTTTTTTTCATATTTTTTTTTTAAGATATGTGAGTAAAATGCAATGTTACATAAATGCTGTTAGGAATTTAAATGCTGATGATTTATGTCACAGGTCCGCCCCTGATGTAAACTGACTGTGAGGAGTCAAAGCTACTCTAGAAATCAGTGAGGACTGGGAAGTTCTGCATATATTCTATTCTTTAAGACCACTAAAACTGTTGAAAAAGCAAAGACAGTGTATTCAGTGAGTGAAGTATTTTGAAAAGAAAGAATAATATAATCACAATCTAAATTAAGCTTAAATTTTGCATTTTGCCCTTTACGCACAGTTATTATCAAGCAGCAAGCTGTGCAAAATATGGAAACAAGTTAGTAATATACCAGCAAATAGCCTACAAAATAAAATGAGTAATTATAGGATGTACTTCAAAACAGAAAATAGGGTTATTTTAAAGTAATACTTGACACTGAATATTTGTAAGACCATGCAAAATAGAAGATTAGTCAAGAGGAATTCTAGTAAATCAGCTTATTATAAAAGACAAAGGAAAGAGTTTGCTTGGAAATGAGGAAGAAATGTTCATATGTGCAAGAATTCTATTGCAAGGAAACACAGGAATCAGGAGATCTGTATAATCTATGCATCATTCAGCACAGAGTCTAGTACAAAAAAGAAAGAATCATTAATTTAAGCATTTAGGGAAAATGCTAGGGTTTGTATTTGATTTTGCCTTGTGTTTCTCAATCCAGGACTCCACCATCTCCTGCCCAAACTGCATACCATTAGCAATTCTGTATTCTAATCTCTCCCTTGCTACTTAAAATTATCACTCCTTTATTTCAAATACATCTTCTTATCCTCTGCTCTGCTATCTGGCTTTATTACCCTCGACCCCTTCTTGCCTCTACTGCAGGCAGCTTGACATTTTTACATCAGCTAATCCTCACTTTTGCGCCCTTCCCTTCTCCTCCCCCACCCTGTATTTGCTTCCCTTTCCTCTTTTGGTGTATTCAGAGCTGCAGAGAGCTTTTCAGCAGATATTCAAACCCCTGGAGAAATTCAAAGAGATTGAAACACAGCACAAGAGCTAGGGGTGTTTTCTTTTGGACTACCAAAAGCATAAGGTAACATTCAGAATGCGGTCACTGTACCATGATCTCATTTTGAATTGGATTTGCTTATGGGGCACAGGAAACCTGGTAGGGAGAGCATATTGTTTTGGTAGCTAATATTACATCAACAAACTGTGAAAAATAAGCATTTCCTTTCATTTCCTAATTTATAAATTCATGTATCAGGAGTTTAAAAGAATTATGAGAAGAAAATAAAACAATGGCTTAAATTAGGCATGAACACTAGCTTAAGCTAGGCATGGACTGGACTTAGAACAGTCAAGTGTATAAGGCACATGTACACAGGCACCAAAACAAAATTAGATGTTTGTGAAAAGTATTTTGCAGGACAACGGAAAGGAATAGTGATGCTTTTTGTTCTAAGCAAAGCAAGAACGGATTGGCAGGAGAAAGCATGGCATGAGTGGGTACCTCAGAAACTTCTCTGCATGTAAGGTGCTACCAACATGCTTTTTAGGAAGAACGTGGCATTTTGGTATTTGCATTGATTTCTTTTTGTTGCTTCTTTACCAAATAAATGTATATTCTTTCCTATGGAAAAAAAATAGGTATTCCATGACACAAAGAGCCTATATAATGTAAAGAACAGGAAAACAAGATTTACTGGAAAGCTCTACCTGCTATCAATTAAATTTGAAAATACCATCATTAATTCTGCCCATCAGTAGCATTTTGACATAGGGTACTTCACAGGACTTTGCAGTGATTTTAAGGAGAAGTTAAACAGCCATTGGATTAACTTTTAAACTGGTAGTGTAAAACAAAGCAGGTTGTGAAATAAAATATGTCTAGGAGCAACAGAGTTAATGGTAAAATGTTCATGAACTTTGTTGGTAACCGAACTAGCGAGTAGAAGGAATTAAAAATCACAGAGAGAGAGCAAGAAATGCAAGAGTAGAGAGAAAAGCACTCTGATGAGCTTTAGATAAAGAGTAAAATTTGCAATAAATCTTTAGAGTGCCTGGGTGATCCTCAGCTTCAGTATGTGCAAAAAGAAACCTTGGCGGAGGGAAGACACTTGACCATAAAAATATTTGTTCCTGCCATTAAACATCATAATCATAAACCCAGAGTAAGTAGTAAGAGATAGGGTCAGATTCATGGGTTTTTTTGTGACAACACTTTTGCAAATCTTTTATGATTATTTTTGAAGTGAATATATAATTTCTGTTGAATCTATGGGTTGGTTCTAAGCATGCCAAGTTTTGGAATGGGTATTTTTGAAGCTTAATTAGAAAAGCTAATCAATATATTTTATTTTTATTTTGTTACATTAGAATTATATCTTAAATATGCATTTTAAGCTAGGTCTTTCTGTGTCATAAATTCTGCCACTCATTAGAAAGGTATTTTATGAAATTTTTCATTTGTGATTAAAAGTTGTATTATTGCTGTAAAGAAAATGATTCTGTGTAGCCATGAAGGCTGCAAAAAACAATCCAGCAAAATTCCTTTCTGCCTGAAATCAATAATAAAATAAGTTCATTTCATACAAACACACATCTAAAGCTTTCATGACAGTCTAAAAAATCTAAAAATGCCTGCAGAGGATATGAGTTTATTGAATTTTCTTACTTTACTGTTTCATAGACTCTCCCTTAACCAGATAGTATAATCTGATTGTATCAACCTAGAAGTATATAGGATTTTATTTTAATGTTAAAAAGGTCAATAGCTTTGGAACTTAAATTCTTTCTGTCTTCTATACTGCACTAGAATCTCAGCACTGAAGTATTACCAGATAACTTTAATAAAAGAGGTTGGATTTTATAAACTAAAATTTACTTATTCATTTCCTATATATACAGTTAAATTCTTCAGATGAATGCTTTCTAAGTATGTGGCAAAGCAATATATACTTTATTGAATGATGAAGGAAATTTATATTAATGTGGTTGATATAGAAATAAAATTTCTTCCAAAGCATTTTTGCTGTATAACTGTTATTGAATATTACATCTTTTTATTACCTCAGATGCTATTCCAACATTTTAGTGCTTTATTCCAGCTCTGAAAATGTTACAGTTTTACCAAAGACATGTTCTGCTAAGTTCTTCATTGAAGCACTTTTGGTTTGGAATTTGAGTTAGATTTTAAAATTTGGTGACAGATATACCATTTGCTGAGCCATGTCAAGGCTTTCAGTTGCTCTGCAGAATAAATTAATTTTGAAAAATTTTTTAGACTTCCATGAAACTTCTGAAAATCTGGATCACATTAGACATAAAGGCTTAGGCATTTTCAGCACCATAGACGAAGTTTGCAATCATTTTCTATAGTACAAATGGGCTTATTTAGCACTCCTGTTATGGAAAAGATTCTACAATAATAATACTACTATTATAATACCATTTCTGTAATAATAGCACTTCTGTTATAAAACACCATTATTATAGAAATGCTATTATAAGACAAGCTCTGTTATTTAGAATTGCTTCTGCAATAAAAGTGCTAAAAAGTATGCTTGTATTACAGAAAATTATTGCAAATTTTTCTTGCCTGGCAGTGAAATTTTTCATTCTGAATCTTGTCTGTCGCTGTTGGAAAGCCATTCTCATGTGTACTCTGAAGCCTCTGTGAGTTACTCAACAGAGTGTATTTAAAATAGGGAATTACTGAATAGGCAAATGGAAAAAAGGCCAGTTGTCATTTATGCCATCTTCTATGTTCCTAATCTGCTGCTCACTTTTTGTCATAGACCACAACTCTTATGTGGAAAGTGTATGCAGGCTCATAGTGCAGGTTTTACTGCTGTGCATAAGGTAGAGGTGATGACATAAAAAAAATACATGGAGAAAAGGAGCAAATGCTTTTGTTTCATCTTGGTAATTTTCCCAATTTTGGGCACAGTTTGCAAGAAACAGCTTCCATTTTTTTCATTTGACTCTTTACCATACTCTTATGCTCATAAAATTCAACAGGAAGTAGGTTCAACAGAAGTAAAATTCAGTCCATGAGAAAGACTTCTATTAAACACTTTGAACCAATTAACCATTAGGGCCAGAGGTCCTCAATAAGTACTCTGCCCAAGGACCAGCCTCTTCTGATCATCATTGTCCACTTACAACCCACTACCAGTGGGTGCATTCCAAAGCCATAAAAAATATCTGTCTTTTGGGAGGAAGGGAACAAAAGGAAGAGCAAAGGGAACAAAAGGAATCCTCTAATTCTACCCCTGATTCCCCCATACCCGGTGTTTTCTTTAAAAAAGTTTCTTTTCCACTACTATAGCTGTTCTAATGCGTTCCCCACTTCCTTCTGTGCAACCACCAATCCACCAGTGTTCCTGCACACAGAGCAGAAATTCTCATGGGTAAGGCATTTTAGAAAAAGATTAGGACAAATTTCTGAATTTAGGCCTCAGAGAGTCTTTGCCTATTGCCTTAATTTCAGTGTGAATGAGTTACCTATAATTATTTTGAAAATGCTTGGGTCACAGTGTGGGCTCTGTGGTAAGGACACAAAACAGTTAGTTCCCAGAAATTACTTTCATGTTCGCATACACTCTGACACAAGAAGTCTCTTGGTTTTTTTTACCATGCCCATGCAAAATTCAAAATACATTACATCTGTCTCATCCCCTGGACAAGGGTCATCTAGAAGGTAAATATTCAACATGAAGTCTATGGAACTGCATCAGTCAAATGCCAGAAGATGGATCCACCTTCTAGGTTTCTGATTTTTGTCATAGCTGTTGTCTGCTGAAAACAATGAGTCTCAGAACCTGAATTCATCTTTTTTTTTTTTTTCTTTCAGTTTTCAGTTCCTGTACCAAGGAAATATCATTACAGTAATTGTTCCTCTACCCATAATTTCAGTGTAATAGTTACTTTTAAAAAACATGCAAATCTAGTCTTGAGTTTTGCCTTGCAGTTTTCCACGAATGTCATTTGGGCATGAATTGGAGCCATTAGACAGCAACAATATGACTATTATTGTGCTAAAACTTCTCCAGTAGCATAAGCATTAAGTCTTTCTCATTTAAAATTTGTCCTCACTCTCTGTCACTAATAAATACTTCTTAAAATTGCACCGTGAGTGTCATCAAACTAGAATTTTCAATTTCATTTTTTTCAGATCAGTTTTGTTATTTAGTGGAAGGAAAAAGAGCTAGTGATTTTTGATGCTCTTTTGCACTCCTGTAAGTTGCTAAAGGCTTTGTTTTTACACTGCTAAATACATTACTTAGTCCATAGAGTTTATTAGTGCCTCTGGGTACCATATTTTCTTGACAATAGCATACGCTTTTGTGCTTATTTGTATCTCCTAATGCTTAAGTGCTTGTGCTCTCTTTTGTGTGTTATTTTTCAGTTGATACTTACCAGTACTTGTATTGGGTAACATCTGCTGTTTTGGTTCTTTGTTGCAATAGCTCCCTTAAGACTTTTAGTTCAAAAAGTGAGTTTATTGTTAGCAGCTACAGTACTACAAAGACAATTTTGTGATAGCAGTGGAATGGTCCTTTTTTCTTGGTAGATCCAAGAAAAAGGCTCTTTCAAATAATTGCTTGCTCAAAAAGTTGAGTTTTTGGTAACTGAAATTTTAAAAGGAAGAAACTGACCCATAGCCTTAGGTGATAAAAACCAAACATGAGCAGTAAAAAAAAAAAAAAAAAAAAAAAATCAGGTATTTATTTTTAAAATCTATGCAGTGGAAATGTTGGCTACTTCTGGTATTTAAAAACAAAGCACTTATATTTTCTATTTCAAGCATACACTTTTCATTTAAAATGAAGCATAAACAAAAGAGATAGACAACCCCAGACCAAAATACTTATTTTTAGTCTTAAGAAAATTTGAATATTTGGGGGTTTCTGTTTTTCTGGAAAAAGAAGATCGATTCATGTAAGAACTTAAAGAATACAGTTGCATGTCTCAAAACACTGTCCCCCATAAGATAAGGCACCACAACAGAACTTGAGATAAGTGCAGACAGCAACAGGACAATGCTCATTGCAGGCCTGGTGAATCAGATCTGGGTAACGCATCCAGACAAAAATGTCCCCCATGGCAAACTGTGGGACAGGCTGTGAGTGCTTATGCACAGGCCAGCCCACGTTATGGGAACTGCACCTACACCCTGTGGATAGCCAGGACTGGGCACTATGGAAGTGGTACCTCCAGAAGAGCTACTCTGGGACCCAGCCCCACTGAAGGGCAGGGTGAAGGACCAGTGGGACACTGCAGTCCAATCCACATGGATTGGATTGCTTAGTTTCTCTCTCTCTCTCACTCTCTTTCTCTTTCTTCTCTCCTCCTATTTC
The DNA here is from genome assembly GCA_018697195.1 of Certhia americana. NCBI lineage: Eukaryota > Metazoa > Chordata > Aves > Passeriformes > Certhiidae > Certhia > Certhia americana. Next base: position 38,077,617 of record CM031859.1, read on the forward strand.
TTTCTATCTCTCTAGCTCACATTTACTCTTAAATAAAATCTGTACTACTGACTTCAGCACATGGTCTCATTTGCACCTTAATTCAGGGAGAAGCATCCATTATAAGTGGGTCATACCAATTGGTCAGAATAAAATTTTCCATTGTTGTTTGTTTATCTTTCTACTCTAATCCAAATTAAATAAGCCCTTTTTTTTCTGACTACATTTAGTGAAGCCCTGGTTATGACTGTGCCTCGGATATGGCATCTGTATGGCACTATGACCATGTCCCCGTAGTTCTCAAGTGTAAAAATTAAAGTGTTTTTTGTTTTCATCCTCATTCATTTTCTAAGTTATTGTTTCAAACCCAAGAAGTTCAGGCACTTCTGTACTAGAGGGTGCACTCTTCCAACACCTAAGCCTCAAGGTGGTTCAGAGAGATTTCCTGTCAGAACAGCTTAACTCTGGAAGTGCCTGCATTCAACTGGTCAGTTTATGCCGCCTTAAGGTTTAATTGCTTCTCATGATAACTTTGGCAGGTCAAACACATGACATAAGTTTCCAGATTCTCTACTTTCCCATGAATAGCAAGGTAGGTAGATATTTCTTTACTAAAGGTTTTGAAAACTCATTTCTAAACCTGCAAGGTCTCTGCTGGATTAGGTCTTAAAAATATGTCCAGAGCACAGATATGAAGAGGGAACAACAATTGCCTGCTTCTACTTAAAAGAATGGTGGTAGCAGCCATAGTGTTGCTATCCACCTTTTTCATGACAGCCTAGTAACTTCAACGTACACAGGTGAAATAGAGCTGGTTTTTTTCCCTTTTCTGCTGACAGGTTTAAAACTGAAATATTTTACTTCACAGGAGGGTGTGTGGTTTAGCAGGCTGCTTGGCAGTTTGGGTGATATGCTCCACCCTCAGATAGTATTTTAAACTTGAGCACAAATAATGTACTAGCACAACCATGGAGTTCTAAACAGGTTTGCTTGTTGCCTGTCCCATTTGGTCTCCTTCTTAAGCAACTAAGAAACCAGAAGCTTTTGATAAGTGTTTCACCAACCCACCAATATTTATGGCTTTTGACACCTTAGTTTGGTGTACAAATAGGTTCTTAAAGTGAGAAGAAACATGGAGGATTTGAAAAAAAGAGATAAATAAGACTTCTATTTTGAAAAGTAATTTTTTTTAGGGAAGCTGAGCTATTACAAACGACTTTGGTAAATGACAGAATGCATAATTTTATCTCGCCTCTGTTGTGTTAAAGGGAAACTATGCATAGGATAAGCATAAAAACAAGACTTGTTTTCAAAAGAAGCTAGTCAACCACCATAAGTTGGTGCCAATGATCATAGAGTATTGACAGGATCAGGTATCCAAAATTCAGCCTACCCACTGTTATAATATAATTTTTAGATAGGTTGCATAGCCCAGCATCCAGTTTAAAAGTGGAACAATTATTAACCTAGTGCCAGAGTAGCGGAATGCTCAGAGGAGTAAAATCAAGCAGGCCAGAGAGAGGACAAGCAGGTAACTGCCCTGATAACCATGACACAGGAGAATTTCATTAATGAATCTACCTTTTCACTATGTCATCCCCATCATTCTGTTTGTTCTATAGGGGCCCTGATAATTAACGGCAGCTTCTTATCCAGTGCTCTGCACAAGAAGAATTGTGTAGTCTCTTGCCATTCCCAGGGTACAGGGGTGTTTCTTTGGCTCTTAAGCAAAGGAGTTACTGCTGACTTTTCCACAAGAAAGTAAATTTTGGCTAGGGGTGCATAACTCTTTTAAGAAACCATAGTTTTCTTGTTATTGTTAAGATAACAGAGTCTGAAGGGAATGGGCGGACTTAATGAGGCTAAAATTAAATGTGTTCAAGTTCCTTAGATCCAGATTGTTCTACAATAGTCTTTTAAAGATCATCACTCTGGTCATATACTTCATGGCAAATTGTTGCAAGTCCTCCCTAGTAAAGTGTGGCCCAGTGTTAAACACTGTGTGAGATAGTCTACATCTAGCAAAAATACGTTTGCATAATGACCTGTTCAGCTGTGATGGAATCTAGTAATGCTATCTCAGGAAAATTTAAATCATAATCTAAAATTAATACATGCATCTTCCTAGTCAGTTTAAGTAAATCAAGGACTACTTTACTCCAGGGGACAATTTATTATGTCCTACCATATAGGTTTCTTTGGACTGTCAGAGCCTGTATTTTTGCACATGTGACAAAGCGTGGATAAATTCTCCAATGGCAATATTCAGGAGCAATATCAAACATGTCTAGTCTGTCTCTAGGATTTTTCAGTCCTTTGATTTATCTTTTAGTTACCTGTTTTAAAATATTTTTTCAGTAACATTGCCAAATCCCCATTTTGATAATTTGATGTTCCTGTATGAATTCAGGCCTTGATTATATTTTGGGGCTTAGAAAGTGCTGTTCTGGCTAGGCTGTACTACTAATAATCATATAGTCATCCTGAACTGCTGCAACCTACACTTTTTCTGTAATGGGACAGTTTTAAAAATCAGTTTGATAGTAACTCAAAGTTTGGATTTTATTCCAATGAAGTTTTATCAAATGCTCTAGAAAATAGTCATGCAGCAACCAAGTTTCCCTCAGCTTAATTAATTAGTAATTGGTTTGCAAATCATCAGTTTTTAATTTAAAAATAGTAGCCATACTTTCTGGGTGGTGCTTTACTAAGCCGATTTTGGGTCTTTGCTGCATTGTTTACAGTTGAAACTGGTCTTCTGTAAATAAAGACATGAATCTTTTTGTCATGGACTAAACACAACCCAAATTTCTTTGCATCGGACTTAGCTTTTGTCAGTGGCCATAGTGAGTAAAGTGCTGATTTACAATACTGACCATATTGCTTTATGAGAATTTTGCCAGTTCACATCTCTGACCAATCTGCAGTGAGCTTATTTTGCATTTTGATACTGAGTTTCCTTGGGTCTGCACCTCTGCACAGTAGTGAGTTTAAGATTTTAGTTCAATAACCTGGTCTTTTATTACAAAAAATAGAGTAAATGAAATGAAACAATAATGCCTGGGACCTTTTAGTCTAGGATTAGACATTTTACTATTTCATGTACTTAAATTTAAGGAAAAAAAATCCTCTGTTTTTCCAAAGAGTGCGTACAGCCTATTCTTTTAGTTAATTTTGTTCCTTCTGCATAGGTTGAGCTTTTATAGGAACCTGAACAGTGGACTTGTTAGATTTTCAGCCACTCTCTGTTCTTCTCAATACCTAAGAAGTCTTCAAACTTCCCTGTGTTTGTTTTGACTCCTTGACCCGTCAATAATGTCATGCTTTTGATGAAGAGAAGGCTTTGTATCTGCAAATTCCTGCTGCAATTTTCTTTAGCAGTTTACTGTCTACCTTCACCTCTGTTTTGCAGATATTTTGAATTATATTTTATTACCTCTTTTCTTTTCTTTTCTTTTCTTTTCTTTTCTTTTCTTTTCTTTTCTTTTCTTTTCTTTTCTTTTCTTTTCTTTTCTTTTCTTTTCTTTTCTTTTCTTTTCTTTTCTTTTCTTTTAATGCTGGTAACACTGTCTTTGACATCTCACTGACTCAGTGCTCTAATGCTCAGCTTAAAGTTAATAAATGTCCCATTTACTTTCACGTTGACAGTCTATTTATCTTCTGATGATGGGCAATACTGCCAGAAAAAAACACATCCAAGGAAGTCATGCTGCAGTTGGCCTCTCTGGCTGTGCTGTGCATACTTGACTGGTGCCTGCAAACTTTCATGCACTGATATTAACGAGTGCATGTCTTTAATCTTTTTTTCATCTGGCAGATATTGTGCTATTTTTCATAGACTGTGTAAGTCTGTGGTCTCTACCGAAGTGGCTTTGATTTTGTGCTATTATGCCTTAGGTATCTCTTCTGTAGTCTGGATTTTCAGTCTTATTTATACTTTAAAATACTGTCCATTTCCATAAGCATTATTCTGGAGGGAATGATTCCTGCTGCTTAACACATTCTGCTTATGATATCAGGTTAATCTGTGTCTCCCATCTATCCTAGTAAGCTACACAGAGTTGGGGCATGGACCTGAAAACTCCCCTTTGCTCATTCCTACTGTTAAATTGTGAGCATGGTCTCTGTCAGGTTTAACCCCACCTGTAGAAGGGTGAGTAGCCTGAGTCAAGCTCTGTTCTTAGTAAACAGTCTGCATGTGGCCTGTCTGGTTTTAGAGATAAAGTAGAGAAGCTGTATGGATGCAAGTCACACTGTGCCATTTGACCATAGGACAGAAAATCATCTGTGGTCCACTGTAATTCCTGGCCTAAAACTAGCCTTTGAGATCCTTTTCCATAATTTCTTCCCCTTGACAAATTTTATTAATAATCTGGTCTTTATCACAGACTGCATAAGTTAAGACTGAAAACATCTAAAAAAAGTGAAAATTCTTTAGGTAACTTTCTATGTAATATATCCCCCACAGAAGACAGGACCAAAATTTTTGCAATGTAGTTTCAGAGGTGGCTTCTTTTATCTGAGCTAGCTGAAAATTACTGAGCACATGAAATGCATTAAAATCTCCTGTTGCCAGTAATAGGGTTATTTTTTTGATGATATTATCTGACATGGGCAATTGACATTGATTGCAAATGCAGAATGAGACAATCTGATTCTCTTTGTCAGTTGTTTTCATTCAGTGACCTGTCAAAAACTGGACCTTCTTGACACAGTTTTAACTCAGTAACCTGTATTCTCTTCTCTAGAACTATTTCAAATTGTACCAGAGATCTTCAATTCTCCAGTTGTGCATTCTTCCACTAGCATTTAATCTTGTTTTGCAATTTCTATTTATAATATGGTGTTTGACAAAGGTCTCCAAGCACTGGGCAGGATAGTACTCAGTTATTGCAAATAATCTGCACAACAAAACTGTTCCCAAAGCTGAACCACTTAAAAGCTCAGATCCCAAATCGTGCTACCTGTCTGAAATGTTCTTTTTGTGAAGGGTTGTGTTTCAATCTGTAACTGATAAAATAATGAGGAAGGTATTGCGTTGCATTAAGTCATATTTCATTTCAGGAAGGCTGGGAAAAAAAATGGAAGCTTTCCACATCACTGCATCTGAACTGCAAATGGATCATCTATTTTAGTTCCTTACAAAATAAAACAGGAAAAATGGATTTAATAGGGATATTTCTTCTGTGAGTTCTCTTTCAGCAGTTACATTTGAGAAGTGAAATGTTATACTGAACCAAAATTTGCTTTAATTTGAAAATCTGTAAATACAGAGTACTTAGATGTTTCTAGGCTAGGAGTCTAGCTTTCCTAAATTCACTCTCTTGCCAACAGAGGGAGGCAGACATTTCCAGAGGAGAATTATTTTAAGTACTCTAGCTAACAATGCCATTTGAATTCACCATCCCAAACCAACATGGGTATTATTTAACTCAAGCAGTGCTTGCTACCTGTAAGGAAAGACATAATCTAATCCAACCTTCCAAAAGCAGCCTTCAAAGCTTCCAAACAGAAGATTCTAGAGACTAATCTACTTCCTTGGTTTTTCCTTTGGGATTAGCTTAGTTTTAGATATTTAGATGTCAAGATTGCATAGTCAATGACATGCTGGCTAAACATTGTTTAGAGTTCCAAATAGGAATTTCTATATTGATAGGAAAATCTGTATTGATTTCATTTTGTAGAGTGGGAGAATTTATTCCTTACAGCAAATTTTTTTCAAAAAACAAAAGCTAAATAACTACACTGCATTCTAAAATTTTTGTGACATATCTTATTAAAGACTGGGAGAAGCTAATGTTTTTGTTTGTTCTGTCTGAGTTGATCACAGCTCCCTGTGAAAATGTATGTTGTATTGGTCATTTCACGACTTGTTTTCTGGATGTTTTAATTTACCTGTGTGAGGAAGCACTTAAAAAAAAAAAAACACAAACAAAACCCTCCAAGCACCCTCCCCCATTATTATAGCAGAAGTGTCAAGAAATGCATTAGAATATAATTGTTATTGAGGCGTGATATAAAGATGTGTGACCATAATTTCACTTCCCTGGAGAGGGTTGGTCAGTTCACTGAAGTATGGAGGATATGGGTGATTCATCACCCCTTGCCAACATGCATGTGTTGTTATCAAAGCAAATAAAGTTTTATTGTATCTGGGGAGCAGAAGTTAGGACATGTAGTTGATAAGAGTTTCATATGTGGTTGTTGCTATGTGATTTATCTATAATTGCAAATATTTTATTGCTTTTCACCTCTATTTTAACTACAAATGATGTATTGTGAAATAAAAAAAACCCTAGTCTAGTCATTTATTTTATAATAAATTGCTTTCTGGGTTTTCTTTCATGGAAAATTTGTTTTTCTATTAGTATAGATAGATGTCTGAACTTTTTGTTGGTAGCTAAATTATCATACACTGTGATTCTGTTGCTTCTGCCAGTGCTGCAGCAACATCTGGTGGTATGGTGAAAGCTGATCATGTGAAGGCTTCCCATCTTCTGAATTTGGATAAGTTTTTGAAATGCCACCCTGCATCTCAGAAATGAGCTCTGCAGGGAGTTATGCAAAAGTTTTTCATTTTGCTCCTGATGCACTGCCATAGTCTAAAGTCATGTCAAAAGAAGTAAATTTGTGCTATGCTTTTTGACTTGAAACAGCTCTTCTGTTTAGAGATGTTCACAGAGGTGGTTTGATAAACTATGGTTAGCCCTGAGCTCTTTTCTCCCCCAATGAACAAGTCATGTAATCTTCAAGCAGTTTGAACTAGTATAATGGAGAAACACTTAAGGAAAAACAGTTGTGCTGCCATACCCATGTTCTCTTCCTTGACATTTTACATGATCCAGTCTTTCAAAGCTGTGTGTAACCTCAGAGACCACTGTGACTCATCTTTTATGGTTAATAAATAATTGAAAAATTATTACATCCCAAAGTTGCTTTATGATAGATCTACATTTTTTAAACACTTTTAAAAAAAATGCTTCTCTTCTAGAAAAGCTAGCAAATTATTCAAATTATTTTAATGATTGTGAAAAATTTTGAAATTAAGTGTCTAAATCATTGCTTACTATGGAGCAATGTATCTCTTTAATTCAAAGTTTGTTTGATTAAAATACTTGTATATATGATTCAAATAGTAAATGGAATGCTATGAATATGCCAGAGAGTATAAAATCCTACCATGAAATATTTTCATGATGAGTTCTTATTTTAAATTCAGGTTTACTTATCGTCATGAAAATTCACACATAAAACATATTTTGAATTCATTACATAACTGCCTCCAGTTTTTATACCAACAAAATTCACTGATTTCAGTGGAATTACTCCAGGCTTATACTGGTTTAATTGAAGAAAGAATAAGTCTTTTAGACTTCCAACAGTAAATAAAAATTAAAAATGAAGCAGTAAATTGCAATGTAATTAGAAGAATAAATGGAAATGGTTTTAGTGTGTTGTAAACAGTGCTGAGCATACTCAAGGTCCATAACTTTTTCAAGGGAATAATTCGATGGAGCCACTAAAAGTTAATGTGTACCTCTTGTCTTGATTACTGAGGACTTACATATAAAAGAAATTTTATGAAATGTGAAGGAAGTCAACCAACAATGTGAGACAAACAGGAGATGTACAAGCCATTGGCTGCACTTCTGCAAGCAGCCAAGCAAGGCTAAAAGCTCTCAGCAGCAGAATTTCCTTCCTCCACTTCCACAGCTTTTACTTGTGGTAAGGTGGCCTCTGTCTCCTTTTGTTGTTGTAAGCACTGATGCTTGCTGAACCTTGAATCGAGGCAATTCAATTTACTAACACTGGAGAGAACCATCAAGTTTGTTTTGTTTCTGGTTTAGTTTTACTTATGTCAGTGTTAGTTCCCCGAGAAGTCTGGTAGTCAAATGATCAGTGGTGCTGTCTCACTTCTGTGCCAAAATGCTTTCCAGTACTTTCCAGTCCAGCAGGAGAAGGTACTGGAATATGGTTGCCCTATATAGAGCAACCTGGTTTCTTGTCTGTTTGTGAAGTGACAGCTTTTGCTGAGTTTTGGCTGGTAGTACCTTGCTGCTGTCTAGTGATGAGAAGATATCAGCAAAAGTGAGTAGGTTTTGTCTCTCTTAGACCAAAAGTATCACTGACCTCTTGCCTCTCTCCGTATTATATTAGCACCTTACTCTTTAGCCATAAATATGGATTTAAGCTAGTTTTCCTCATTTCTTATTTTAAATAAATATTTTTTAACAATAAGTAGGTAAGTGGAATGACAGTGGACAAGTAAAAGCACTGTGATCCCAGACTTTTAGTAGCCAGAAAACATGCACTTAGCTGTGCCCAGTGAGCCCAGACCTTCACAGTTTGTCCAGAAGCACTTGCAATCCATCTCTAGCACTTTCTTGTGCCTTGGTAGGGCCACAGGTCCTGCCACTGATTTCTCATGTTTGCTGTCACACTTTTCAGATAATTAAAAGGCCAAGATATTAAGCACCTGGCTGCATTGTATATCCTGGCATTGTTATTTCTCAAAGTGTGGTGTTGGCACCTGGGCTGGCTTTTCCTAGGCTGGCAGAGTTTCTTTGCCCAGGCTGCATGCTGTGTCTTATTTGTGCAGCTCTTAACTTCAGAACACAGTGCACAAGTAGAACCAAGAGATATTTTGTGTTTTAAGTGTGTCCAGTCATTCAGGTTCTGTTCACCATGAGTTTTACACCTGGTGATGGAATTATGAGAATCAGAGGAGTTTAAATGCTTTTAACATTACACAATGACAAAGTTTATTATGTATTCATGTGGTGCTACTTTGTTGTTTTTGTTTTTTATATGTCTCAGCACTTCATAACATGCCTGAGTATTCTCCTCAATACCTTCTATGACATAAAATGTGTCATAAGAAGGATACTGGTTACCGAGATACAGAGCTTCAAAAACCTGAAATTTCAATCCTTTCAGTGCTTCAGAGTTGGGGTATGACCATGAACAAGTTGTTCTCTGTATGCCCCAGTTTTCCTTTCTGAAAGGAGAATAAGTTGAAGCAGAAATGTAATATTTTTTAGTACCATGAAATGTGTTTTTTCCCCTGTGTATGTTAAGAATAGTCATAATAATCATTAGTTATCAAACTAGGAAATGGAAAGCATCTTCAGACTTCTTAAGAAGTTCATATGAATTCATTACATACAGAAATTTCTTACAGAACTGCATCCAGTTTCACTAATTTATATTAGACAAAGGTCTGTTATTGCATTTCTTGGAGTCATCAAAGGGACATTAGCTATTAGCTAGCATGTGAACTAAAGAAGCTTTACTAGAAAACCTGATATACTTGAAGGAGGTCCCAGTAAGACACTACTGTAAGAAGTGTCATAGAATCATGGGATGGTTTGGGTCAGAAGGGACCTTAAAGATCATCTAGTTCCAAAAATCCTGTCTTGAGCAGAGACACCTTCCACTAGATCAGGTTGCTCACAGCTCCATTCACCCTGGCCTTGAACACTTCCAGAGATGGGGTATCCACAGCTTCTTTGGCCAGTGCCTCACCACTCTGACAGAGAAGAATTTTTTCCTAGTATCTAATCTAGACCTTCTCTTTTTTCTTTTTCAGTTTGAAGTCATTCTCCCTTGTACTGTCACTACATGTCTTTGTAAAATGTCCCTCTCCATTTTTTTGGTAGGATCCCTTCGGGTACTGGAAGGTTGGCATGAGGTCACTTCAAAGCCTTCTCTTTCCCAAGCTGAACAGACCCAATTCTCTCAGCCTTTCCTCACAGGAGAGGTGGCCCATCCCTCTAATCATGATCACAGTTCTGTTTTGGACTCCATAAAAAGGTTGATGTCCTTGCTGTGCTGGAGAGCCCAGAGCTGGATGAAGCACTCCAAGTGAAGTCTCATAGCAGAGCAAAGGGGCAGAATCCCCTCCCTTTCCCTGCTGGCCACGCTGCTTTGGATGCAGCCCAGGACACATTTGGCTTTCCAGACTGTGAGTGCACATTGCTGGCTTATGTCTAGCCTCTCATGCCCCAGCATTCCCAAGCCCTTCTCACAGGGCTGCTCTCCATCTCCTCATCCCCTAACCTGTGTTGGTACCAGGGGCTGCCCTGACCCAGGTGCAGCACCTTGTGCTTGGTCTTGTTAAATCTCATGAGATTCATGTGGATCTGTTTCTTGACCTTGTTCAGGTCCCTCTGGATTGCATCATACCCTTCAGGTATGTCAGGCACACCACTGAATTGGTGTCATCTGCAAATTTGTTGAGGGTTCACTTGATCCTTCTATGTCATTAATGAAGATACTAAATATCACTGATTCCAATATGGACTTTTGAGGGACACAACTTCTCACTGATTCCATTTGGTTTCTGAACCATTAATCACAACTGTATGAATGTGACTCCAACCACTTTCTGATCCATCTAACAGTTCACTCATCAAATCCATCTGTCACCAATTTAGAGAGAAGGATATTGTGGAGGACCACGTCAAAGAGTCCTTTCTCTAGATCCTTCTGTCTCTCAAAGCTTTCCTCTCTCTAGATTCTCCTTCAAAGAGGAGTTGTGTTGGGAAACAGTGTTGAGGGAAAGGGATTCTAGCATAAAAAAAAACAAAATTGGAACACTGGATTATAATTAATATTTTATAAATAGAACTTTGTGATACAGAGGAATTTGCTTATTAAAGATTAAATTTTTGAAGTATTTGCCACTGTACTCTCAATTCTATAGTTGATATTTTGTTTTTACTGCTTTTTACTTAACAGTTCTAATATTGTAATAATTTTAAATTTTTCATGGCTTCACATATTCTAGCTGATCTTTCTATAACTGTAAAAAGGTAGCATGTGGAGGGAAAGGGGGATTGTTTCAAGACAGTTGGATGAAATACTTCCACTGTGCTGGAGATTTACTATGTCATGATCAACAAAAAATTATTCCTTTCCGCTGTTGATAAGGTCTGACAAGAGTAGGGTTGGTATGATTCATTGTTCCCTTTGGAGTTGCCAACAAAATCTAGAGCTATTAGGCATTCTAATGTTTAATATTTGAGAGGTGTCTCTAAGAGCATATTCTGGGCCTTTTGCAGACTGAGACAAGTAACAAACCAAACGTATGGTGCTGTTAACATTGGAAAAGGTGTGTCAGAGTTGAAATCCATAGAATTTCTAGTTCTACTGCTCCTTAAAAGGGCATTGTATATATATTTATCTAGCCTTTGAAGGTAAACATGTCTCAAAATAGAAAGTCAGACATCTCTGAGTTGGAATGAAAATGATTTTATTTTGGTATGGTATCTTTTTACCAGGATTACAGATACCCATATTGTATATGACTCAGAAGATCTATGGTGATGATTTTCCAAGGTAAGGAAAAATTGGTGTGCTTCATTCAAGGAAAATAATTTAAATGACATCTTTTCTCAATAAACAATGGCAAGGCAGGGCAGTGGTCTGTCTTCTCTCAATCTAACTTTTTAAATTCAGTTTTTTTGTACTCTGCAGGAAGTGTTTTATATTTGAAATATATGTATTTTTTCCTGAAAAAGTTAGGTTTGTTCACAAAAATAGAAGCTGACATGAGAAGCTAACAGGTAAAGATAAAGATTTTGATCTGGAAAGTTTGGATTTCTGCTGTAGTGTGAAGTGTGATCTTATCTAGGAAACCAGAAAACTTTTAGTAAAACCAGTGCAGATTCAAAAAAGACAGAAGGTATTTAGATACCCAGGCCTGAAGTGAATTTAAATACACAAATCCAATACTGAAAATCCACAGTTAGCTGCTATCTAACTACTGGATTAAGTAGGAAGGTTTGGGCTTCTTATTTAAGTTAAAATGTCCTGCCTACATAGAATTGCACTAGTGAGCTTTTTCAGGACTATCCCAATGCTGACCATGTTGAAACTGGGAGTCTACATCAGTTGCAAGCCAGGTGATGCTCAAGAACAATTGGGTTCAGTATATAATTTTAAGAAACTAAATCAATTGGCAGTGTGAACATGTACCTCACACAAGGTAACTCCTGTATGCTCCTATTAAAATGTGGCTTTTGAATTATTATCAAAATCCTAAAATAAGTCAGTAGATGAAAAATTTACCATTTTATAGAATGAAATGTTTTTAAAAAAATTGTTGAATACCTTTAACTCGGACTTCGTTCCTTTCTTTAGCTGAACAGGTTCAAGTCTTTTACACTGGTAGATGCAAGGCTACTCTGGATGGAAATTGTGCTCTCCACTCTTGCTGTTGGAACTGCCAAAACTGAGATTTGCTGTGTAAATGACAGACATCTCCAGTCTGAGGGGTGAGAACACAGCAATAAAGTTTAAGATTCTAGTCTCTGGCAGAAAGAGGTACTGCCTGAGTTCCTGAGTTAGGAGGATTGAGAATATAGGTAAAGGGCTGGTCTTTTCTCCCTAAATGCATTGTAGGTGGTTGCTTGTGGAAATAATAATTTTATGTAGCTCACAGCTCAGGGCCTCACTGGATTTTTCTAAAATTTTCCCCATGTACTACTTAACGAACTGGGAACTGAATAAGAGATTTTTGATTTCACTCCAAGAATCAGAAACATAAAAATTATCTCAGTTTGGCAGCTAACTTTTAAACTCTGACATTTCTTCCTGGTCATGGTCTTGTTGCTTGCTGATGGATAGCATCAAACTTAAAAATGCCAGAGTGACAGATATTTTTTGAGGATTATATGCTTTTCTTGGATAGTGACACAATCTGCTGAAAAGAGCAACAGAGACCCCAAGATTTAAATCCTGACCTGAATATTTTTCAAGGCCCATCTTTAAATTAGCATGGTTGCTGAATACAACATGACTGTTTTGTTTGTACAACACTTCACATAACATAGCTTGTCGGTGCTTGCAGGTCACACAAATATCCACAAAGTACTGTAGTACAACGTACCCATGCTACTTATCCATGAATTATTTAACCTGCAGCTCTTTAGTACAGTCATTCTTGGCTTGTATTATCTGTGGCCTTTCCTGAGCAGAGGCTATTAGTAATATTGAATGTAACCCAAGAGTATTCTAGCACTCGGATATTGGTTGTTCCTTTCTGAGACTTCCTAGTATAGATATAGTGAGTTTATTTTATTTAAGTTAATAATTGTTATTTTATGGTGTTTTAATACATGGTGTGAATTCTCAGAATTTATTCTATTAACTTGATAGAAGGTATTGTTTAGGTTTTTTGGAGTGCTATATATGCACTGTGTATTTTTGCTCAGTTGCTACTTTTCTTTTTCCTTTTATTGGTTCTAAAAATGGTGTGTGTTGGTTCTGATCCTGCACAGTTTGCTATTTGTTACCTGTCTGCAAGGGAAGGGGTGAATGTTGTCACTTGCTTGTGGACATGGCTTGAGCAAATGCCATGAGATATTACAGAAAGATTTGTAACACTTAAATACTTTATTACTTACAATGTGGTATTTTTACAACCAGATATCAGTTATAATACCCTTTTCTGTGCCCATCTGTAAATGGGAATGAGAAGCAGTAATTAGTAAAGAGGCTTTTAATAAAAGAGGAAAAAAAGAAAAAAGATCAGAAGTGGCTTTCACAAATAATAGATGTTTTTTCTGCTTCAATTAAAAAAAAAAAATTCCAATGAGATAGCTTTCTTTAGGCAGGAAGCATTCTGCATCAAGAAATATTGGCTGAGAAATGAAGAGATGGAGTGAATTAAAAGCCTCCAAGTCAAGAAATCCTTCAAAGCAGACTTTTAACCACCACATACCTACACAGACATGCACACCTTAACTCATACAAACTATCTCACCAATTCAGTATTACCCGGGAAGCTGTGGCTTGTGAGAAATAGTGAGCTAAGAGCAAGAATTCAGTGCTACAAACCCCATGTTTTACCTGGCTTTACTAGAGAGGGTAAATCAATTTATAGGTTGCTAAAAACCTCTCTTGTGAAGACATACAGTGTTATGAAAAATTATAGCATTTTTAAAGGTGAAAGTTTCTTGAGTGTAAAGGGAAGGAGACCTTGTGAGTATCATTTTGAGACAAGCAGTCACTGAGCATCAGCCCATTAATATCAGATTTTTGCATTAAAGGCTTTAAATGACTGCTTCAAATCAGGCCATGAGAAAAACTATAGTTCCACACAAGGGCCTTCAGCCACTAAATTATGCATTTTAAAAATTATTGTTCAATAAAGGCAGCAAAGTTGCATGGTCTATGAGGAGAGTTTATATAGTTTTAAGTAGTAATGTAAGGATACAGGACTTCCCTCTGCTTTTTCAGATTTGCCAATGTGGCTATCGTTACTGACAGCTTGACGTGATGTTAGTTATTTAAAGTGTCAGATGAGAGTGTCTGATGCCATGGTACTGCAGTGCTCACATTTGTTGGAAAATTAGATGGTTATTTTTTTTAAAAAAAGGCCTAAACCCCCCCAACAACCCAGCTGCTTAAGTCTCTGACTGCTTAGGGTTTTTTTTCTGTGCTGAGTGTATAATTTGAGTGAGCAGTAGTGAACATGCCTGAGGTGTTAAGAGAATGATGCGTTTTCTGTAGGCATGAATACACTTAAATAAAACAGGAACACCTTCCTGTCATTTGTTGTCTTCCAGAAAGAATTTTTAAAAGGAAATGGAAACCAATTAGCCCGGAAGTTTAACCTCTTTTAGCTTAGCTTCTTTTATGGAAGCTTTTTAACCTTTTAAATAAATCATTTTCTTTCTTTTCTCCCCTCCCCTCTGAATCTGTTAGCAGCATTTCTCATGCTGGGCCCAAGGAGCAGGCTGCTTAAATTCAAGAATGATTTTGAGGGGATAAAGTGTACAAGATTTTGAATTCTTGCCATAAGTCCCTGGCAGACAGCCAGGAAACCTCAGAGGAATAGGACTAATGAAGGGAGGGTAAAGGAGATCTGGAGTGTGTGGCTGGTAATGCAGTATTCATTTAATTGGGAGCAGGTATCGGTGCAAACTTCTCCATTTTAATTGGAAAGAGAAGGAGGGTGTTAAAGAAGATGGAGAAAAATAAGAATGCATAAAGTTTTCAAGCCGAGAAGCCAAAGGCAGGCCTGTGTATGGCAGAGAAAGAACTCAATTTAGGGCAATTTGCTCTGCAAGCTGGGCTGCAATCTCCCCTGGGGATAGGGATGAGGAAGAAAATGAAACCAAAAGAGAACTTGATAAAATCACCTAGCACAGACAATCTCAGTAGAATAGGTTTTACTGAGTTAAATCTGCCCCAATCAATGTGATTCTTTTCATATAAGTTACAAATAAAAAGCCACAAGATTACAATAAAAATCGAGGATGTACTGCTGCTGATGTAGCACATGGGAGTCTTAAGGACTTGTTGTGGAATACAGGTTTTTTGCAACCATCGTGTTTGGTTTTTGCTTTGTTTCCTAGCTCAGAGGGAAAAGCCCCTCATTTCTGCCTCCTCCCTAACCTTTTATTATCTTTAAACTAAGGTTAGTGGTAATGTGTGAACCTTACAGAGCATAATTTCCAATGCTCTGCAAAGCTGAATGTGCTTTAGTCCTGACAGTTGTTAAACCCACAGATTTTTCAGATACTCTTTTTTTGCCTTTATAGACAACAGAAGTTAAAATAAGGAAAAGATGTTTCTCACCCATTCCACATTTTTCCACCCATTCCCACAGCTGGGCACACAGAAAAATGAGAGTAAGTGCCTGCATTTTCATGGCGCATAGGAAAGACTTTATGTTGTAGTTTCTATACTATAGGTATGCAGTGTCTTTCTCAGTACATATACTTGGTGTATCAAGTGCTAAACAACTATTCATTCTACATCTGAGGACTAGCCTGAGTGGATTTTCCTTTTATTCTCAGTAGAGTTCTAACCTAAATATTTGGCGTTTAATGACCTCCTGGGAAATGGCACTGTTATGAATGGTGAGTATCTGAGGTGGACAGCTTGTTCTTTTGTTTGCACTGTCACACAGCTGAGAAAGATGAGGTTATTCCTGCAGGGTCCTCAATTGTGTGGGGAGGTTTGTACTAGAAGTGAGATAATGCGAGATATGCAGCTCTGAGGGTCTGGAAGAAAGAGCAAAAAATGGGGTAGGAAAAATGCAGAACTAGGCAACAAGATGATGACTTGTAGTTGCAAAGGATCAGCTGAGATCTGTAGCTGAAAAGTGCTTTTCTTTGTCATGATGCTGCAGCACTAATTTTATCTCATTAATTCTTTACTGGCAAAGAGAAAAGTAGGAAGAGTATAAACGGGAATAACATTGCTACCTGAAATGTGCACAGTTCCTGGAATACGTGGGTATTTCTGGTTTTAGTTTTGTTTCCTGAGGATGCTTTCTATTAGCCTGCTGGTAAATGGTTTGTCCAGCCACAGGACATTCTGATGAAAATCTGGAAACCTTGAGGTTCCTACAAGTTTTGTGAAAACAGTTGGCTAAGTAGAGAAAAACACTCAACCTGAACATCTCTGTTGAGATGATTACAGCTCACTCCTACTTCTGGAGGCAATGGTTAGTGAGAGCCAGTCCACAGAAGCCAACCTCTATGGACAGCAGGACAGTGCGAAGAGGAGGTGCTGATAGCAAAGAGATGGCACCAGGCAGAAAAAAGCTGGGATGGGGACTTACCTCTGCCTTGAGGACAGGGATGTTGAGGAGACACTGGATGCTCCAGTGTAGCTCCTGAAGCTTCTTCACTGTCAACACTGTGAAACTTCATAGACAACATGCTTGGCCGTGCTTCCCTTGAGATGCCTTATGCACTGATTTCCAAAGCCATCTTTTGCCTGTGTTTCTGTATCGGTATGAATATGTGCATGCAATTTTGAGCTGTGGCTGAATAGGATAAGGAGATTTTGTCACAACAATGGAGAGTGACAATGGAATTAGGGGGATTTTCTAAAGAAAAAAAAAGCATTTTTGTGTCTAGTATATGTATATGGTTATGAAAGCTTAAAAGATCAAATGGAAACAAAGCATTTGTGTTCCTTATGCATGAATTTCACATTGGTCCATCCAAATATATGCAGAGAACTTACATGTAGAAATTTATATGATGGTGCAGATAAAACAGTGTATTTTAGTACTAAAAAGGCTAAATTCTAACTGAGTGTAATGTTCTTGTTGAAGTATGTGTCCACAAATATGTGTCAATAGCATGTGGGTGTATATATTTTAGTTTTATATAAATAAATTTTATATTGCATTCAAACATTATTTCCTATCTATTTAAAAGAAATAAGGCAATAGGAGCACTAAGTTTTACATAGGAATCTCAGCCCCTGCATTATCCTGTGACATTTGCAGGGACATTTAAGAGAACTAATATATCATATCCAGCAAAAAAAGACTATTTAAAGTTACAGTAGAAAGACGGGAAGAAAATGCTGCATTCTGTTAGTGATGATAGAAGCAATGGTGCAAGTGAATGTATTCCTTTCTGATCATATTACTTAAAAATTCACAATCATCTGTGATAGTAAGCTAGATTCTGATTTTGTGTAATGACTACAGGACTGTCAGACATAGCTACGTTTATATGATCTGACATGCTGTCTTTTATTTTAAACACTGCACTTAATGAAAAGACCGGGAGCAAAATTCTTGTCTGGGAGACAGCAAAGAAACTTAGCTCAAGTCTCATTTCACTGGTGTAAGTGAAAGGAAAATTTGACCCAAGGCTTCCTAAGTAGTAATTATAGAAAATTATTTTGACACAAGGTAAAAGATAGTCATACAGTTGCATTTTTCAGCTTATGTGGAAGGTTTTAAACTAATTGGAATTTATTGAGAGACAAATCCTGAAATTCCTTCCATGCTTTTCTTTTACATTAACAGACTGTAAAGTTCACTAACTGCACACTTCCACCCCAGATATTAAAAAAGAGTAAAATATTTTGTAGCTGCAAAGAGCATTAACACCTTTAGTTCTGTGAATCCAAGAGTGACTTTGAAGATTAATTTGGTGTCTGCTTAGTTGTGAGATGAGATACTGGTAGTGGAAACTATAACTTTTTTCTTTTTATTCAGATTTCAGTCATTTGGTCCTGTTTTGTTCTGCCTCAAACATATCCATTTAGTTTAACAGCACAAAATATGATCCATAATTACAGAAAGACCTCTTCTGCTCTTTTTCTCTTATATTAACATCTTGTTCAGCTTTTAAATCTCCCTCTGATTTGTTGTACTATTCATTGATTGTTCTCACCTTCCAAATGAGGAAACTTAAAGGATTCCTTCTTTATATCAACAGCATGTATTTCAGATTTCTTAAGTCGGTTTCTGAATTAGTAGAAATTGTCTCCTGCTGAGTATAAGGTGCTTTATCAACTCACATATCATTCCGCTAAGTGATAGGAATGATACCACTTTTGTCTTAACACTACTACCATCCAGCACAGGATTTGTTAGCTATATTTACCGGTTTTAAAAAAATTTGCTTTTTATATAACTGTACATATGATTGCAGTGACATTCAAATGATTGCCTTTCCTGTGGGTGATTCTCCATATGTATTTTCCTGTGGTGGGTGTGAATGAGCCTGTTTGCTTTGGCATTACCCATCTGGTGCATCTGTGTCCATGCCTGTGCAATGGACAGAACACGCAGCAAAATAGGGATACATGGTAAATGCACCTTGGGTTCAAACCATGTCCTACTCTTTCTTAGTCTTGCATTTATTCTGTAAAACTTTTACTGGATTGTTTTGAATATTATTTTGTCTATGACTCTTTTGCTATTATTTTTTAACTTTTTATCTTATTCATGGCTTCCTTGGTGGATTTCTTAAACTGCTTCATAAATGGTGGCAAGTTATACCTTTAACAAATGGTCACACTAGAAGTCTTTATTGTCTCAGAGAGAAGCCTCTCAGTAGATGCTTGGGGATATGAATTCTGTTAAGTGAGGCAGAAGAGGTAAATCTGTGAGATCTGTCTCAGATCTGAGTAGCTTTGAGCATCTGGGTGGTGTCCAACCCAGCCTTTTCTTCCAGCCAGAAAAAAGGGTGTCTTACAGCTCAGTGACTGTGTTAAGAGATCAAGCCCCTATGCACAGCCTTGCAAAAACTGTTTCTCTAATGTTGTACTACTATTCTTTGCATTCTTTGAAATTCCATCCTCAAGGGGATGAAAAGTACTGAGAGTCTCATGAAACCTGCTTTTGAATTTCTTTCTGTGATGAGAAGACAGAGGACAAGAAAAGCCTGGGCCTTTTTACTTCACCAAATAAATGTTTAGTTGCTTTGAATTTTCAAAATACAGATTTTTTGTGTTGCATTGTCTTCCATTTCTAGAATATCCTGTGCTTCGTGGTAGGAACTGCTTATACTGCATGAAGCCCAGATATTTCTCCTGATTTGCCACCAATTTTATCAGTACCTTCAGTCACAGTTAGCTGGTGGTGGGAAGTTACTCTGACAGCTTTGCCCACACCTTTTTTATTTCTGTTAAGATGTGTAAGTCTACATTTCACCTCTCTCCCAGTGTCCTGTTAGGCTATTTTCCTTTTTTTCACTTGGAATTTATTCCTTCAGCTACTTAGGCAACTTACTAGCTGCTGGCAAACGATGTATCAGAGCTCATACAAATTGCAATTTTCCTTTGATTGGTAACAAGATGAGTAGCACAGACTGGTGTTCTTCCTCCTTCATATTTTGATTTGGCACTTCAGGCAGGATGCTTATCCATATACGTCAAGGTCACAAAGCAGCCAGTCTCCTAAAGACACATCATTTGACATCTTCAATTGCTTTTTGCAGAATAAAATTCAGCAGGTCCCTCCAAATTTTGAAGCAAGACGTCTGGGCTCTTTTGCTCTTTTTGGCTTGTCAGGTTCTCTTCCTGCTCTGAATCTCTTAAATGCCCAGACAGAAAGTACAATCGTGCAAATGAAATAGTGCAACTCTAATAAGAACCTCTGAAGGTGGACCTGCGACTCTGTCTTTACTGACTATGTCCTCTCCGTCCAAATGTGGGAGTTATTTAGCAAAGCAAATGAGACATTGCCCGGATTCTGGATATTCTGTGCCCTGAGGCTTTGTAATTGCTGACTTCTCACCATCTTAACCAGGGAAATGTAATACTCTGTTATAAGTATCTGCTGCAGCAGGTGATGGCTTCACTTTTGATTTTGAGGGTCAGAGAGACCTCTCCATGTTTTGGGAGGAAAAAGGTTCTATGAAAGCTAGAAAAACAGCAAAAGCAAAAGAATAGAAGCTCCTCTGGCCCTTATGAAAGCTAAAATTCTTAATTTACTTTTTACCCATCTTGCATCATGAGACAGTGAGTCTCCAGAAGTGGTTTGACTGGCACTAAATTAGTTTATCAATGTTTTATCTGCTAGAAGATCCACTCTAGAAGATGGATGGCTTAAGCTATTTCAGCCAATTAGATCATGACTGGGAAATCCAGGATCACATTCTTGAAATGATTCTCTTCAATATTAGCTCATTCAGTGTTGTTTTTACAAGTTTGGGGTGGGGGGGGAGGCATTTGAGAATAAAAAAAATACCTTGAGAACTGTTACCTTCCAAAGCCAATATTTGTCTGGATCTTTACTCTGGAAGAGTCTTAGGAGACAAATTCTTGTATGAGGGCCTGCAGTTGTCAGAGCCAAGATAAAAAACCTGCCGTGGTTTGGTCAAGCTCACAAAGGTTATCTGAACAACCTTCTTGAGACAATTTCTCATTATTCTCATAATAGTTATTATTGCTGTTATTAATGTTGGTATATGTAATCAATTGGATATTCTTTGGGATATACTGCCCCAGGATACAGCAAAACCTACTTCCCTTGCCATTTGAGTCCTCTATTATTTTAACTGAAAGGAACAGAGGCACCCCACTTCTTTATTCCTCATGTACTATACACAGAGGGGAAAGCAGGTTCACTTATGTGGTAATGCTGGGATTTAAGAATTAGGTGGATGTGCTTTCAGTCACGTGCATGCAGACTGTAAATATATCTAAGTACCTCTTACTGTTAAATACTGTTAAACAGTAAGCTATTAGATCTTAGGCTTACTCTGCTTTCAGAAGGCTTCTCCTAATCAAAGGGACTTTGGAATCATAATCCATACTTCTGCTTTTAGGAACAATTAGGATATTGAATCCCTTCTGGGACTTTTGAAAGACTGGTCTTACTGAAAAATTGCTGGCAGAACTTCATTCTACATGAGATATTCTTCCCCAGTTTCCAACTTGACCTTACTCATAGCCATAGTATTTTGCTTTGCTCTAGTGCCTTCATCTTAGGTGCTGCTTTGTCTTCCCAGGTGAATTCCTTTCTAAATAAGGCCAGTTATTGCCCTTTAGATTCCATTGTGCTACTTAAAAAATGTCAGACTTGTAGTTTTTTCTTACAAGATCCATACTATTCTGGTCAAGATAATAGCTCTTCTTAGCAACTCTGTTAATGGATCCCTCTTGCTTTAATAAACATATCAAGAAACAAATGCTCTGTTTCAGAAAACAATCCAGTTGACACACCAGTGCATCTTGGATATCAGGGTAGTGTTTTGTTTTTGTTTTTAGAGTTGTTTGTTTTGTTACTTTGTGGTTAGGGGGTTTTGTGGGGTTTTTTTGTTGTTTATTTGGTTTTTTAAGATTTCTTTCTTAGCCATGTTCTAATGCTCCTCATTAATAAATTAATTGTTCAAAAGATGAAAATTTATTTTTTTCCTATGCTGTTTCCATCTGATGAGCTCCAAATTTAATGCAAAAATTCTTACTACGCTGTTAGTGATTGACCTTGCACTCTGTACAGTTAAATGTCACTCATTTCCATTATTCCAGTCCTAGAGATTTTCTATTTTTTTTCCTTGCATGATATTATAATTCTTTGTATTGAAAAATGCCTTCAACATTGTCATCTGCATATTTCATCAAGCAGTTCTGATTTCTTTTCTGATTAAACAAGGTGGGCCTCAAGAATGAGCCATGAAAAATTTTAGCAGTCCCAGACAAGGGATAAATCTGTAACTATAACCTGTTTCTGTCTCGTATAATTAGTTCCCTTCCCCCTGTACAGCTTTCCTTCTAATTCCCATCTTCTTCAACTTATCCAGTAATTTGCTGTGGCACTCTGCCAGTTCCTTCTCTTGTCTGGATGAGAGAGAGAGCTACTCTGTTTCTTTTTTCTCCTGAAAAATCATCTGTCTTAACAAAGATAGCTGTCGATTTAAGACTGCATTAGCTACCCTTGGTAGCGGGGTGTTTTTTATTGTCTATTCAATTTTTAAAATTTCTTCTGATCCTTGTGTAATCTAGAGGTTACCTTAAACATGAGGGGAGAGGTACAGGGTGAAACAATCCCAGCTGTGACCCAGGTACTTTCAGGTCTCTTACAATGTAAGTATGCTGAGGAAGTGGGGGGGGAATCC
The DNA here is from genome assembly GCA_018697195.1 of Certhia americana. Classification (NCBI taxonomy): domain Eukaryota; kingdom Metazoa; phylum Chordata; class Aves; order Passeriformes; family Certhiidae; genus Certhia; species Certhia americana. Next base: position 38,099,927 of record CM031859.1, read on the forward strand.
CAGCTACGTAGACTTCACTGTAATGTCAAAGTTAGAAGTCTAGTCAATCAAGATGCCTTTCAGGCAGTGGACAGAAAAGAGATGTCTGTGGCACATGATTGAAGGAATTGAAGACAATAGCCTGCTCCATGAAGACAACAGCCTGCTATAGTGAATTTGTATAAACTTGGTTGTATGAGATTTCACAGTGACCTTCTAAAGAGTGATTTTCCAGCACAAACTCAGTTTAAGATTTATCAGTTCCAGATGCTTTTCATAATCTCCTGGAATGTTCTATGGTATTTTGCCTTCATAATACACCTGTAAGCCATCCAACAGTGATCAATCATCAGGAATAGGGATAATTTTGATTTTAATATTAGCATTAGATGATGCACGGCCGTTTTCTGTAACTGGCTAAAAGGCACTCAGATTCTGTAGGTTTAGGGACTAAAACTTTTGAATTTTAAGGTAAAATAATGGTTGAGAGAGGATTGTTCAACTCATTAACTTAAGCCCAGATGATATTGCTTTGGGGAACTGCTTTTGACTGTATGGCAATCCTGAAAAGCATCTTACATTAAATGAGATTCACAGGCCTAAGTTTGTCGGGGTAATTCTTGTCACATGAGTTCAGAACTTCAGTTTTGATAAATCATTCATTCATAACATAGAGTCACTGCAAAGACTCTGGAAACACTCAACTGCGGATGAACTCACTTCAGTTGTCACACCTGGAATGTCCCAAACATGACATTTCAATCATTATTGATTTATTTTTGCTTCTTTTTGGGGGATTTTTTTGGCTTTTTTTGGTTTTTTTTTTTTTTTTTTTTTTTTTTGTTAACAGAAGCTTCCAATATATAAAATTTTTAAACTTGTGAGTTTTACTTTTTATTTTTGGAAAATGATATTGTCAAGAGATATGTCCATTGCCAAGAAATAATAGTACTGATGTTTCCTCTCTTACCACTATGTATTATTAAAATATTATTTTTAGGAAAGTGTGTATTTATTGTGTTCTTCACAAAAGCATAATATATATAGAAATATTTTAAATGTTTTTATAATAACATTTAGCTCAGATACAACAAACAATAAAAATTTAACACAGTTTTCCTTATGTTTCACTTAAGTTTTTAAACAATTTTAGGTATTTCAGATCACTTTGAGACTGAGGAAACTGTTTCTACTTTAAAGGAGAAAATAATCTCTGATTAAATCTCTGATTAATCTCTGCATTTAAATGAAGTTTCTTACAAATTATTCTGAATATGAGATAGAAAATCACCCCATTCTATCATTGTTAACACATTTTATTCTAGAGAAAATTTCAGCTAAACTGTTCTTAGATTCTCTTTAGCATGAAGTTTTCTAGAAAACCACACATCAAATTTCAAATTGGGAAGCAAATATTTTGTCAGACTGGGAAAAATGTTTTACCATCTATCCTGGGATTTAGGTAAAACTCACGAAAATGTAGTACCTAGCCATTTTAATTTAGCAAAATTTTCCTATAATAGACTTTTCCATACGTAGGCTGATATTAAGCCCAGAACTTTAGCAGTCTCTTCACAAGGTTAAACTTGAGCAGAATTCTTAAAAAAGATAAAAGCAGTAGGTATTCACTTGAGAAAGTAAAGTAGATTATGCAGAAATTGTTTAGAATCTTGTAACTTTTCCAAGATGAGGGAGAGACTGGGGGTGCAGAGGTGCAATGAATATTTGCTCCTCACTTGGACTACATGCTATGCAAGAATCGAGGCAGAGAAACAATCTTTGTGTTTCAAAAATTTTTCTCATTCATTCCTGTGATAGCTTCTGGTTAGTGAAGGGTACATGTGATGGGTGGGTGAGTGTGTGTTTTAAAATTTTCAGTATGGAAATTTATGTATCAAATTCAGTCCTTTAGCAAAAAACACACTTGAAAGCGTGCTAGCATTCGAAATCCAGTCTCACTTGTGGTTCTAAACTGAGGAACAGGCAATCCTGCCCAATTCAAAGTATTTCCTGAGTACTGTGCTAGGATCAACAGGCAGGAAAAAACCCTGAAATGTAGTGAGAAGTATCCTGTGTCTGGAAGAGGATGAGAATGGACAATGATCCATGATGATGCCTACCAGTTTATATTCTGAGTGACAGTAAAGACTGGTCAGACATTACTGATATGAAATGGAAGAAATTTTAGAAGGGAAAAAAAATAATTTAGTTTCAATAAATTCTTATAGACAGTGACTGGACTTGTTAAGCACAGCAATATAATGGTGGTCTTTGGGTTACTATGCTGTAATCCTGAGAAGTTACAGATTCATTTTGATCCTGGGTCAGTGACATCAGTAGAAGATAGATGTAACTTTAGGTAAAATCAAACCATGATGGTCATTCACCATTTTTAATCATTCTGTAATTAGTTATATGAATCTTACTAAGAAAAAATTTTCCTTGTTCACTAATAAATGGGATATATGAAAAAATGGATTTTAAGACCAGTTGAAGCATTATAAGGATCTAAAATTTCAAAGCCAAAGGGAAAACTTCTGTTTATTAAATATTTTTCCTTTATCCAAAGGATTCAGTTAAAATTTTCTCATATACTGCTATAATTGCTTAAATATGTTTCTGATAAAAAGACCTAAAGTTCTGTCTCATTCAAATTGTATTAAAATCATCCTGCTGTCACTTGAGAGTATTTCTAACTTCTACAACTCTGAAGTCCTCTTAAATGTTCTCTTGGAAGAAACAAGATATGACAGCTATTATTTATCTCTAAATTATCACTATAGATTTAGCGCATTTAATATATAGAATACAGCACAACATTAATAAATTACACAGAAGAAGAAAGCAATATACTGCCAGGTCAGTGAAGTATAAACAGTAAGAGGAGTGAAAAAGAGCAAAAGAGGACTGAAAATAAAACTGCCAAAGAAATAAGTCCTCATCCATGCCTTTCTAGGAATCCTCTATAATATTTTAATCAAAAAGGGCTAAGTTCAAAGTACTTTTGAGAGAGTGTTAGAGATGCTGTGGAAGCTAAGGCTGCACAGAAAGACAATATGTATCTGGGAAATTATTAGTTCTTATAAGAGTAGTGTTTTATCCTTTGCTGCTGTGAAACCCCACACAAGTGATGCATAACCCACCTTTCCTTATCCAGCACCATAAATGCACACTTGTATTTTTGTTGCAAATTCTCAGCTATGTACACTTGGGACAAGCAACTGCCTAGTGGCAAATAGTTCAGAGAAACAGCACTGAGGAACTGAATCTGGTAATTGCTCCAAATTCATTGTTATCCACTTCATTTTATACAGTCATGGCCAAGTCTTCCATCTGTCTCTGTACTCCAACAATGATTTCAGGACACTTTGAGCTGAAACCAAACTGTGCTCGGTTTTTTTCTTTTTCTTTCTTTTTTTTTTTTTTTTTTTGGTTGGTGTCTGGGCTCTTACCATCACAGCCCTTGATTAAATGACAGCTTTTTGTTTTCATTGTCTTACCTTCTTTTCCCATTCAGTTCTTGACAGCCTTCCCTCTCAGCTGAATACTGTTATCACTTCTTTATTCTAATCCTCTCCCTAGCTGCCTATATTATCACCCCTCTGTTTCAGAACTAGGATACTTACCCTTTAATCCATTAATTGGCTTTTTACCCTCAGATCTCTTTGCCTCCTCTGAGTGCAACCTGAGTCTCTCAGCCACCACACACCCACTTTGTTCTCTGTCCCTCCCATGCACCTCCTAGCACCTACATTTTGGTGCTACTTTCTCTTCTTTCCAGATAATCTTGTTCTTTATTTCCTTTCACAAAGGAGGGCTCTCTAGTTCAATATCACTTTCAGCATTGCCTCTGTTACCTCCCTGTGTTTACGTATTGCCTTTCTACATTGCATTTAAACAAGGGTAGATACATATAACAGGAATAATCTCTGCAGCAAATATCTATGTTGCCCTCAGAATAGGTCCATTTCCTTATCAGGGTTCAATAGTGTTGGGCAACTTAATAAAATATGGGTTGTTACACAGCAAACATATTCACTTAAACGAGATTATCTTTTGATTGTGTCGGGTTTCTATTACTGTTTGCATGCAGTGGAAGTGTACATTTCTTAACGTTCTTTTAAATCGTGTACTCTTTGTGTGTAAAATCTGTTTGTATTTAAAGGAAATACTTTGTCTGGTGGCACCATTTAGTCCACGAATAATATTGCTTTATTCTAAGAAACCCTGCCTACTTTTTTTTCCTAAGTCAACATTTGAAAATATAGATGATATTGCAAAGAGGCTTGCTAGTCATTTTGTTTTGTTCTCTTTGATGTTTTCTTTATATAGTGTGCATGAATACACACATTTGATATTTAGAAAAATAGGGAAAATTATCCTGGTGCTAATGTACACAAAGCTATTACACCCAGTCATGGTTAATAGCACTAAATGGATTTAGAGTGAGGAGTCTAGACTGCAATCCTGTCAGCATCTGCCCCTTCCCAGTAATTTATTTGGGGTTTGCACCTGCAGGTGCTGAATTGAGACTGAATTCATATAGAATTTTTTACTTGGTTAACAGGCACTGAAACAGTAATATTTAAGAAGAACATTAAATAAAATTGACTCTCTTACCATTAACTTTCCCTCCTTCGTTGTCAATATTAAAACAATAGAATCCTGATTATCCAGGCTCTTCCCAAGAGGATCTCCTTCTCTAATTAACTCCCTAATCTATTGGCACCCTGATTATTAGATGTATCTTGCGCTGTCTGGTGTGTTTCATTGTTAGAAAGCTTTCAGTTTAATAAAATATTTCAGTTTTAGCTCATTCATTGGCTAGTGTACCTTTAATATTTCATGCAAATGTAGTGACACGCCTTGCCTTGCCTTGCCTACTTGTTCTGGAGCGTTAAAGCCTTTCTGAAAAGGCAGTAGATATGCAAAGTCTGTGAGAACAGCAGAAATTTCAAGGTAGCTGTGCAGAGGTAAGAAGTCCCTTATTTTCCTGCCTCTCTATTCCTATGTCCCATGCAAGAGGTAAGTTGCAGCTGGAAATTACCTTTTCCTTCAGTTTTAAGGATATGCATATGTATCTTCAGGCATCTCCAAAGGTGAAAGGTTCTAACCCATTGTACCACACAGCCACAGAAAAGGGAGTTTGGTTAGGATTTGTAAAACAAAAAGGTTTTTCTTCTTAGTCTTGGATATCCAGGCTTGTTTATGTGAGACAGAAATGTGTGTCGTAAATTCTTCCATCTGTAACAAAAGAAAAATGAATTGCCCTTCTCCTATAATATTTTTTTTTTCAAAGTCAGAGTACACTTGACTCAGGGAATCAAACCAGCATGCCCAGGCAGATCTTTTGCTTCTTTGCATTTGGTAGAGCTCAAATCCTGTGGGAAACAGGGAAACAAAACCTGTTTATAGATTTTTTAATCAAAAATTCTGTACCTAAGTCTTGGCTATCTACATTTTAAGTCTCAAATATCTCCCACTGTTTATTTGAGTAATGTTTTATTTTGTTAAATGACAGACCCCTTATTTTTGGGGTTTTTTTTTCAAATATTTTTAGCTTTGGGCTATTCCCTTCTTTGTTTCATTCCATGGAGTATCAGCACATGCAGTTCTCTTATGAGAGGATGCTTTTTAGTTATTCAAATTGAAGTCTGTCATCAATACATAGTCTTGTAAAGACTTGTACCTGTGATGTACCTCTAGGCACCTAGGTGTCCTACACCTAGGAATGTGCCTTGGTGTGGTAGCTTTCAAGCAGATGTACATCTGTGTGTAGACCCTTTTCAACATGTTCAGCCTGGATCTGTCATTCATGGGTGTGTGGTTCACAGATGGATGTGGTAGCCTTTTTGTGGTCTGTGAAGTCTCTGTTTCTTTGTATGCATGGAACCTTGCACCAGTCCTGCTCATGTGTGCAAATAAAGGCAGGGAAGGTGTTGCCATAAATTCCAGGATCTCCCTCTGGTACTGACAGCAGCATATGCATTTTTAACATTAGCAGGAAGGGTACCCTAAAAACTGCACCAATCACGCAGCACGAAAGAGACAGCAAAAGAGAATGGTAAGAGAGATCATAGCAGCAAATATGTACTGTATGAAACCTTTACCACTGAATGCAATATATTAATTCAATTCATAGTAACCTGAAGGTACCATCAGGGATGCTAAAAAGCTTTGTAAAGACACAAACATTTTTCATGAAACAAGTTGATAATCTTTGAAATATATAACCCTCCCCCCCCACCCCCCCAACGGGCTGATCTCTATAACAGCTTGTATAATTCAAGACTGATTTGTAACTTAGTTATTCATAATGCTATTTATTTCTTGTTCATTCTTTCTTTCTTTTATAACTATTTCTGAGTTTCACGGACTTTTCATAAAACACTGTAATGCTAATTCCAAGGGTAATTTTTTAAAGGGCTTCAAAAATATAGATGTTTAATATGCAGTTACTCTCCTAAGGGGCAAAAGGTTTCTTCTGCCACTTATTTCAGATTCTGTATTAGAAAATCTTTTCTTTTTCCCTCAACTGTCAATATTTAAGGAAGTACCCTTTCATGTGTTCTATAATTCTGTTAAAAATAGTAGACATCTTCTGTACCTGTGGCTAGACGTACAGCATGGTGCAAAACAATCTAAACACTCAAGGTTTGTTTGCAGATTTTCTCTAATGAAAAAGGCTCAAGATATATAATGAGACAGCCCCTCTGATACAGTTAATCAGTATCCACACAAGTTGATCCCTTGAATGCATTACATGATTCATAAGAAATTGCTTAGTACATAAGAAATTAAGGTTGAGTAATATTTGCTGATGTCTAATTTTTCAGCTAAGAAAACTAACACTTTTAAGGAAGAAGAGGAGTAAAAGGTCCTCACTTACGTTCCTCTGCTCTCTGAAAATTAGGATAGTTAAAGACACAGCTATATTGCAAAAATATAGAAAGTAGAAAGGTAGAAGTAGAGGTAGGTTTCCTTCATTCAGTTGAACATCAGAGGATTATGGCACCGTGCCTAAATTGTAAGAATAGTTTGATTTCAAAATATGTTTAATAGGTCATACTTTTACAATCACAGTTTAGAGTTAATTACTATGTCTAGTCTCAAAACAGGTCTATGGTAATGAGTGTCTCACTAAATCATTGTCTTCACTGTGTCTCAGCTGTCAGGTTAGGGATTTTTACAGGTTCCTAATCAATATATAAATACGAATCTGTTAAACCTCTCCATGGTGCTGGTGAGCAGTTATGTGCTTTAGAAAGCAGTCGTTCTTCAGCCCAGGTCCTGTTTTATTTTGCATGGGAGTAGTTGAAAGGAAAGAAAGAACACCACATCCTCAAGCAGACTTGCAGAACACTAGGTCAGGACACCTAGCTACTGGGGAGAAAGGTGCTCAGACCTGCAGTGAACGGCACAGGAAAATCCTTTTTCAGGGCTAGTGGGTGTTTTGTCATACAGGATGTGCTGCCTTTAGCACCTATCCTGACAGGGTGGCTGTGGCAAGAGTCTTCAGCCAGAAATCATTGCAACAGTCCATCATTGTAGCAAAGGTCTATAGCAAAACAAAATTAGATATGTGGGGAAAGTACTGTTAAACTTGTTTTTTTGAAGGAATGAAGTTTGGAAAAGGAAGAGTTAAAGATACTGCTGCTGTAATATACATACCAGCTTCTTTTGGTCTTTTAAATGTTCACAGCTCTCTTACAACAGGTTCTCTTCACATCTAGAAAATGCAAATCTCTGGGCTCCTAAGAGCGACTGAATAGGGATATGTATTTCATCTTAAAACAAAGAGCAAAGAGGAAAAAAAAAAAAAAGAAAGAAAAAGTTATTCAAAGGATTTTGGAAACAGGTGTTCTAAATCAACATTAATTGGATTTCAGTTAATTATTCCTTATACTTTAGGGATTATAGGAAAGGAATATGGGGAAAAAAAGCAAGAACAACTTCTCTGACACACTAATTGCTCTAATATTATTTAAGCCAAGCAGCCCCTCATTCCTTTCACATGCAGCTGACAAAAATTGGTCTCCAGATGACTCTTACAGAGGCTAGGGAATAAGGATGAAGTAAAAAAGAAAGACAGTCTTTGGAAGTCACCTTTACTTGAGAGGGTGGTTACAAATTTAGTCTGTTATGCATACCATCCTCTACCTGTAATTACTAGGATAGAGACAATGCTGAAAAGCAGTTGTATCTTGACTTCAGATGCCCCATTTCTAGCATGAATATTATGTGATTATCCTGATACTTTATCACTGGCAGTGTATGATCTATGTGCACAGAGAAAGACTGGGTAAAAGACAGGATTTTGGCTTTCAGCTTTCTGCTCTTATTTCTCGTGAGAATGAGGAGTCTACCTTTTGCCCAGCATTGGCACTGGTATTACAGTTGACATGAAAACTTTAACTTTTTGCAAAGTTTTGGCTGATCCCTCTTTTAATTTAAAAATTTAAATTGATGAAGGTGGGAGCAGGTGTGACTCCTGCTAGTCTCCTCTCCATGTCCAGCCTGAGAGAAGTGAATGATCCTTGTGATAAAAGCAACAGATTTTCAAAGTTATTTTTAGACTTTAATATGATACAATAATCATATCTCCTAGTAACAACTAAGATAATGTTTTACATGTTTTTCACTTTAACAATGTATCTTTGAAGAACTCTCTATCCCAAATGTCTGAAGTATACACGAAACTTGTCACTTTTGAACAGGTGATATAGTCAAGTTATATGTGAAATTATATACACAGCAAATTTTAAAAGATTTTGGAAAGCCTAATGAAACTTGCCTGAGGGCAGTTAGAATTTGCATTACAGCTTCCTGCGTGTGAGACAAGTTGCTAAGTATCGCAGTTAAAAAAATTGGAAGGGAATTTCCTACCTTCAGTAGTTCTTATCTATAACTGAAGTATATTACTAAGGAGATATACCAATGCCCACTATATGTGTCAACACATTTCCCACGCCTACAAAAAGATGGGAACATAATTACATCACATCTTCAGTCACTCCTTTACCTGGCTTCTATATATTTGCATAACGTCCTGACAAGAACTTTAAAGATCTGAGATTTTTAAAGAGTTTATGAAAATATTATTCTTAAATTAAAACGTTCTGTTATAACCCAAACTTCTACCACATCTGCATGAAATTGTAAGAACAGATGCTTTTGTTGCTGCTATGAAAGCACAGGAGAAAGCAGTAGAGAAAAGAGTGAATTCATGTATTGGTAGCTTTCAGAGAATTGGCCAGCTATGTGTCTGTATTGTGCTGTCTGCTCTTCTTTATCTCCTTAACCCACAGAATTTAGATGGCATAATTTCTCCTGCTGTGCAGATGATGGTACTGCATTCTGTAAGTAAGAAAATAAGCATTTCTCTATCAAATTCTCAGTTTCTAACAGACAATGGAGTGCAAAAAAAAATTAATGTTTTGTTCAATAACTTTAAAAAGACAGAATTAAACATATGAAGAGAAATTATGAAAATTTCTTTAAGCTATATATGCATCAGTATTTAAGCATTGTTTTCCCAAATGTGGCAGTTCATAGTTATTCTCTTGGTCATCATTGTTTGGGTTTTGTTTTTTTCTTTTTTTTTAAAATCTACTGCATGCAAGCTATACTCTTGCTTGTACAGAATGCACTATTACTTTGCAAATGAATATGCAAACTTTTCCTTCTTGTTAAAGGAAAAAAAAAGAAAAGACACTCTAAAATTCTGTTTCAGTTTTTTTTTTTTCCCCCAAATCAATTCCCTCAGTATCAGGTTGCAGGAAAGTATTTCTCAAATTAAATATTCAATTCATAGCCCAGATGTGTTTTATGCTCTTTCACACTGTACATATCTCAGCACAAGTGGCATTTTAATGCTCAGAGTTCTGCAGGGTTTGTTTTTTTTTCCTTCCTTGCTTTTTCCCTTTGCTCCCCCATCTGACCCTTCTGACCTTTGCTAAAATCTTCACCATGGTGTATAGGTGATAATTGACTGCTTTCTAAAAGACACTTTTTGTATCAGCTGAGTGCTGCTTGTTTGAGATGTGAACACATTTTATGGACAGATTCAAAGCCTGGTTGTGCTCAGTCATATGTGCAAAAAATACATTGTTAGTCGTCTGTAATCCCTAGCTCATGGTGGTTCTCTCCAGTTTATGTGTGAGAAGAGATGTGCTTATTTAATCACAGAGCAGATGCGGGGCCTAAGGGCCTGACCCAAAGCCCATTGAAATCAACTGGAATCCTACCAGAGGTTTTAATGGCCCTATATGTTTAGATAAAACACCTGACTCATTTTTATGAAAACTAAACAAAAAGCAACTTATTTTTGTTTTCTTCAGTTCTTTCCCTTTTGCCTCAGGAGGAAAATCCCAACCTGTACTTTAAATGCAATGTAAACAATTTAATAACCCCCATCTGACAACTATTCTCCTAAAAAAGTGTTGTAATAGAGAGCTGGAACATGGCTTTATAGCACTGGGGTGGCCACAGTACCTTTTAGCACTATGAACATTTTCTTATAATACTTTGCATGGAAAGGTTGATGTGTTTGCACAGAAAACAGTTTGTACGCAGTATGGTCTTAGTACTACATGCTAAAAATATCTGTGTAGTCACTGTAGTCTATTTGTGAAATATAGCAGGAGAAAATATTTATGAGCACCACAGGACATGAAGCTCAAAGTGCAGTCGTTTCTAAATGAAAATTATGTGACAGTTCATCAGTATTTAATGCTAACATTGCTTGATCTAGACATAAAGAATTTAGCAGCCATTTATCATAACATACAGTACTGTTCATTTCCTGATTTGCTTAGAATACATTGATATTTTAATCTCAACAGGAGCCACAGGTCTAATTTTAGCTATTTAATGAAAGGAAAATCCAGTGAGAGAGGGATTTTTCACATGGCTATTAGAATCCTACTCTCACAACTTGAATTGGTTGGTCTTTTTAATGCGGCTCCCAGAAGCCACTGCTTGGTCCCTGCGCCAGATGCAGGTGTTCCCTTGTGCTGTCAGCCAGGAATGATTAATGAGGATTTGCCCCTACTGAAAGCAGTCTTTGGAGCATTGTTCAGGGCATCTGTGGAACTGTCGGGGGAGACAAGGACACAAGTGAACAACCAATTATTTGGCCATCACTGAGGCAGCATGAAAAAGACATCAAATTGGACAGAGGAGCAAAGCTTTTGTTTCATGATCATATTTTTAGGTGTTAATAGTAACAGAGGAATTCTACCTGTTTTGTTTGTTTTGTTTTGTCTTTTTTTTTTTTTTTTTTTTTTTTTCAGGGGAGAGGGGTAGGGCTAAAACATTGCTTTAAAGCTACGAAACAATGTGCAAAAGAAACAGACAAAACCTGATCACAGTCTTTTAAAAGTGTTGAAGGGAGGAAAACACACTGAATTGATTTCTTGGCGGTTGCTCCATGTGTATAAAGAAACACAGTTTTTCTCGGCTAACATTAGGGAACAAGGGCTAAGAATTCTGTGAGGAGGAGGAGGAGGAGGAGGAGGAGGATTTCTTATGCGGGGAGCTTCTTAATAGCTGACCAAATACACAATTCAGGAGCCAGGGCTTTAAACATGTGGTAGTGCAGGGAAGTGTTACATTAGGATTCTATAAAATAAAATGTGAGGAAACAAAACCAGAAAACATTTGCAAGATTGGGTTCAGCATTCATCCTGCATCCCTCTTTCTGTCTCAAGGCAAACACACTTAGGTGCAGAAGAGTGAAGGAAATAAAAAGAGGAAGAGAACTAAAAGCGCTCTGTCTAGGCTTAGACTTCTGCATTTCTATATTTACCAAGATTTGTGATTATAAATACTAATTTTAAACTAGAGGGAAAGTATTTTCAGAACAATCCAGTTACTGAATGAATTATTTGTAAAATGCATAATATGCTTCATCCTGTCAAGCCTCTTTTTACCACAGTATTAAGAATTAAAAAGTTAATTATACAGCTTAATTCTAATGAGGAATATAGTGTTTTAGTGACTAATAATAAGTATAGGACAATTTCTACTGAGGTATTGTAATTAATATTTACAGTGGATAATTCCTAACCTCAGAACTTCCTCTGTTCCCACACATTCATGCAAGAAAGGAGTTTGGATCCTGAAACAATTACGAATCATAATTATAAACTATTCCTTAATGAAGAAGGAATATATATTTCTAAATTAACAGTTTAGTTATATTTGAGTACCTGGATTTAGGTTTTTTCAGATTATTTATCATTTAATGGCTGTAATTTGTCAAGGAGGACTCATGGCATTCATAAAATTATTTGAATCTCTATACATAAAGGCTAGTTTCCTTACCCAGCCAGTTTTTAGGAAGTTCCAGTAAGCAAAAGGTTTTTTGCCTGCCTCACATTTAGAATGAGTTGCTGCAGGTAACAATTTGACTTATGGTACTCAGATTTTCAAAATTAGCCATCTCAGTGTAAAATGGCTGGGTCTGGAACTTGAAAAGACAACTGCTATTTCTATTTACTATAGGTTTATAATTTTATCAGAAAATAAAAGTTTAAAACAATAATTAAACCCAAAGTATTTAATAGCCACTTAAAGAAAAAGAAACATAATACACATGCAAATGGAGCCCTTGCATTTAAAAAATATCACTAATTCCTTTATACCACTCAGATGAGAGTCTTGATCAGAAGGAAATCACTAAACAACCTAAGAATCTTTAGGATATCCCAGCGTTTCTGGTAATTGTGCAAAGTGTAGTCTATAATTTCATGTTGGGAATAGCCTCCATACAGCCCTTGAACTGCAGTACTGCAGTATGTCCTTTTCCAGGAGTACAGCCATCTGTTACTCTTTGCAAAGAGCACTGGCACTTGAAACAGAGCTTTGTCCCCTCTTGCCTTTGGTATATGTGCGTTTGGAACATTTGCTGGATAATACAGTAACTTTATGAGTAACTATAATTTCAGTGTACAGACACACTCAACTCTTTTTCCTTCTCGTCAGGGACAATGGCGTCAACAACATGCCTCTGTGTCTGACATTACTCAGTGGAAGAACAATCTCTTAGACTCCTCCTGAGCACAATGGAAGTGTTAGAAGTAAAATATTTCCAAGAACTAAAGGAATTATTATAGCATCTCTAAAGAGGACATTTGCTTGTGACTGTCAAAGTGCTCAACTGAGTTTCCTAATCCTAGATAAGTAAACAGAAAGGAAACTTCCTACTGCTGTAGACAGTGCTGAAGACTGCACCTTTTCCTGCCAGGTATAAACTTTGCCACAGGTATTCAATCGTTGCTCAAATGTTGGATTACTTCAGACTCTTCTACTTGGAGTTGTCAGCTGGAGAGAATAGAAACATCTGACATTAAATCTTGAAGATGAAATTTCTGCGTGGCATAAAGCAGAACACAGCCTGTTATTTACGTGTGCCAGCAATGTACAGCATTGTAATGTCCTCCAGGATGTGGGCATTCTCTCCAAATCTCCTGGTGGGTGAGGAACCTTTGGGATGGGGCTCCTGTGAGTCCTCATGAGTGGTCCCATGGGAAAAAAGAAAGGACAATACTTTAAAGACAGGACTGAACTCTTTTATTGAGGGTTCTTTGGCCTGAAAATAGGGATTGGATTTGCCAGGTAGTGCCCATCATTGGAACACCCCTTTTTGCATACCATTTCCTCCAGTATAGTGACATCTCTTTCATCCATTACATTCCTCTCCAATCTGCATGGTTTTTAGAAATAATTATGTTTCGTCCAGTGCTTGTGCTCAGGTTGATACATTTTGTATCTTGATGTTTTCTCTATAAACTCTTATGTGTGTATTTTCATGATACTTCACTAAAAACATCAAAATTGAAATTCAAAGCAAACAGAAAACAATCGGCAAGAACATATGGAAAGGGACAAACCTATTAACATCTTTATTATGAGTGTTGTTTGTTAAGAACATCAGCTTTGATTTGACTTTATCTACTGCAGATTTATTTCACAAAACTATAAAAAAATTCTAAAGCTGTCACTTATGTTTTTACAAGGATCTCTATACTCTACAGACTTCATAAGACTATGAAATAGTGGATCAGTATGAGGTTAGTACCCGTGAGATGATTTTCTTCCATGTTCTCATGGTTCTTTGCAGTTTTTTTGATGAAAAAAAAATGTTTCTTTTCCTCTAAACAGCATAGCTACTGTAATAAATTGTTAGGGGGAAAAAAAAGCAAAGAAAAATCATTAAAGCTCAAATAAATATTTTTTAGCTTTTAGCATTTAATATTTAGCTTTCATTTCATGCTGGAAAGAATGAGGATTTTTAGAAACATGCTATGATTATGGGTGAGTGTTTACTCTTTTTATTTATGCTAAGTAAAATCTAACAGCAACATGCTCAAGGATTCAGGAGTGTCAAGAGTTGTCTTTTGTAGAACTTTTGACCATCATGATTTCTCCCTTTGTCCCTTTTGCAAGTTTAACACAGCCTGATGATTCTGGTCACTATAGCCAATGTGTCTCTGCTGGTGGTGACGGTGATGAAACTCCAAAGACATTTGTGACTGTTATTGCCTCCAGGCCTAAAATGAAGGGAGGCTGCAGACAACTGGGGCAATGTCATTAGAAACTCATCAGCACTGGTTGTTAATGAACCATTTGATAAAACAGAAGGAATTCTCTCTGCTGTTTGCACTAACCACAACAACAAAAAGGGTAAGGTTTGGATGCAAAAATACTCCCCCTTGCACGAGAAATGTGAATCAGCTGCAGTTTGTTATGTTATCATGTAGATGACCTGGTATTGGTATAGACAGGGTGGGCAGAGATTTTGCAGATGACATTTCTATATTGATTTTATAAAATAGTGTGGTCTGTGCTTAGTTTGGGCTGCAAAAACTGCAGTGTGAACTACTTAAATTCTGGCTCTTTGGCAATAGAGAATTCTGAGGCTAAATAAGACGTCAGTTCCTTTACCCTTGATAGCTGATTTTTGCACCTGAAATCCCAGAGCTAACAGTTTGGTAAGTTTGTGCTCACACATAGGTATGTATTCACCTATAAAATCTATTTTGTCCAACAATACATCTTATATCCATAGAAAATGATCTACGGATTTTATAAACATCATTGGTTTGTTCAGCTTTTATTTCTCTTCTGTGCTTAAGAGCAGGTTACACTTGGGACTGATGTGTGAGGTCAAAGGACTTCTCCTGTAGGCCCCAGATGTTTTTTTTACCAGCATACTTCACCACTGTTTCTTGATTTGAATTTCTTCTTTCTAGTCCCTCATGTCATGCAGGGTTTTTTTAACTCTTAGTACTACCTTGTGCACTTTTTTTTTTTCCCTTTTCCTTCCTTCACCTCCTCACATCCTTTATTCATGCATTCCTGTTGCATCTTATTTCAACCCATACATTTTTCCTGTCTTTTTTTCCCACACCTTTGTTTGTCTTCCATTCAACTGGGAAAATAATGTTCTTCACACCTAAGGAAGCAGTCCTTTACTAATGATGGTGAAGTTTCAGCATGTTTATTCACATATAAGCTGGAAATAACAGCATGGTTAAGGGCCACTGACTATTTTTCTAGGGAGATGATCTTTAAATTAAGAGGCTTTCCTAACCCTTCTTTGTAATGTAAAATGATTTAGCTTAAAATTACTCAGTATCAGAATATGAATTACAGAATATATTTTTCAGTATTTGGATGGATTATGAAGCTTCACTTTATACATTTTAATTGCTACCTTCTTTTTTTTCTTTTATTTGTATGAACTTCCAAGGTTTACAACTTGTGTGTATTCACTTCTGTATTAAGTTCTTGACTGCTTCATCTTATTTTATTGTCCTTTGCAATAAAATGTGCTATGCTAATGGCACAACAAACAACAAAGCATAGCAACACTGATAACATATATTTGAAGCTACCCATCATATGATTCTTACTTAAACCACATTTTAGCCTACTTTTGAAGCTTTAACAATGCAGACAATGCTCCAAATTCATGTCAGAAGTAAAAAATGGTTTATCAGATTATTTTGACCAAATAAAAGATGTGATCCTTTGCTGGAAAGAAAGAGAAACAGCATCTGAGCTGGGATGTAGATGGTTAAAAGAAGTGGTGCTGTGTAAGAATTAACAGGAAAAAAAAATAGTACAGAAAGAGTATTTGTTATGAACTACTATAGCCTAGCATTTTTATAAACCATAGTCTTGATGGCAAATCTTGAATATTAATGAAATGATGATTTTAAGAACACCAATATAGAAATATTTGAGATAATGATTTCTGAGGTTTGTATTACCCCATTCCACCTACCAATAGGAAGTCAAAGGACATTTTAGGAGAAGTTTATTAAAATCAATTGCATTTGAAAAGACTATCTACATTTCAGGGGTTGCTTCAGGTTCTTCCCCTATGGATATAGCTTATCTTTGTTTTCTTCCCCTATGGATATAGCTTATCTTTTTTTTTCAGAATTGCTGAAGCCAAAAGTACAGTCTGTGAGTTTGAGTGAACTTTCTTCACCTAATTTCAAATCTGCTTGAACTTAGTGACTTTGTATATTTGATTTAAGCTTCTTGGAGATTGCATTCAATAAAGGAGAAGAGCATAGGTGAAGGGAGAAGAGACAGAAATATTGAAGAAAAAAACCTTTATATAAATATATATATATATATATATATATATATATATATATATATATATATATATATATGCCACATGTGAATAACTTGCTTCTTTTTTAGTATCTTCTGTGTTTTGCAGCATAGAAGTTTTCTGTGGGGGAAAAAAAAAATCAAGTAGCCATTTTTGGTCTTAATAGGATCATGCACAATCTGTTTTTTCCTTCATCAGCTGCAGCCTTAGCAGACAACTAGATCTTATGATTTATTTGTCCAGCCTTGCAAGATATTCTTCCAAAAGTGAATCATGGTATGCCAGAAGACACACAAAATGGAGTGATCTATGTTGTTCTTCTCTGATTGTCTACTAGAAAGTCTGTCCATTCCTGATTTTAATCACAACCACTTAGTGGTCAAGTTAATTCACCCCGCCAGCCAGATGATCTAGTTTGGTGTCCACTGCTGTTATTAGAGACTGGAGGTCAAACCTTTTATCTATTTTTGCCAAACTCAGTGGGACACATTTTCTTTCTGGGAATCTTTGGAACAAGGCGATAAATCTTATTGCTAATATCCCAGTAGGTAGTAACAGGTCTTCCTAAAGGCATTTCTTCAGAATTTTTCTGTGAACATAAATAAAAACTTTTGAAAATCCTGTGGGGATTTTGTTTTATTTTTGCATCTTTCATAAAAGTATCTCCACTTACTCAAAACTTAATTGTGAATTGTCAGCAGAGAGTCTTCCAAGATTTTGTTTTCATTTTCAAGTCCATAAAAAAAGAATGTAATTGAACCATGCTAACAATTTTATGCCTGCTTGTGTGTACAGGAAGTTTTTTGTGGCATAACCAGTCTACATTGCTTGTAATAGTTTAGTAACATGCCAGAACCCACTAAAATACAATGTATGTGGATTTGGGGAATGCCACAATACAGAGAGCTTGTTTTGCCTAACAGTAATTCTTGGATGGTGAAGAGCAGTGATTTTCTACCTAGGACCTAAATCAATGGACACAGACAGAGAGTTGTGGTCAATGACTGTCCAAATGCAGCCTGATAATGAATGGTGTCCCTCAGTGCTCTGTCTTGAGACTGGGGCTCTTTAATATCTTCAGCAGTGACAGAGAGAGGGAGATCAAGTGCACCCTCATCAAATCTGCAGATGACATAAATCTGTGTGGTGCAGTTGACACACCTGAAGGATGAGATGCCATCCAGGGGGACCTGGACAAACTCGAGAAGTTTGAGGGCCCACAAGAACCTTGTGAGGTTCAACAAGCGCGAGTGAGAGGTGCTGCACCTGGGCTGGGGCAATCCCAGGCATGAGCACAGAGTGGGGGAAGAACTTATGGGGAGCAGCCCTGCGGAGAAGGCCTTGGGGGTTCTGGAGAACATGATCTGGCAATGTGCTCTCATGGACAGGGAGCCAATTGTATCTTGGGCTGTATCAAAAGAGGGGTGGCCAGCAGGGTGAAGGAGGTGATTCTCCCCCTCTTTGTCCCCTTGCCCCTTGAGAGCCCCATCTGGAGTGCTGCATCCAACTCTGGTGTCCCCACATAAGAAGCATATGGACCTATTAGACCAGATCCAGAGGAAGCCACAAAGATTATCAGAGGTTAGGAGCCCCTCTCCTGTGAGGACAGGCTGAGAGAGCTGGGGTTGCTCAGCATTGAGGAGACAATCTTCTCTTTTCCAGGGACAACTCACTGCAGCATTTTAGTACTTAAAGGGGGCATATAAAAAAGAGAGAGAGGGACTTTTTCCATGAGCAGATAGTGATAGGAGAAGGGGGAACAGTTTTAAATGGAGAGAGTCAAGTTCGATGTTAAGAAGAAATTCAACACTGAGACTTGTGAGGCATTGAAAGAGATTACGCAGAGAAGTTGCAAATACCCTATCCTTGGAAGTGTTCAAGGCCTTATTAGACAGGACTTTGAGCAACCTGATCTAGTGGGTGGCATCCCTGCTCATTCAGGGAGTTTTGAAATAGATGATCTTTCAGGTCCCATCAAATCCAAACCACTTTATGATTCCAGGATTTGAAATTCTGTGGAGAACAGTACATGACTTTTGAGCTGACTGAAAAAGGTGACTTGAAAGAAGCTTTTATGTTGCACCACAGTTTATGTGAAATTTGGCATTTATGGGTCATAACCAATAAAGCCACCTGTGTTTAACTGTAAAATGGCTTATGCTTTGCTTTGTCTCTAAGCATTAATTTAAGATCAAGGTTCACATTGCCTAAAGCCTTTGTGGATACTGTGAAAACTTGCTTCATTTTTTTTCTGTTATTGAGCTGACAGCCAGATTAAATGTTGATTGTAAAGTTCTTTCCCTTTCCTTACTACTGCACTTACTGCATCCTGGCCAAATGAAATTACATGGTTGTATAATAGAGGTACCTTTATAAAATAACTTATTATAATATATTCATATTATATAAAAAATTCAAAACTTATAATGTAAATTTATTATAATAAAAGGGCATTGCAAGAATAAAGATGTTTTAAAAGAATGGATTAATTGTGAAATTGTCATAGCATTAGAAATCTTGTAATCCCCATGCAGGGCCCAGTTGGGCTAGTCTACCCTCATAATGCTTATTGTACCCTGCAGACTAACCAGCTCTGATTCACACTATCTACTTAATTGCTTTTAATTGTAGTTGTTTTAGCAGTCCTCATATTTGGTTTTTCTGACACACTGGTTACTGTACAGTCAGTACTAAGAGTCATCCCTTGGGTTTTCGGTGTTTTTTTTTTTTTTTTTTTTTTTCTTTTTTGTTGTTTGGTGGTGGTTTTTTGTTTGGCTGGGTATTTGTTTTGGGTTTTTTTTCCCAAAAGTGTCTCATCTCCCATAGGTCTCTATAACTTGCTGAAAGTGTCACCTTCCCATTCTCCACACAGATGCATCACTTGCACTAGTTAATTTTCCCTTCCCAGGGTCTCCTCTGCTTCCACCAACACTACAAGAGAAGAACCAGTTCAGGAATTACACTTCAAAACTCTGTCCACATTTAATAATCAATGATGAGTCTTTCGCATTCACAGCAGGATCCTTGGAATACCTTCTGAAGAACAAAGAAGCAATGGGCTAGGGTTGTTATCACAGTTCTTTCAGCTCAAACTGGGGGATAGGCATTGAGTTTGCCTGTAATCCCTGAAAAGGAGGATTTTTTTTTTTTTTTTTTTTTTTTTTATGCTTTTTCTTTCAGCAAAGGATTAGTTGGTGACATATTCTTTCCAAATATAAGAAGGTAGCTCAGATTCTGTTTCTCCTCTGATAGGGAACCAGACGGCCTGGTGGACAAGCAACACAGTGCAGCTGTCACTGTTCTAGTACCACATTTTTTGAACTGAGTCCAGAAAGATTTTTTTTGTTTGTCTCAACTGTTCCATAATTGAAAAGTGAAAAACAAATTTCCTATCTCTTCTTCTTTTCTATAAGTCTTCAAAGGAGTCTGCAGTGCCATGTGTAGAATACCCACAGCACTGTATCCAAAACAGCAATTAGCTCTGAGAAAGAACTGTAACCATGAAGTACACATTTTATAGCATCAAGGAATACAAATGCTTTTTTTCTAAATTATTCTTTATTATGATGTAATTGCTTAATTTTGATTTTGCCTTAGCACGTGCTGAGAAACTCCAAGTAAACTGCTGTAATGTGCATTGATTTTCTTCTATGAATTCCTGCTGAGATAAATATTAGAACATATTTAATACAAATGCACATTTATTCAATGTATATATTCATATAAATACTAAAAGCCAGTGTTCTAAAACTTCTATATTATAGACTGAAAAAGACTTTAAAGAATGCTTTGTGGAACATATGCTCTCTTTTTCTCCACCAAATAAACAAATTTTCTTTAATTATTGTTTTAAATTAGGTTCATAGAGGCAAGTCATGACTTTCAAGGGTGGCTTTTTGACAATGACAGTGCAGGATAGAGTGTAACTCCTCAGGTACATTTTTCCTGAGCTGGTTTATAGTGAGAAAAGAGAAATGTCTCAACTCTGTTGCAGACATATTTTCTGACCTTGGTCAAACTTCTTAAATTGTTTGAGTGAAATCCTACCCCTACTAAAGTCAAGAGGATTTTTGCTATTTATTTGAATGGGGCAAAGATATCACATTTGAATTCTGAATTGTTAATAAGAATGGGATAACATGTATCTAACTCTCACAGCTCTTGTGAAGCTAATTAATCAGCAGAGTACTTTGGGATCCTCAGAAGTATAATAGAAGCTGCAAGTACTATTATTTATTTGTCATGTAATTGGAAACCAGCAAGGTAAAAAGTCATTGATAAAAATCCACATCACAAGGTCATTTCTTTCAATGTTGCAAATCTCTTCTTCAATCAAGAGCTTTGTAACTGATGAAAAGTACTGCCTAATCATAACATTATCAAGTCAATTTAATTGGTGCTCTGGCAGCACATGAGATCATAATGAAGTCATTTTTGCTAGTTACAGGCTTAAAAATATTTTTATAGCATCCTTCATCCTAGTGGAAACTTTAAAGGCCTCGCAGACAGGATTAAGGTTTTCTGCCTCTGTTATACAACTGCCTTTGTGTGGTAGATACCAGCTGTTTTAATCATGTCTAGAAAAACTACTGGTAAGCATGATATTACTGTGTTTATACTTATCCTTTATTCCTATAACATAGTTTGTGCCTTTAAAATTAATGTTCAGATATGTCAAGGTAAAGAGTAGCACTTTTGGATTAGAGGGACTCTGATTTTTTCACATTTTAATGCAGGTAGTTGCCAAACCACAGGTTTTTAATATGCCCCCTGTCTTTGAAAATCCCATTTTTGACAACAGAAAGGTCTACATGTTTTTTGCAGAATACTCTGTTTCACATTGTCAGAAACTTAAAGCCCCAAAACTGATATTGCCTTCACCAGGTGAAGGTTTGGAGTCAGAATGGTTGGTTAGATTTCTATCAGCATGCCCTGTTACATCAAGTGGATTGCTTAATTTACCGTGGTGTAAGCTTCTGTATTGCAACAGATGGAAATAATGTCATTTGTCTTTTCTTTGCCCCAACTCTTTCATAGCTGGAGTGACTGAGAGCTGGTTTGCCAGCACCAGGGTCCTCCTGCCTGCCATTGCTTCCCTCCTTGAAGAGCTGGATGCCATGGCCACAAGACCCTCCAGTGAGCTCCTGCCACTGACCACATGCCACCTGCCACGGCTTGTGACCAGTGAAGGGCAGGCTGTGAGTTTCAGCTCTCTTGCCACTTGCTGCTTTAGCAAGCATCTGACTAAAAAGCTCATTTTGAGATGCAGCCTTCAGAAAAAGCAGCAAAAGCGGCCAAAAGGCTAAATGTTGTGGATCAGGAAGTGATGGTGAGGAAAAGAATTTAAAATCAGCACCTTTCCTGCCTAGTCTCTCATTTCTATCTTCTTCCCTCCTTCCCTTCCCTTTGGACTCCTCTTCCTCTTTGCTATTGACTAAGCTGCATAGCCCACTTTTAATCAGTTGTGGCCTGAATGTGTCTTGGGTACTGGAAAGCTGAAATTTCTTTCCCTCTCTGATGGAAAGCAAGGAATTGTGGCCTCCTGCAGCCCAGCTGTGGCATTGAGTGCTGGCTAAGCAAGACTGCTTTCCACTGCAGTTTATCCAGGGAAAAGTGAGAAGAGTAACAGGCAGAAGAGACAAACTCCTGTTGGAGTTTTACAGGTGCAGATGTTTTGCCTTTATAGGCAAAACCTCATATATTAAAAGGGAAAAAACGTTACAAGTAGCCTGATATATAAGGCCAAGGACCATAGGAAATAAAATAATGACAGCATTTTATTCCATTTTCTCATGTTTAGCACCACAGCCACATCCTTACTCATACTGAAGTGTATTCTGTATGGACACCACTCAGACAGCGTGAAAGAATACTAAAATGAGTGTAAAAAGTAGCTTTTCAGATGCAATGGTTTAAAGGATCCTTCCATGAAACATTTGTAAAGCAATGGGTATGCTTCCATTGCCTTGTTCCCTAACCACCAGCAACTTGTCAGTCTTAACACAGAAGGCCCCAACTGCCATCAGACTGTGGTTTAGCACAGC
>CM031859.1:38127585-38142951 GCA_018697195.1 Certhia americana
CAACTCATTTAATTGATTAATTTTGAAAACCTGCAGCCTTATTTTAGTTTTTTTTCAATCTTTCAAGACATTCTCATTCTTTCTTTTTGTCTCAAGCATGGAGTGCTTTTTGTTTTTGAAAAAAACTACAGAAAAACCAAATGAGAGCTGCTGGTTTTGACTTGGAAAACCATTCTT
The DNA here is from genome assembly GCA_018697195.1 of Certhia americana. NCBI lineage: Eukaryota > Metazoa > Chordata > Aves > Passeriformes > Certhiidae > Certhia > Certhia americana. The sequence goes on from CM031859.1 coordinate 38,127,763, forward strand.
TGTTCAAAATCCTTTCAAATTAGTATTGAAAAGTGGTATTTAAAAAAAATATGCTACCATGTTTTTAAAGTTTAGGACATTAGGCAAGTTTGCTTTTAAAACATTTTAAGAGGTTGAGGTGAATCCCAAAGGGAAATCTATGAAGATATTAGTAGAGCTTATTGAGCTTATGCACTTTTTCTGACATTATTTACCTTTTTCTCCTCCTGGCCCGAGGTTTCTGGAAAGGCTGAAGGCAGCTGATTTCAGATAGTTTCTGTGTGCATAAAGGGAATTCTTAATTACTGAATTAAACTGCTCAAAGCATAACAATGATCCTCAACACTGAGGAAGGTGAAATATTATCTACAGATTAAGAGTTCTAGATTTTTGTCATGTCATGAATATTTTGAGATTTTGGCTCAAAATTATAGGAGTCTTCATGCTTCTACGCAAAATAGTTGCAGTATCATTAACTTATTTTCTCTTTTATTTGAGCAACCTTGTCTTACAGAACAGTGCCAAACAGCAGCTTCATGGGAGGTCAGAGCACATTTCTCTTCCATATAGTTTATTTCCATAGGTAAGCATAGAAGTTAGGTGCTGTTATAAGCTAAAATAAGTTTTTTTCCTGAAATAACATATTTTTAAATGCTATTTATGACTGCAGTTAAAATTATGAAGAATTTAGGCATTGGAAAATATGTGCTTATTAGTCTTACCTTTTTCTGACTGGATCTAGATCTAATAGTGAACTCTTAGTTTCCCACTTGAAGCCATTACTACAGTTCCTCTCCTAACATTTACAAAACAAGTTTGCTTTCAAACTTCACACAGCAAATGTAGGAAAGAAAAGTCAAATCTGGTAGAAAATAAGTAAGACACATCTGAAACATGCAATTTGGTGTCCAACAGTTGTAGTTCAGTCCTCAAGCTTTGTCACACATTTTTCCTGTTACAGATACTTCAGGTTTCATTATTTAAAAGATTCTGGAGAGGTTTAGTGTCCTTTTATATTTTTGAGAAAAGGGGATGCATTCTTTAAAATTAATTCAGTACTAGCTCCTGTCAGACTGCACCACAAAGGGCTAAATTAATTTTATAAGCCTGAGAACATTATGATGGATATTTGTAAGCACTTTTGCTGTCTGACAATGAGCCCAGAATAGTTTGAGGTAGAAACCTACTAATACCTTTTTTTTTGTGTGAGATTTTGTAAGGGTTTATAGACATCATAGTCTCCACTAAATTCACACTAAGTCACACATCCACTAAGTCTTGAGGCTAAGCTATAACCCATAGGGAACAGAACTGAATTCTTATCGTAGATCACATGAACTCCAGTAGAACTAAAAGCATTCAAGGGCACCTGCATTGGTTTATATCACATTAATATTTCATAGGTATGTTCTATCCCTAGAAAAAATCAATGACTGTCAATGTCTCAGGTAAAAAATTTGAATTTTTTTAATTTTAGGATTCTGTAACTTAAAAGAGGAAGAACACAAAGAAGTATTTGTGATTCAGAAAACTACATCTTTGGTGATACTCAGATCTTGACTGTACAAAATCTCAAGCAACCTGATCTGTGCAGGTTCTCTGTTGAATTAGGGATTGAACCAGATGACTTCCAGAAGTTCCTTTCCAATTAAAAATATTTTGGTATGCTGTACATTGGAGAAGCTACTTAGAGGGTGTAAAATCTAAAATAATGGCAGCAATTCTTATCCATTTGTGACGGAAGTTGATTATGCTGTCTGGGGCTTTTCCATCCATCGCTACATTGCCTGCATGAAACCAAACAACTTCTGTGAGGTTTTAAAGCCTGAGGGAGACATTTCATGTCACTTAATCTGGTGGATTCCCTCCACCTACTTGTTTCTGGTGGACCAGTTGTCCCCAGCATTATCAAGGTCTATTCAAACGTGTGTTGATGTCTTTCTAGTGCTTGGTTAGAACGGAATAGATTACTTTCAGACCTGAATGTCAAAACCTTATCCTACCTAAAATATCACTGTCTGTCTCATATAAATCTCACACCATTATACTTCTGTGTCAATATGGAAAAAAACCTTTGAGTTTCTATAGACTGTAGCTCTTATGTGACCACCCACCCGGAAGGGTTTCTAGTTTGGCCAGTATGATTGGAAAGGTGGTTGCATGCTATGCAAAACTGGGAAACACTGCAAGTTTGCTGGTGGCAGGAGTCTGTTTTACAGGAGGACAACTTGCATGGAAGCAAAGGATCTGAAGGGTCAACACAAGACCTGTCTTCCTCAGGGGACTTTCCATGATTTTTTTTTTTTTTTTAACTTATGTAGTTGAGATGTAATTTTAAAAATTTAGACTTAATATTTAATTTTATTTTCCTGTTCTGTCAATATTGTTTCAGAACTCAGTGTACTCTGTGTTTCCCTTAAGAACAGGTATTTGCAAGCCTAAGCTCATCTAAATTATATACATACATACATGCATACATACATATATATGTAATTTGCAAACTTAAACTCATCATAATTAAAGTTGTGGTTGGGAACGTATTACATCTTTGATTCGGCTTAAACATTGTCTTCTGTTTTTAAATTAAAATATTTAAAACTGTTTAAAACTAGCATTCACACCTTGAAAATCACCTTGCTAACTAAGGCTGTCCAGGAGTTTACTGAGTTTAGGAAAATATTTGTAGATAATCAGAAGGCAAGGATAAAAAGAAAAAAAACCTCTCTCACCTCTAATGTTTTCAGCAACTCCTCATGCCAGAAAACCTAGCATGGGAGAAATAACAGCCAGGCTGAATTGAAAAGGCTAGAACACTGTTCTGTTGTGGGTGGGCTTTTCATACTTCTGAAGTTATAGTATTTTTATTTAAAACCTGAATTGGATTTCTAAGCATGTATGGTACACGCCAATTTAAAATTATTGAAGTTCTTCATAGTGTTAAGAGTGCTTCAGTTTGAAAGAGTGAGGCTTTCCTGCAAATGCCAAGTAAATTGCTCTGCAAGTCCAGAATCTTTGATCACCTTTGAATTGAAGTGCTTACGAAAGATGTTGCTGTGTTCTCATAATTTTACAGCTCTCTCTGATTCATATGCCTAGAACCCCAATCATTTCCAAATTGAAGAGCTCTCATTATTTTGAAGTTCTGTGTGCAGTATAAAATGATTTAAGATTATTCTGCAGCTTTTCATTTTTTATTTTGTGAAAAATGAAACTTTTTTTTTTCTTTTTTAAAGACGAGTTCTTTCCTGTGCAAGCTGGGAGACATTATGAGGTAATTCAAATATTTCATGATTAAAATGGAAATTGAACCAAATTCTCTCCAAATAGCGATGATGATGGCTGGGGGAAAAGGAAAAAAAAAAAAAAAATCCCTGCCTGAAAAGCTGAGAAAATACAAAGTAAGAGGCTGTCAGTGATCCTTGCTGGGAAAAGTGTGAAGAACAAGAAACATATTGTCACTGTTCAGATGCGGTCAAGGTGAAGTGGGGAGACTGAATGAAAGTTACAACAATGTGACAAAAGAGAGACACAGATCCATTTAGTCTTGGAAGGAAGAGAGCAGGAGGCACAGAAGGCTAGTTCACATATTGCTTCTAAGCTGATTTTTGCTGTCATTTTATCATACAATTTCAGAGGGAAATGATGTATGCCCTTTTGTATCTCCTGACTTTGTCTTTTAAGAATAACACTTCGTTTCTTTCTCACTAGAGACCTTGTTCCTTTTTAGCACGTGGCAGTCGTATATTGTTTATAAGTCACATAGCTTTCTAAAGAAAAGCCTCATGACTATTTCTTGATAGCAGTAGAGATTTGTCATTTGTTTGTTTATTTTTTCTTTTCCCCAAGCATGTGCACTGGATGGTCTTTGTTCCCAGTGCCTCATTATTGGAGAACAAACAAAAAGGGAAAAAAAGAAGTGTTCTGGGGGAGGAAGCACACCAACCTGCTGGGGATCCCTGTGACTGCACCCTACCTTGCTACAAGTTGCATATAAAAATCACCCTGCTTGCTTCCCACCTGGACACCCTCACCTGCTCCTTCTGGTCCTGCTATGGGAGCTAGAAAGGGAGCTCTCCAAAAGAAAAGTGAGAAAGTGAACTAAAAAGCATTCTCACCTAGATGGAATAGAGTTGCATTAACATATGAAAATAAAAAGAGATTAGGGAACTCACCTGCCAATACTTCAGCAGTAAGGCAGAAATTGGTGTGGAGGCAGGATGCAAAACTGGCTGATCGGCGCAGAGAGTTTTTAAGAGTTTCACAATTGTGTTACTAAGGAGGTAGCCTATAAATATCTGGAAAATCTGGAGATTTCCAAAACAGGTGTTGAAATGGAAACATCACAACATCGGCACTTCCAATCATTTGAGAGAAAGAAAATGTAATCTTTGTGTGTCACACCTTCCACTGAAAAAGTAGATCTACATTTTTTTTTGTTGTTATCCTTGTTAAGAGCTCTGAGGCTCCTTGGGAGATGAATACAGCTGCTGTGGGCTTGGGTCCTGGTTTACAACCCTCTGCTCCTGATGGTATTGTAGTGGGGCTTGGGAGCCTTTTCTGCTGCACCTCTTTTCCACACAGCACATGTTAATGTCTATGTGATGAAGAGTTTATACGTCCTCAAAAGGCACAGTGGGTTTACAATGGGAGGGACACGAAGATGAGCTCCCTTCAGACATCTGTGCTTTTGGACGGAAAAAGAGGGAAAGTGTGATTTCATGGCATTCTGAAGCCAATATCATCAGTTAAAACCTATCTTACCTGTGTGGAAACAAAGTCTAGAAAAGCTGTGGATATTTAGGACATTATGCTCGCCAATGTTTCCAGTCAATGATTCATCTTAAATATATTTATAAATAAAACTTAGAAAGCTAAAAATGTAATTTGGAAATCTGTTAAGAATAATCAGGCTCAAAAATTCCTCCTGGACTTTTTGTGGCAGGTACCTGAACCTATAGGGAGACTGATTTGTTTCTTTGCTGCTGTACAAGGAAACATTTAGTGAAACTGGTATTTCCCTTGTTCCTCTCTATTTAAGGTTCCCCATTTTTATTTTTTACAGTTTTCTTTCTTTATCCACACTCCTCATATATCTGGCTTTTTTCATTCCTATTTCCTTAGCTTTCCCCTGAATTCATGTTTCTTTTCAGTTTCCCATTCCCAGCATTTCTGCTGGTTTTCCATTTCCTTTGAATCCTTTCCGTCTTTCCTGTAGAGACTTCCTACTGAAATTCCTTCACAAACCCCTGTTATCCTTCTTTCAGTGGCTCACTTCTCACTGAAATCTAGAGATGTTACAGAAGTTCCTGTATGTGCAAGAAAAGTTGCAAGGGTTTATCTACCTGTGGTTCAAATGTAGGGTCATTGCATTTCAGCTTTCTGATTACCTGAGATGGTTGAGAGATTTTGGTGAACAATCTATCTACTAAGCAATGCTCAAACCACAGGGTATATAAATAGTATTCATGTAATTTTCATATTTGCATAATCAGTAGTCTCACTCAGCAATTAGTATTTCACTAATAATATCCAAACAAACATAATTTCCCAAATTATAGAAAACTCAATCATAAATGATGCTTTATGGTGTATAGTGGTCTGTTGCAAGATATCAAGTACTATCAAGCAACAGTTCAAGAATGAACACTATTTTTGTTAACTTGAGGATTAGTACTCCCATAGAGTTTCTATTTACATGGGTACAAAAAAAAAAAGTAAGTAAAAAATAATTAGGTTTTGGTTGACTTTTAAAGGTAATATTTATTGATGTCCTTCTAGCATATTCTGAATTTTGAGATATAGTGTTCCAAAAGTTAACAGGTAGATTGCTCCATTAGAGGCATTGGTGCATTAGGACCACTACAGACTGCGTTTGGTCCTTCAGCTCCCAGGAATCTGTGAAAGACAAGTGCACCAGCCCATGCTGTTTTGGGCTGGTTCCTCTGACCTGCAGTCCTTCAGCTTCCAAAGCAAATGAGACACCAAATACCATTAATCACTGTTGTGTTGAGTGCTCCCAGACTGAAATGTGCTGTTTCCAGGTATTACACACCAGTACAAACCCTGTTATATGTGTTATACGTTACCAAGAGAGGAACTCTTAATCCTGGTTTGCTGTCCATGGTTGTTACAGATACAGTTATAAGAAGTCTTCCTACAGGATCTATAAATCAAAAATTACCTTTTAGCTATGCCATATTTTAAAGCCTTGTAAACATGTTAAAGTAAAGGTCTGTGTACTGTTGGTAATGCACATGACTGCTTGCTGTGTTATGTACAGAATGATCTATATGCCACCCATACTGAAACTGGTTATTAAATATTCTGGCTCAGTTTACTGGTAGCTCTAATACACTTCTGTAACGAGGCACTACTTGTAACATCAAAGCAGAGGAGACATTAGCTCTTTTCCCCTATAGCCTCTGACCTGAAAGCTTTGCTTTTTATCTCTGTATAAAAGGAAAATACTCTTTTCAAAGAAGCCTGGCTAGAATGTGGATATTTTCTCCATTGTAGAATAAGAGCCTGTGAAAGTAATCTACAATTTTTCATCTTTTTTCAGAGTATTGTTTCTTTTTGGACATCATGCCTCTTTGAGAGTTAAAACTCTTGCTTTCAAGTAATAGTGACTGGGAAGTGCTTTCAAAATCCTGAGGTACTTCTGTTTTATGTAACCCTGTCAGCCTGAAGAAAGGTGATGGAACATTTCTATTTTTGAAAGAGGGATATATTGTGTAAGAGAAAGAAAATAAAGTTTGAAAAATAGTTCATACTCAAAATAATGGGTAAGATGCAAATCAAATTAACTGTACAAAGGGTTTATAAGGGAGACAAGGGTTGGAAAATCAAAACTATATTTTATCTTGCAGATGTTTCCACTTATTTTTTAAAAATTAAAAAATCATGTAGCAAATTATTTTCTCAAGTGTATTTGAACTTTTAAATGGATTGGATCATCTTATCTTCTGACCTTTATGTATCAGGTTTTTCTATGTAATCTAGCTTGTCTTGTTTCAGTTCAGCATTTTAGGATTCTTGACCTTTTGGCTTTTAGATTCTTAACTTGCGCTGTCTTACAGAGGGGTTGCTCTTCAGAAACAGCTCCGTATACAATGCCAACATTTTTTTCTGGTGTATGACCTGCACAATTTCTTTTGACTGTCTGATCCCTTGTTTGGAGGCAATCACAATGAAAGCAGTGCTTTAAACAAACATAGGTGCAGTAAACAGAAGAAGAAAGACCAAGCATAAATCAACATATCATACCACAAATTGTTGGTATTTTGCTGGTTATAAAGATATTTCAATCCTAAGTTTTAAATTATCCTCCAAATAATTTCCTAAACTCATGATCACTGATTGTATTACAGGTACAATAGAGTGCCGTACTAGCTTGATCTGGACTCCAAGGTTTCTAAAGTAATCTGAAACTTCTTTTTCTACCTCTGTTTATTGCAATTACTTTTTCTTAGAATCCAAACAGGAAACAGAAGAATCATCTCAGTTCTTTTCCACAGTTCCTGGCTTCTGAGATGGCATTAAGCATTATTCAGTCTATGACACTTAACTCACAGTGGTGTTGAGTCAGTGATTAATTCAATGACAACTCATTGATTTTTGGATGCTTTATGTGGGCCGCCTTATAGATATGCATAGTTCCTTGAGGTGGCTGTTTTCAAATTTAGCCTGGGCTTTAGTGCTTTTCTACACTCTTCCTAAAAATTGCTTAGCTGGAGGAAGGGTGTCACAGTCCAATTCAAATGTAATGGCACAATTAAAAAGAAAATAAAGTTTCTCAATTTTCTCTCTAAGACTTCATATGAATAAATAAATTTCAATCTTTCTTCTGCTAGAAAAAAGATGAATCACCTGTTTGGAGTTTTAATAAAGGTACATAATTTCATGGCACTCACAGAAGTGCAGACTAGCACATACTTTTAAGCATAAATACTTTTATTTATGAAATAAGACACAACACCATTAGTGTAAGTTTTAAAAACATCTTATTACTTTTTGTTTTTAATATATTGGGGATTTTTTCTTTGGTTTTTGATTGTAGCAGAGAAAAGTTTTTCTTGCAGGGTTAATTTTCTTAATAGGAAGCAAATACATGTTCTTAAGTTTTATATATATATATATATATATATATATATATATTTATATTAATATGTATATGTATTTTATCATATGCTAGACAATAGGAATTATATCCCTAAAATACTTTCCAAGAATTTTGTAAGCAGAAATGTAAGAAGAAGAAGAGAACAGAGTTTATGGGTTGTTTGATCTTTGTTTGGATTTTTTTTCTCCCAAATTGCGATAATCAATAATTTAGAAATATCAAAATGTTTTTAAAATGTAAATATAAGTAAATTATGTATTAAACTTGTACAGCTAGTTAGAATAATCTGAAACCATCTGCCAAAAATGAATATCTTAGCTCGTGCTCAACTAATATTCCAACTTATGGTTACTTACATTTTACTCCTGTTTGCTACAGGTGAAGTGGGTGAATATCAGGCAGCTCATTATAGAGACATGCATGCTGCATTCCCAAAGTAGGATGACAGAACAAGTCATGGTATGTATTGTAATTTCAGTTCTACAATACATCTTCAAGCTGTCTGAGGTAAAATGCTTACTAAGCACTGCATTGGGGCTGTCAGATTTCTTCATGGGGTGGTAATTAAATTGAGGCAGCTCTACCGTTTATTTTGTGGAACTAAGCCAGAATTATCTGTATCCTAAAAATATTCTACTGTAGACTGCTGGTTGTAGCAGGACCACAATTTTTTGCATATAAATTCTCTTTTATGGAAAACATCTTATTTCTCCCTGTTTTTTCTCACCTCCATAGGTTGTGGGGGAGGAAAGCTGTTTTATCACTGGACTAGTTTAAGTCTGAGGGAAACTGCCCATCAGAGATGCTTAGTGCTGCAGGCATTTGGGCTGAAATCCAGTTGTGACTAATAAGGATAAAGGGCTGATGGTTGTTGTGGCCAAAGGTGGCATTAAAGTTTCCTGCCTGATTTACAGTGTTCTTAGCGCTGGTATATTTTACCCAGGGGCCCAGTTGACCATGGCTGGCCATTGCCTAAAAAATAAAGCTGAATGCATGTGAGGATGCAATGTGATAAATGAAGAGGAAGTTTCTTCTGGTCATTTCTGGAGGCCAGCTTCATTATTCAAAGACATAGGAGCTGCTGTGCTGGGGCAGACCAAGGGTTCTGGTAGCTCAACAGTGTGTCTTTGCCAGCACTCTGGCATTCTGCTCTGAAAACCAGAGCTATTCCAAAGTACCCTGGGTCAGAAATAGTGCTCAGGATTTCGTGTCCTCTCAATACTGATGTTCTTCCTGAGAGAAGGCAGCGAGAATTGCAGGTAATTTTAATGATAGCTGCACAATGGACTTATAGAGCAGCATGATTATGTTCTTGTCTTCTTATCTGCTTGTTTTCAAGTGAATCTGACCTTTCTAAAATTTGTAAGTTACCTAAAACCTATGGTGAGATAAGCACAATTGCAACTAGTTGAATATCAAAAGTATATGCAACTCATATGTCTGCAAATTCAATTCCGAAGATATTTTTTAAGATTGGAAAGGGTGAGGTTGATGTGTAAGGGAGGCTGTCATAGGATAAGTTTCCTATGATGCACAAATGAGTTTATTTTATAATTCAACATCCTTTGGAAAAATGTTTGGGTTGAGTTCAGTTGATTTAGTCAGACAGTGAACAAAAACGGGATGGAATAGCATACAGATGCAAAATATTTTTCAAGTGTACAGTGTATAAGAACTGTTAATGGATTATCTGGAAATAAATGAAATCTCCTGCAAAAGCTATAGTTTCATTTATATTTTTTTTTTTTTTAAGAAATGGTGGTGAATATGAATGCATGATGAGAAATGCTGAAACCCACTGTTCACTTGAAAAAAATATATCAAAACGGTTGTCCTTTTCCAAACTGAAATAAATAATTATATGGAAGTACTTAAATCAGTGTCAAATAAATAACTACAATAAACAGAGAAGTATTACACAGGAAAAAAGTTGGAAAGGGTGGGCTTTATTCATGTGCTCCCAACTGCTCAGGTCTACCTATAGTCAGAAGAAAGAGAAAGGTATAGATTCCTATGGGGGAATTCAGAATAAGAATCTAAACTAACTTGGCTCTCGCTTTGAAGCACAATTTGTCATCAAAGGATATTGTGACAGAAGACAGTGCAACTGTTTCATTAAGAACATTTCTTATACCATTCTCTGATTATGAAAAAGCTTTTTGTTGTTGAAAGCTGTGATTTGCCATTTAAAAAAATATATGTATGAATCTGGCTGAATATCTTGTACATCACAAATACAACTTTTTTTAAGATATAATTTTCCTTATGAATTCATATTTTCTTCATGATTATTGAATTTTGAAGCACATTATCTCCTTGCTTATTTGTATTTTCTTTTACCTTTGGTAAAGCATTCAATGAGCATGTCCTCAAGCTTTGATTTTCCTGCAGTTTTTTTCTGGTTCCCTTGTCATATTTGCTTCATTCTGTTTGATCTTTTATACTTAATGAACAACAGTTTTCACTTAGAATAATCTTTATCCTTGTTTGAATTTTAAATAGCATATTGTGATGGTATTAGTGATGTTATGCTAAGTCCCTCATCCTGCAAAGGCTGATTCATGTTTCTCACTTTGCACAATCTGAACAATCCCACTGGAGTTCAAGAGTTACACACAAGAGCATAAAGCTTTGTGTCCTAATTGCCTTTAGTGGACTCATTTCCAGTATCACAAAGCCCCATTTTAGGGACTGTTATTTAGATCTGAAAATGCACATTTCACTGGAAACAATTGTAGAAATATATCCTCACCTGGAACCTGGAGAACAGAATTTTAATCTAGAGTAAATTAAGCCTATATCTTGAGGGATACATCTTGACCAGCAGCATTTTATGACTATCTGACAATCATTTACACTCTTGAAACATAGAACTAGTTTTATTTTTGGACTAATGTTTTCAGAGTTGCAGTTCATAGCACAAAGCATGACACAGTAAAAGCAGTGCATTTGATTTTGTCCCCTCACTCTTCTATTCGGAGGAAAGTGGCTAGAATAACAGGCAGTAATTAGCTTTCAGCCAAATTGTGTATGAAATTTTCGTCTGTAGGCTCATTGCGCCTATGTCAGCCTGAAGATTAAAGGCTTCTTAACTACATAGTGGCACAACAGCTGAGCAAGCTGTGAAGGAGCCAGTGGGGTTTGTTGTATAATAACTGGTCTATGGAACACTGAAAGAGTCTGGATTTCTGTGTCCAATCCAGTCAAACAGAAGTCTACCTTCTTGTCTCTGTCTGTTTCAGTAGATCACCATATATCACCAGGGATGTCAATGTAACTGACACAATTTCTGCAGTGCTGGAAACATAATATTCATTGTACGTGGTAGATGCACAGACCCCAATAAAGTTAATGTTTAGCCATCCTTGCTTTTGGCAGCATGCTGCAGCTTGCTAATTAATTTGGTTGCTGTTTGTGCTTTTTTTCTTACCACTGTGGATATAATCAATGGATATCAGGTGTTCTACAGTCAGGCAGACAGCTGTGAAAATGTACTCTGAAGTTTTGTTGAGATTACCCTTCAAGTTTCATTATTAGCATGAAAATAGCAAAAATATTATTAGCAAAAATATTCTAACGCATTTTTAAATAGAGAGCTTAGAAGCAGTGAACTGTATTCTCTTCCATTGGAGGTATCCTAAACAGAGCCAAGCAAAAGTAAATAATTGTCAGATAATTTTGCTTTCTTGACTTGGGACAGCCAAAACTTTCTTCAGCTGTATCAGACTGCCATCTTGGCTTTCCATCATGAAGCATCCAGGATGCCAATCTTCAATTACCCTTTCTCACTGTTGCCTTGTGTTGCTTATTTCTTCTGGCAAACCTATCTTTTGTATCTGATTTGAAATCATTAATTTCTATTTCTAACCAGTCTGGGAGTTTCACTAGTTGTTTTTTCTTTGCTTGGAAGTAAAATTAGGTCAATTCCATTTTGGTTCATATAACACGTAAATTAATTAGATTGTGTAGGCATTACTGCTCTAACCTAGAAGACTGGTCATCTGGAGACCTCAATATGCCCTCAGATTGGAGAAAGGAGGGTTCCCAGCAAGTTCACTTTCTCAGTTAGTATGAAAGAGTGCTTTTTGATATATAGGTTTGATTTTTTTTTTTTTCTGTGTTTCTTAAAGACATTGTCTCTAGGATCCTGAGTTGAGGGAGGAAGAGGAGAACAAACAGAATTATAGTTAATGGGCTTTTTTGTGCCTAGAGTGTTGGAAAGAAGCAAAGATTAATGGATTCAGTGCATAGAATGGGTACGTTCTTCTTGATAATGCCATCCTACCACATTAATTTTCAAAATATTGATGACTGGATAATGCTTCAAAGAACCAGCTTTAAAAAATACTGTCAATGCAAGTGATGCTGATAGGAGCTCAGTGGTTAAACAGGCTTGGAAAAATGTTTTTGGAGTAAGGGCCATACTATGATGGTTTTCATGGCATGTAATCCTTTATTTATATCACAAATTTGACTTCAGTGAAACAGAAGTTTTGTATGTTTCAAACATACTTTTGTATGTTTTAAACCAAAAGGTAGTAAGGTCTGTGGTACTCTCAAGATTTAACCTGTGCTCTAAATCGCTGATGATGTTAGGTTGTGTGATCCATTTAGTGTACCTGTGCCCCTTATGCTATTTGTCCAGAAAGGCTGATCCAGACAGGGGATTAGAAATACTCCAGGCACCACTGCATTTTAACATTTCTTTAAATGAAATCAGAGGGTGCTTTTTCCTAATAGTTACTTTCCAGGCAGAAATCAATTAGTCTAATAGCGTTACTCTTCTCCAAAATTGCATGGGACTGGTTTGATATCTTCTTATAATTGCACACTCTATGGTTCTTTGACTCTTATCTCTCCCTCAGTCTGTGAATTTGAAACCATCAGGAAGATGTCACATTGGTATGAGTATTCTTCAGTGATAAGAACAGTAATTGTTGTAGGGAGACTTCTTAATCTTGGGTCACTCAAATCCCTTTTAAAGACAGCAGGTGCTCTCCAGAACAAGCATTAACAAGAAAAGATTATGAGGTAACCTGTTGTTCTTTATATCTCAGCATCTCTTGACAAAGCTTACCATCACCGTGTTCAGAAGCCAGTCAGTACAGAAAAAAAAAATCAAACATGACTCAGGAAGGAACTAACATTTTCAGTACTAAAGAGTGGATTCATTTTAAAGGGTGAATACTGAGAACTGTTACAGGGGAAATTATATTTAGATAAGATAATTGTATATTATAAAAGCAAGAAATAAATTGGCAGGGGTTAAAACAAATAGAGCTGCACATAACCACGGTATAATGCAACCAGAAGAAAATTCTGCTTCCTCAGAAATCAAAATCTGAAATTGCATCTTGCCAGATTTGCATTGTGTTGAAATTCCTTCTACATTGTACCCCTCATCTTCTTCCCAGCTGTGGCAAACATGGTGAAAGCAAGTTAGTCATTCATATTGTCAGACTCTGGCACTGCTAAGTCTGTATGACTTCATACAGACATGCTGGTGCTGTGGGTTGCTTTGCATATACAGGGTGAATTCTTGAAGCTCAAAATACTCAAACTTTATGAACTGCTGCATCCAAATGTCAACTAAATTTTGTTAAAATAAGATTTTGTTTTCTAATTCTGTCCATTCCCATCAAGATTATGACACAAAATTAGCTGTGTAAAGCACGTCTATGGCAATCTTTGGGAGGCCAGGAATTAAGCATAGGATAAATCATTGCATTCAGAAAATTAAACCACTTTCTAAACCAGTTCAAGGAAACTTTTTTAAAAGGATTTTAGATCCAAAGGTGTAGTTAGCACTTTCTAAGAACCCACTAATCTCAGGGAGTGTTAGGGACTTAACCCTTCTTCACTCTACTTTGAAAAAAAAAAATCAGCTAGGCACCTATCTCTGCCTCTAAGTTCCTCAAATACTTTTAAAAAAATCTGGCCTTTGATAACTCAAATCCCCTTGACTTTCTGTAAGGCTTTTCATCCTGAATTCTAGATCCTCATAGGTTTTGAGTGTCTAACTCTCTTAAATTAAAATGTGAGTTAAAGGCCCAGGTACTTTTGAAAAGCTGAACTTTGGTGCTCAAGTCACTTGAGAAAAAGAATGTTAGACTGCTAACTCCCTCAGGTGCTTGAGAAATATTTTCCTGTCACATCTGAGAAACTATTCTAGAGGAATTTACTTTGTTAATCACTTGCTTTGTCCCCACCTTTTTGTAACAACTTTGTGTAACATTTATTATGGGAAATTTTTACTTCTTTCTCCAAAAGAATGATAAAACTTTTATAAAATGAAAAATTATGACAAAAGTATATATTTATGCTTTCAGGAGGCAAATGTGTTTTTTAATGGAATTTAAATAAATGGAATTTTTATGATGAAAAAAAGCAACAGTAAAAGCAGTGATTATGTTTTTCATAGTTCATTTGCCTCCCTTGCCCTGAAGATCTTGTGCAGAAGTAAAATGAGATCCCTGGTGAAGCTTACAATGTCATTGACTCTGAAGAAGGACTCAGAGACCCATTGGTGTTTAATGACCCTTACTAGCCTCCACGAAAGAAACTGGTATGATCCACTAAAGGAGACATATGGTTCTTTGGAATTATAAAGAAACACTGTTTTCTTCATGGGTAAACATTGTAGTCATGCATTTCTAAACACTGCCTGGTTTTAGATGACTGCTTTTAAAATGGCCGTCCAAATTTGGTGAGGAATTGCATTCATTTTTCATTAGGACTTGACCAACAGCAGTGGTATTTTTCCAATACCACAATCATGCAGTTTTAATGCTCTTATTATTCTGCACTATCATATCAGACCAAACAAAACACAACAGATAAGAAAGCTGAACTACACAATAAAGAGCAACTGGACTGCTTTAAAGGGCATGGGCACATTGTATAATATAGCCATGTGGTGATATCCCAGAGGTATAGGGAGGTGTTGGAATATTAGGAGATTTCTGTATTCATTTCTTCATGAAATTAAAGTATATACTCTACTGCAGTTTGACATAGGACAGTGGGAACTGATGGGATTGGGGGAAGGGAAGGGAAGGGAAGGGAAGGGAAGGGAAGGGAAGGGAAGG
>CM031859.1:38142961-38215461 GCA_018697195.1 Certhia americana
GGAAGGGAAGGGAAGGGAAGGGAAGGGAAGGGAAGGGAAGGGAAGGGCAAGAAGAAGAAAGGAGAGGTCAGGGTGAAACTGAATATTAAAAAGCAAAATAAAATAAAAACTGATTTCACAATAAAGTAAACAGAAGTGGAGATTCAGCTAGGACTGAATATAGGGAAAAAAGGAAATATTTTACTGCAGTCATGTCACAGAATGAATAGGGTCAGAACCTATTGCATGAGTAGAGTCTGGTTGCAGGCAGCAATAAAGTCCTGAATATATCTAAAACTCTCAGTAGATGCTTCAGTGTAGACAAATTTTGATTGGTAATGTTGTACTTTGTGCTTCTCTCTCTTTGATGTGCACCCCCAGAATGGAAATATCTCTAGGACAAACACACCACTGACATCTTTCACTGGTTCTAGAGATGCTGTAACTGTGCTAAAACAAGTGCAGTTGTCTTAGTTTCAATTTCTCTAAAGTGCTCAATTTCTAAACTTGAACCATCCAGAGGATAAAATATATTAAGATATTGGATTCTTTTTCTTGATCAGTCTTTTTAGTGACTATCTTTTCACAACTGCTTGTAGAAACAATATGATTGGTTCTGCTAGATTATAATAATTTTCCTTCTTCAGTATATTTCTAAATGCTCCTTACAAGAGATGGAACTGAATCTGGCTTTTTATTTTTAAAATTTTGTGAAACGTGACAATTTATGTAAACTAAGATTCCTCTTGAAAATCAATTCAGCAGTTTTAAGTAATGTACTTGTCATATGGGAATATTAATATGAAAGAAAAATTACATGGATATATAAGAAATTGAGATAACTGCCTGTTTAGAGATATCAAAAAGCACAGTGATGAATACTCTGAAATATTTGTTGCATGATCCTACCACTCTACAGTCATCAGAGATGCAAATGCTCAAAATTATTTTTATCTAATATTATCACAGTGATTAAGAAAAACTATACGTAGACTTCTACATACCACGTGTCATAGCCTTTATATTACTGGGTAGAATCCTCTAACAGAAATGCATGGTCCAGCTCAGATTTTGAATTACTGTAGTAGGAGGAATGGAAAAGGTGAATTTGCCTCTCACACTGGATCTGCAGGAGGGAGAAAAATGGCTAGCAGGAATAATCAGAAATTCAGGCTTTCCTATGATGGGGCTAATGAAATGTGAGGCAGGGACAGTGCCCTGTAAAGGAGCCAAATCATTTATTCTTCCTGGCAAGGCAAGAGTAAAGGAAAGAAACTGTGATTCTCTGAGTCCCAAAAAGACCTTTTCTGCTAATGTAAAGGACTTTTGGATGGATTTGCATTAACTTTTGAGATACTTTGCACTATTAGAGGGCTTAAACTTGACATTTCCAGTCAGTATTCATTCTCTAGGCTGCTCTCTGGTAGTACAATTGCGTTCTCTTGAACCATCAGAGCTGTGTTTCAACAGCCCATCAGGATAGTAAGCAAACTTGAGTGTTGTTTATCCAAAGTATTCAGGTGGAATCAATTTACCACCTTGCTTCTTTTCTGAATTGTTATCCTTAAATGTTAGTATTGACAGCCATAAAATCACTGCTTTGATAGGATCATGCCAGTTTCAGTGTCCTGCCTGGTGAACGCTAGGGGAAAGTGGAGAAGAATTTAAGGGACACTACTGCAATTTCCCTTTAAGAAATTCAGTATTCATTTGTTTTATTTTTTGTTGCATTAGTTATGAGGTGAATGAGGTGACTAAATGAATATGAAAAAAGCTGTACATAAAAAAAAAAAAATCAATTAAGAGTTATCCAAAGAATGTAAATATATTTGATACTGCATTCTAGTTTGGAAGAAACTCGAATTTGAATAAGAGGTCTATTTTCCATTGAGTATGCCCTGCACAGACATAAAAAATGCCAGTAAAACAGATGGCATAATGATTTTGGTAGCTTGACAGACTTACCCCACTGCTTCATTCCTCTCTGTGTTGACTTTGTCCCTTACATTCCAAAGATAGATAAATGTATTAACGTGTAGTTTACCACACAGGTCAGGGGATCTTTCTCATTTGACCTTGAAAACAAATGTTCTGTCTGCTCTGCATGGATAATTCATAAGATTTAGTGGCTCATCTCTGTATGTTTGGCATTTAGAAATGTTGCTTCCCCAAATGTCTCGTTGTCTTCTGCACCAGTTAGGTAGTGCACTGCAGCTGAAAGCTGGTTACACATTTATGGGGCCAGACTTGTGTCACAGGGTGATTTCTGGTTCTTTAGCATTAGGCACAGAATGCTGTTAGCACCATGAAAGTGTCCCATTTTCCTCAGTAGCAGGACATACTGTTTGTATGTCCTTTGGAAACGATCAGTTGAAGAAAAATGTTTGGTACAATTAAGCCAAAAAGAAAACAGCTAATGGACAAGCAACAACCACAGAATTTTCCACTAATCAGTGAAATAACTGAATGAGTTTATGCATATGTTTGTGTAGAATCATAGCTAAGAGAAAATAGAGGGCAAAGATAATAATATAGCCTGAATTCTTAACTATTAGAAGTTTGTGTTAGCTGAAGTACTAGATAGCAATATCTAGTAAGCAACAGTATTTCAGTATAGATAAGGTGGAAGAAAAGTAAAACGAGAGACTAAAAATTACAAGGATAAAGTCAGTTTTCTAGGTGAGAAAAGTAGAAGATGAGACATCTCTGGTGAAACTGTACAATTTTAGGGGATGTATTTTTGAACGTATTTCTGCTTAATTTCTTACCTTCATGAGCTGGAGAATTCATGCTGGCTACAGGGTTAACAGAACAAAAAACTGATCCTGCTTCAGCGAGCTTGCAGTTAAGAGTAAGGTAAAAAGATTTGAATACTATCAGGATACACCCCTCCACATCAGGCGGCAGTGAGACAGTATTGATCTGCTGGGTAAGCAGCAATCACATCTCATCAGTATCTTAGTCATTATTGAGTCTCTAGTCATCACAGTAAAATAAAGATTTAATATGGGACTATGTCTGGGCATATATTCACAGAAACTAAATAAGTTGTTCAGCTCCACTTTGCAGGACTATAGTTAAGGAGAATAAGGTGCTTGGATGGGACCATTCCTAATATATTTTCTCAGACCAAATGAAATATAAAGACATTTAAAAGACAACTCATATTCTTGAAAACATAAATTCCAAAAAAGCCCCCTCCAACTGCCAAGATATAACTTTCATAAAATTAGGCAGTTACCATAACCTTCTGTTACAATTTCTTTTTCTTCTATCCCTTGTGCAATCCTTATGCTGCTACATGGTCAGCCTCAACAAGTGACCCAAATTAAAAATAATATGGCAAGAAAAAAGCATAGGATTTCTGCTCCATAAATTCTCCAATCAATCCCTTGTGTCACTATGAATGGGGTTGTGCCAACAGAGGGAAAGAAGTCAGAGATTCAAAAAAGAGAGCTATCACTTAGGAGCAGCATTAATGTTTTCTAGCTGAAGGTGTGCCTGGAATTGTGGTAGTAGAAAAGCTGTCCCAGAAACAAGAAAGATAATGGTAACAGTGTATTGCACCCAATGAAGGATAGTTTTGATCTTGAGCTTATTGAATATTTGCCATTTTTATAAAGTCCTTGGCATGTTAGCACCAGTAGTTGATTAGATATTTTTAAGAGATCCTAAAGAATTTAGTGCTTTTTGGTATATTGTGTCTGTGCCTATTACAAGATATACTGAATACTGTGCATAATTATGTTCGTAAGAGAACAGTAGTAGGATAGCAGCTGAGATTTAATTAGTTTTATGGAGAGATAACAATTTTTAGTTGACAGCAAAGTTAAGAAAGAAGTGCTTGACTGGAAAAATTGAAGACCAGGAATGCAGTTTTGTCCTTGTGCTGGTGGCAAAGAGTAAGTACCATACTGTTCTACAGAGATTTGGGAAATATTCTGTTGCACCCAGGCTCATAGGCCTAAAAGATCACCAACCCCAGTGTCCATGGGCAGCATGAAAAAACAGTCTGTGCTCCTTGCATTTGCTCCCATTGCTGAAGAGGAACCTTGCTCTGAGACTTTTCTCTCTCTTTCTGTTCCCTGTGCTGATGCTGCTTTGAAGGGCAGGCACTCTGTTTACTCCACAGTTTAGGCATAACTTTAGAGTTCTTTGTGCCTTGGAGTTAAATGGCCCCGTTATGCTCAAAGATGTGCCCATTGAGACAAAAAAAGATATCACCTGTGGGGCCTCCTGCCTTTGCTAGTGAACCTAAGCCAACCACCTCCTGCATCTGAGTCCACAGGGCAGATGCACTGGTGCCCTGGTGCACCGCCAGCGCGCAGATACTGGCATCCAACAAATGCACCAAAACCACAGCCAGACCACAGGTGCTGCAGAGGTCTTCTCAGCTGAATTTGAGAGTACATTTTATTTCATCTGTATGTGCTTGCAGAATAGTGCATTCAAACTCTTGAACTGCATGGCAGCGTTAAGGTTTGTCCACTGTTCCCACCATGCCCTTTCCAAAGTAGGAATCCAAATCAAGAGTGTAGTAGTTTTGGCAATTTCTCCCACTCCTCCCTTTCTCTCCCTACTCCCCTCCCAGATGACACAGAGTGACTATAGGGGGCAATACAACCTCACCATACACATACAGCTTCTGTACGTCAGTTATATGCCACATTATTAGGCGGAAACATTTAAGAATCAGTTTTTACTTCTTGCTTTTGAATAATTTGTGTCATGATAGAGGTATACTGTATTGTTACCTGGCCTCCACAAAATGGAAGGTTTTAACTTCAGATAAGCTTTTACTGGTTAAATGTTTTTTTGTTTGTAAGTGAAAGTTAATAAATAGTGATTTTATTTCATTCTACTAATTCAAATTAAAATCTAAAATAAAATGAGCTATAAAAACCAAACTAAGGTAATCTTGAAATTCATTTGACATTGATCTAAGCAGAACTGCTCCAACTCTGTATGTATCTCATATTCATGTAATTCAATCTATATGCCTGTCAATATTTCTGCTGCAGTTTAATTTCTTCAGATCAGCTTCTTTCTCACTTAATGCAGACTTCCAGAAGTTAGTCCAGTTTACTGGGCTTAAATGATATACTTATATTTTCTGGTATTTTTGTGGAAAAATATTCACATATTCAAATTCCTTAATGAAAATCTAATTGTTGTAACAACCAAAATATACATGTATTAATTTGGTCCCGTTTTTCCTATATTCATTGATGTGCAGTTCACAATAAGCAAGCAGAGAATGGTAGCAAAGATAATTTCCAGCTCTTCTTGTTTTTTGGTGTAAAATTGTGTACCTGAGCTTTTGTTACGCAACCTTCCTGCTCTCTGTAAAGAAATAGTTAGAATATGCAGAACTGAACTTCTGTTAACATGATTAGAAAAGCTGTTGTTGCAGACTATTTTCTATTATTTTAATTTTGTGTCATTATAATTTTTGACAGTTACTGTTTACCAGAGTTTCCCTGAAGCAAAAATGATTTAATGTTCAACACACACATTAAAATGTGTTCTATTTTCATATGTTAAAGCTGATAGAATTATAATTTAAGCAGAAATCTGTGCTTAACAGTGCAGCACATAGAATCTCTGAACACAGATGAAACTGAAACTTCTATCTGAAGGGAAAACAAAGGCAACAGTAATGTGCCTTAATAATTACAGAGCGATGTGATATTTTTGTAATGAAATTCAGACCCAGGTGAAGATACTGTGCTTTGGGTTTTGTTGTAGAAGCAAGGCATAGTTTGAAAGCTGGGCTTTCATACTTGGTGACTTTATATTGGCTTTATATTGGCTCATAACCAAACCCATAATTTTCACTAAAAGTTCCTTTTCAATTTTCTCATTCATTCAAACTCAGATCTGACTGCTAGGGACAGTAAGTCTCAAATTCTAGAAGAAAATTCACTGACTTCACTGAATGCTGAAAATTCTTAGTTTCTAATCCTCTAATGTGAGCACTTCAGGTTTACTCAATAGCTTACTGACCTTTACTTAGCCATGTACACATTTCAGTGGGAATTTTCAATGCTTTTTCACTAAAAATCGTGTTCAACAATATTTCCTGATCATTAAGACCTGTGTACCTAAAGCATAGACCAAGAACATCTTCTACAAGACCAGAATACAAATCTATACCTTTTCACAACCTCTTTCTTTCTGTCATTTGTTGGATTCATATGAAATCCAATTTTAATAACTCCTGGATATTGCTCGTGAGTGTGACCAGTTGTTATGTATGGTAGTGTTAGGATTTGATTCTTCCTTTCCACTCTTTTTCTAAGAAGAATGGTCAAAGCTAAGCTAGAAAATAATCCATTGAGATTGATAGTCCATGTATATCCACAAAAATAAAACCCCCAAATCCCCCCAAACTGCAAAACTGATTTTATGACTTTGAAGAAAGAAGTGAGTAGGTGCTCATCTGAGTACTTGTAGGGGGAAAAATAATTAAAGCCAACAGAAAAAAAAAAATTCAAACTAAAACTATATTCACATACTAACCATGGAAGAAGAGTTCAATGGTTATAAAAATTTTCACCTTGTTCTTTATTATATATTGTGCTAAATATATTAGAGGCAGAACAGCAGTAGCAAAATTTGTAGTGTCTTTCAAAGTGCTGAGTAATGTGGCAGACTCATAGACTTCATGTGAAAATGGAAAATAATTTAATGCAGATAGTAGAATACACATCAGAATAAAAGAGACATTTGCAGGAAGACATGGTATAGATCAGTGATAGCTGGAACATTTCTGATATGGTTTCTGTTGTTAAAACAGGACCAAAATGAGATCCTGGGAATTAAGACCATTGAACTCCATCTTGCTTCCAGGGAAACTGAGAGTCTAATTAAGGATAGAATAGGTCAGAGTATGGATAAGTATAACCTAATAGGGTCAAACCTGCACAACGTTGGTAAAGGAAAAGCATACTTCTTTAACCGGCTGAAGTGCCTTTGAAGAGTTAATAAAATAGTAGATAAGGGTGACTTGGTAAACATAATTTATTAGGATTTTTCAAAAAATTTCTGATATGGTCCTTCATAAAAGGCTATTAAGGGAAAAATATAACTGAGATAAGGGGCAAAATTTCACAGCAGACTACACACTGAGTAAATGATGGAGAAAAACTTGCACTGAAAGTCTTCTAAAAGTGTAAAGAGGTTAACAGTAGGATGCTCTACAGGTTCACACTAGAGCCAGTGTTACTTAATTTTTTTTTAATGATTTGGAAATTATATCTGCTAAAACTGGCATTAATATTAGTCAAGTCAAGAAGACTGTGAGACTAGAAGAGATTGATTAGATTGAAAACACGTATATTTTACCTTGGATAAGTATAAATTTTGATACTAGTTTTATGGGTTGTTTTCAGTCCCATCACCATATTTTACATCATTGTATTCTACTGAGAATAATTTATCTGTTCTCTGATTAAGAATACAATAGATATCCCTGCAGCAACCAGGTGGAATGATTTGCCCTCTCTAGGTGTAGGAGTAGACAGAGTTACACAAGAACAAGGAATTCCCATCTGTGAGGTCACTGGACCTTTTCCTCAGAGCAATCAGGCTGCATGACCAGATCAAGAGCAATGTTTATCATAAAAGATAAAAATCCTCCTTCATAAAAAATTTACTTAAATTTACTATTTACTTTTTTTTTTTTTTTTTAAATTTACTTAAAAGTAAATCCCATTCTTGTTAGATCTTTCTGGAGTGTCTGAGTTTTTGAGGCACTCTTAATTATGGCACTGACACTGCTACCCACTGTCATCATCATACAGCCCAGAAGGTTGTAACCCATCACTGGTGTTCTTCGGGAGTTCTTGCCTGTTACTTCCTAGCAATCTCAATCCCATCTCTTCATGAAATGTCAGTAGGAACAACATACAGTCCTGCATCTCCTTCTGGTATGGATATTTCTGCTGGCTGTCACCTACTTCTAAATACAATCAGGAACCCTTGCCTGATCGGGTTAATTCATAAGTGACTGAGCACATTGGCTCTAGGGGTTGGCGTTTGAGTTTGTGCAGGGGTTTATAATTTGCTTTACTTTTTTCCCTACTGTCCTTTCTACACTGCGTTTAATTTTGAATCTGTAAGATTATTTAAAACACCACCCACTAAAGGACTAAAGTAGGATATGGGAAGACTATGACCTTATATTAAGTATATTATACATGAGATACTCAGTTCATGGTGTTCTGCAGATTTCATATCCACTCTGTCTGAACTGAAGTCCATTCATTTTTTTTTTTTAAATAGTTAAATAGTTAGAGTTAACAGATGATATCTCCTTCAAAACTGAAATGGGTTCATCTAGTTTTAGAATAAGCATAATGAAGAGATCTTTTGTTGCTTTCTATGATGATTCTTAAAAAAAAAATCTATTTTACCATTTTTACTGAGGCAAAAAGGCAAGGCAATCTGTAAATGCAACATTTTGGACTATGAGCAAACACAGTGAGGAAAAAAGATTATTTCTTGGCAAAAGAAATGTGTGGAAATTACAACTCTAAAAATAGCATTTATCTTGATCAATAACTCATGCTTTTAATTTTTTTCCTGAAAAATATTAATAGAGTTCTTTAAATAAAAAGAACCAATGCTTTTTTTTTTCTCTTTTGTTGTTGAAACCCTGTTTGTATTTACATCCAGTCATTTAATGCCCATTAAAGAAGTAATGCTATGTTAATGTAAGGGAAAAAATCAATGCTACTCAGATCAGTAGCTGTGGGGAAACAGTGCAGCAGCTGGTTTGCAAACAGCAAGCCCACATAGATCAATGAAATTACAAGCTAAATCTGCTGATGCTCACAAACTGCTTCAGCATTGTGATGTCTAACCTTTCTCAAGTTCAAGATCTCTGGCAAGCCAGCAATAGCTAAATGAAGGAAAAAAAAAGCAAAAAAAAGGAAAAAAAAAAAAAAAAGCAAGCACAGAAGAAACAAAGAAAGGACATAATCGGCTGGTGGAGAATTTTAGCATGATATATAATATTCCACTTTTGAAGTTATCACTGTAACTGCAGGTTTGTAACAGATATAAAAGCCACTGTAATCTCCCAGTGAGCAAAGCAGCCATCTACACACTCAGGAGATTTTCTTCCTTAAGAATGTTCAAATCTGTCACATATTACCTTGAACTGTAACACTGGAGGGCTAGAGAGCACTTCAGTAATGTGGTTGTTAATGTGAATTCTAGAAAATAATTTATCAATGAGCAAATGTACAGCTTCTGCCATGTGCTATGTCTTTTATTTTATGGTGGGCTTGCAGCTTTTAAATTGGTTTGAATTTTGTTAACTTGTAAATTAAACATGCAGAATATTTGACTTGTTGCATGCAAGATTCATTTGCATATTTTTTGCTATTTGTATGGTAAGGGAAGAAACCCCTTTTACCCCAAGGAAAACAACACTGGGCTTTATCAGTTTCATGTGAATAACATACCATCAAATGATTATTTTCAGGGCAGTCCTTGCCCCATTTGTGCCACTTTTTTAAACAGAAGCATTTTTCAGGCATTAATCAGCAAGAAGATAGGGGGAACCAATCTCTGAAGATTGCTATAAAATGGAACACATTTTATAAAGGGAAATAGGTTCATTCCAAGAGCAGAATAAAAGACATCTTGCATTTCCTTCAAATATTGACAGATGTATTTTGTGGGGAACAAAATGTGTACTTGGCAAATATATAATTCTTATTGTCTGCTGATATCCTATTGCTTTACAAATATTAATTAAATGTCACAGTTTGATTCTGTTCTATTGTATCTGTTTTGTAGGTTGTAAATAAAAAGATATCTAGAGGTTGGAAATATATTTTTGGTCTTCCAGCCAGGGAGTAGCAAAACAGAAAATGGAAATCTTTTTACCTGTCTTCAGTTATTATAGGCTTGCATTATTTTACACACCAAGCACATTCAAGAATCAAATCAACAGTGAGGTGAAGTGTGATTATTTCTTGTACTGTCAATTGTTTCTGCTGAAATGACCATTTTTGGATTTGACTTAAAAATTGCTTTGCTTGCCTACCTTTCTCAGATACTTAATAATGAAAAAAAAAGAAGGAATATTTTAATTTTGAAGCATAACACTTCTGTTTCTCTATTGCTTATAGATACAGACACAACCATTTTCTTTCCATTATTGATCATTATGTCAATTCATTACTTTATGGTGCTGCTCAGCAGTGCTGATGGCCAGATATTTCCTGCTGGATGTGTAGGGAAGACTGATTGTGGCAATAGTTACTAACAAGGTGAAAACTGACTGTATATGCTAACACTGCTGGTGGTGTGCAGGCACCGGTGGAAATCTCTCATCCTACTCCATGTATTGGCTGGGAATGAGAGAGAGATGCCCAGCAGAGGCTAGGAGTTTTTAATTCCAAGCCTGATCAAAGATCCCTGATGATTGTAAGGAAATGCCAGCATTTCCTCACAGGTTCATAGATCATCAACACCTAGGTGTGCTCACATGCAGAATAGGACTTCTGAAAGCTTTGTCTTCAGATTTTATTTAGGTCTCTTTCTTTACTTGGTGCTTATTGAGAAAATTCTTGTGAAAGTACTGCAACTGCTGAGACACTCCTGAGCTAAAGAGAAGGGTCCTGTTGATAACAGCATGACCAGCATTTCTGCATAAGTCTTTTTCTTTCAAAGCAAAATACAAATTTGTCATGAAGACTTTGTGGTCATTGTAAGTAAATGAACAAGCTTCTGTAGGGAAAGCTGTTCCCATGAAGAAGCAAGTACATGAAGAAAAGCAGTTCATCCAGTCTGTGTGCCTTGCTCAGGTTTGCTTTGTCCATCTGGCAAGTTATACTAGCCGTTATTTTGTTGGTCTCTTTCTGTGCACTTATCAAAGTATAGTTCTTGCACATCATAAAGAGTGCATCATTGCAGTGAAGAAACAAAAGGGATAATTGTGGGGGGTGCAATTGCATTGTTCAGAGCTTTTATTATAACAAAAACATCACCATGCTTGGAGAACCCCAGCAATAATTCCTCTTGACTGCAATAAGTACTTTTAAGGAAGAGCAAGCTGATGAGCTGCAGGGTTCCCTGCTGCTAAATTCATCTAACAGCCCACTCATGATATTTTCTGCTTTAAAGACCAATAGGAACTTTATAGATTGGTTGGATGCTCTTCTTTTCAGTATAGCTCAGATGCTGAAACTTTTCTGTTGATCTGAAAAGCTGGATGCAGTTCGGTTACTAGGCAGCATCAGCTGTGAACATTAGTCACATACACTATCACACTGGCTATGGAGTTACATGCAATTTTACAGAAATTTGTGATTATGGATCTGCCCAATCACCCTGAATGTAAAACCCTGTGGGGTTAGGAGTTTGGCCTTATTCCTACATCTGCACAATGTGGTGACACTTCATCTCTGCAAGGATAGAAATCAAAATCCTGAAATTAGCATCCTGAAGTATCTCAAAACTTAGAATATGAGCTCAGACCAAACCTGAATTTTGAGGCTTATGCTTCTGTCTTGGTTGTCATTTCTGGTGGTGGTCAAAATGAGAAGAAAGAAATTAAAATCTGTTTTTAAATTTTCTTTGAAAAGAAAGATATCTCCTTTGACAAATAGGAATATGGTTGGGCAATATTTTTCTTATCTCTGTTATTGTCAGCAATGTGTATGTACTGGATTGAATCTGGATAAGTGCTATGGCAAAAAAGGCTATACTTTTATTATATTAGAACATTGCTGGAAAGTACAAGCAGAAACCATGAAAAATGCTGCTTTGATGAGGCAGCTAGGCCTCTAACCTTGAAGAGGATACCCTGGGTGCTCATTTGGAAAGAACAAAATGTTTTGCATCCACTCAGTCATTGCACAGAAAAAATACTTCTTGAGAAATATATTGGCAGAATTCAAACAGCTTCAATGGAATTACATATTGAGGTATTAATTGTATTTGTACATACAATTCAAGCTTTTATTTTAGTTAAATAACACTTTAACTGATCTTTTTGTCTTAAATGCATCTAGAATGGCATCATTCAAGAGACAAGCAAAGCAGCACTGGCTTTTGGAGCCTAATCTAATTTTTGCCTGAACCCTAGTGAACATGTTTCTGCCGTTGGTATATGCCACATGTGTGCAGCTTCTGCAAAGTTCTTCTCATGCTGTTCTGGTTTCTCATCATGTTGTGACCCAGCATGGCCATGAGCACCTCACAAGCCTCTTCATTTCAAGCATTGGCAAATTGGTGAGGGGAGAGGATGGTCTTGCACTTGATGTGCAAGTGAACCTCTGGGATAACTTCTCTAAGTGTTCTCATTCAATCTCTACTTCTGAAATTTGGCATATCCATTACATGCCATGAGATGGTCTGTGTCCCCTAATGCGTATCTCTTTCTGGTTTGATTCAATGCTGGCAAAAAGCACTTAGAACTTTTATTTTCATGAGAGTGACCTTAAGGTCTGTAATGGCTGATCCTAGACACTTTGCACTGGTTTTGGCTGGGATAGTGTCAATTTTCTTCATAATAGCTAGTGTGGGCTATGTTTTGGATTTGTATTGGACACAGTGCTGTTAATGGAGGGATGTTTTCGTTACCGCTAAGCAGAGCTTACATGGAGTCAAGGCATTTTCTGATTCTCACCCCAATCCAACAGTGAGTAAACTGTGGGTCACAAAGAGTTGCTAGGGATACAGTTAGGACAGCTGACCTCCACTGACCAAAGAGACATTCCATACCATAAGGCATCATGCTCAGCATATAAAGCTGAGGGAAGAAGAAGGGAGGGAATGGACATGGAGAGTGATGGTGTTTGTCATCCCATGTCACTATTGAGTGTAATGCAGCCCTGATTTCCTGGGAATGGTTGGACACTTGCCTGCCTATGGGAAGCAGTGAACAAATTCCCTTTTTTGCTTTGCTTGTGTGCATAGCTTTTGCTTCACCCATTAAACCGTTTTCAGCTCAAAACAAAGGTTTTCTTACTTTTATTCTTCTGATTGTCTTCCTTTCCCTGCTGTGGTGGGAGAGAGTGAGTGGCTGCGTGGGACATAGTTGACAGCTGTGGTTAAACCACAACACACCACCTTTTCCAGAGCAGGATTTCCCACTTACAAAGAGCTGGGTTTCCATTCTGTCTCTTTGTCAGTATTCTGCATTTATAGGCATTGGTTTCTGCTCTTCCACTGGTTCAGCAATCTTGAGCCCAAAGTGAATGGGCTGTACTTCCTATCATGAGCAAAGATTGTTTCTGCAGCAAGGGTAACTTGCAGTAAGAGAAACTCATATATAAAACACAGGGGTATAGAAACATTGCCTATACCACATTGACAACAACTGAGAAATAGTGTAAGAGCTGTGATGAGTTAAATATATGTTGTATATTTATAATACTAGGACTCCTTTCTCTGTGTCTGTCTCTGTCTGTCTTTTTGTGCACATCTTGTCTCCCTGATTCTGGAAATTAATGTGTTGGATGGGCTGTCTTTGACATTCATTTTCATCATTCCTATGCTTAGCAATCCAAAGCAACTTTCTGATAAAGAAGTTGATGTTAGAAGGAGACAGTGGACTTTTGTATATTAGAGAGTCTAATTTGTCTGTGAGACTAGTACTGCTTTACTTTATGTTTGTTGTAGCTGCACTGCTAAATCTGCACTGGTTAGTGGCCTAGTCAGCAATTCCATAACATTTCAGTACAAATTCCATTGCAAATTTTAGGGCTTGAAAAACAACTGTTGCTTTTCGTCACTGGTACATGCTCATACAGCCAGCAAGAAAATGATCTTACAAATTTTGTGTTTAGGTTGTTTTAGCCATTTAGTTCTTTTATTAGAAATGCTGCAAAAATACAAAACAATGTGGGAAAATGGGAAACAAATGAGGTTTTTTTGCAAAGATGAAAGTGGTTTAATTGTTCTTCAGCCTGCCAGTTCATGTGTGGTTGATATGGTTTACTCCATTAAAAGGCAGTTACTTAAGCACAAAAATAGATACTCTAGACTGGAGGGTTTGGATGTCTCAGCAATGACAATCTCACTGACAACTGTTCCCCAATTGCTAAGATGTCCATGCATACCTGATGAGGAGCAGACCTGGATCTATTCAGATGCCAAATCTGTCCAGCTTTCTTAATTTTGTACATGTGAAAGTTGGCCGTAGTACTCAACTTAGCAAAGGACATCCCTGAGCATCTGCTTCCTCTATCACATCATCAGCACTGTTTTTTTTTCTCTAACTTTGCTTTAACCTTCAAAAATGGTGATGGGCTCTCATCCCTAACCCAACAGGTAGAACACATTCACCTTTATTTTACCCTCAGCACTAACTCCTCTTTCTTGTGGATGGTTTCATGGAATAATGTTGCCATTATTTCTGCTCGAGGTACATTACAAGCTGTTGCCTTGCTGCTGGCATCTTATTTGGGCTTCAGGATGGCAAAGGTTGCCATGTGGGGCAGCTGGCCAAGTCAGTGCTCCAGGCAAGAAGCCAAGGCTGTCTTCTTTCTAGTGTCATTTTCTTTTCCTCCCTGGAAGATCCCTCTCTTCCTCTCAAACTGATTCAGAAAGACTATTAGAGAATTAATCATACCTCAGGTGTCTTGGGGAATATTCTTGATTTTCCAGTCACTAACGTGTGAAAATCTTACACTGGAATAATGCCATATGTCAACCTGTGGCAATATCAGGGAAATATTGACAGCATTTCATTAATGAAATGTTGAGCTTGAATGACCTGTAGGCTTAAAATTGAGGCTACATAAATTTAAAATAGTCTCTCAGCTATCATTTGATCTGGGGTTCCCACATGAACAAAAATGTTGTCCTTGTGGTACCAGAAAAAAGTATTATTGAGATACGGTAAGAAAATCTTGCCCAAAAACTAAAACTGAAAAAAATTCTCACTGTTCTATCACATTGCTGTGATAGAAGGACTTTTAAATATTATAGTAGCTTTTTTTTTTCTTTTGTAGCTCTGTGATAGATGCCAATAGGATCTCCCTAAATAAACTGAGTGTATGGGTGCATGCCACTGAATTCAAGCTCTTCATTGCGAATTTATCCATTGATTATGTCATGTGTGTCTTTACACTAAATTCATGGCAGAGTAACCATTATAATCTAAAAATTATTATTACAAAAGTATTTGTTTTCAAAGACTGTTATGACAAATTTTACCTGCATGTCTTCACAATGTGAGAAAAAGAAGCCATGAAAAGCCAGAATAAGAAGTGCAAATTAGGCAACACAGCAGAAATATTAATTAAAAGAGGTTAATTGGGTTGGGGCAGGGTGGTGGGAAATACTCTAATCCTCTGCATTACCGTGTGATGTTTTAGTGCTTGATCATTCTTGAGGCCAGAAAAAGAAGGGATTGGAAATTACAGCATGGAGGAGGAAAGAAATGTAATCAACATTTTCATTTCTTATTATTTTTCATATTCTAATGGGAGGGAGAGTGCTTGGGTAGCGTGCTTTAAAAAGAGGAGTGTGTACACAGCACCAGGCTCTCTCCAGAGAATGCCAGTCCTGTCTTGTGCACTAAATTCTTGTGGCCAACCCCACAGGGTAGCTGGAATTGTAAAATAATTAGCATATCCCTCAACAGATAAATAAGCTTAGAGATGTTCTTTCTTATTTTTGATCTACCTTTGAAATTAATTTCACTTATTTGCAACTCTTAAATGTTTTTACCCTCTCTTTGTTAAACAAAGTAAATTCAATCTTTTTTTCTCCAATTCTTTTTATTAGTGACCTGATAAACATGAAGTTTTCCCCAAGGTGCAACAAACAATACTAGAGTATGCATGATATTTGTAGACTCCTGTCTCCCATACAATTTGTGAGTTTCAGTAATCTACTGTGTCTTTTTCCCCTAAACTACAAAATCCTCAATGTTGAAAGAAAACATTTAGTTGAAGAGTTTTCAAAAGACTGCCTCTCTGCAAATAATAGCTAACAACACACAGACGGTATGAAACACATGATCTTAATAATCTGCCACTGAGATTCAAATATGGATCAAGATATACTTAATTCAAAATTGTATGAAAAAATCTATGTAGAATGTGCAGAAACATAATGATTTGGAGACAACTATAAGAAATAATTAACCCTCTCAGAAGTCATCCCTTTTTCCTTCAAAAGTTTTTAGTACTTTCATATAAATCAATGTTTATGGACTCATAAGGCCAACCTTGTAAATTTAAAAAGTGTTAATATTCCTCATTTCTTTACTTGCAAATTTCTGAAATTTTAAAATGAAAAGACCTGATTGGATGTGGTGGATCCAAACAACCTAGTCTATTTGAAGGTGCCCCCGCCCACAGGAGTGGAGCTGGGAGTTGGTGATCTTCAAGGTACCCTTGCAACCCAACCCATTCTACAGTCCATGATTCCATAAAGATTTCTCTGCCAGCTCTTAGTATTGCTGACACATGGCTTTGTTTCAGTTTTTAAAAGTCCCTGGGTGAGAGCTGGGATGTTCACAGTCTGGACAGTAGGGCATCTGCAATCATGGCTGGAAAGCCAGCAGGGAGACATTTTATGCAATATTTTTCTGGGCAACCAGCTGTGGATTTTGTTGTTGTTGGTGGGGGTGGTAGGGTTTTTTTTTGGAGGGACGGGGAGGGTTCCCCACGGAAGTGGGGCTGTAAAATAATACTTCACTGCAGAGATAATTGTTGTGGATGAATAAAATGTTGGTAATCAATTACCCAATACTTAGAAAAGGGAAGTCCCAAACTAAACAGCCAGACTAAGAGTAACAATCTGACAAGACCCTGACT
Organism: Certhia americana; assembly: GCA_018697195.1. Lineage (NCBI taxonomy): Eukaryota > Metazoa > Chordata > Aves > Passeriformes > Certhiidae > Certhia > Certhia americana. The sequence continues at coordinate 38,159,734 of CM031859.1, forward strand.
CACAGCCACTCACAAGAGCTGCCCTGCTATGTCTCAAGATATATGTATACATGGGATTAAGCAGAGAGTGACAACTTGGATTTTGTTTTCCCTTTCCTCTGTCAAATTTGTTAAGTTTCTCTTAGCCCTTCAATGATGCCAACTGATGTTTCTGTCAGCTACAGTTTTAGGAGAATGTCAGCACATTCTTAAGGATTTTGGTTGCCATGGATAAGTGTATTTCTTTGATTTTTCTGGGACATTATATATTAATAAACAGGTATTTTGTTTACATTTTTATGCATATTCAATTTTGCAGCCTATTTATTCCTTTACATTTTTGACAGAAAAAGTATTGCAGAGTGTAGGGCCACCTTAAAGACTGTCTAACTTCTGCCAAACTTTAAAGGTCAAAATCAACTGTGACACCTACAGTTCAAATGTAATTAGTTGGAGATTTACTGGGATTTTATGCCAATCTCCCAGTAGCTTAGGAGTGACATGATATCCAACCTTATGGGATCCCAGGAGAAGTACAGGTGGATGTGAGGATAAACAGTAAGATATACTAGCTAACATGCTGCACCTTTTAGCAAGTCATCAGTCTCCTACACTGCAAGGAACAAGAGCACATTCAGTATTTTATTTAAAATAAATAACCTGCCAGTCTCTGACATGGCCATCTAGCACAAAGTTGATGTATTTATTTAAAGCTTAGCTCATTCTGTATGTTCTTGGATCATTAAACTGAAGGACTTGTACAGTCGTGATTTTTAATGAAGCATGTTTGAATAATTATGCTAATTTACAAAGCACTAGAATCAAATCAAGTGATCAAAGTTTTCATGATTACTATCGTGTTTTTGTAACTTCCCCCATCACTGATTTCTGGATAGACTCTAACCCTGGCTGCTTTTAATTTTTTTTCTGTCATTTATTTAGAAATTGTCACTAATCAATGTAGAAAGTTTAAAAAAAAATTACACTACAAAAGAAACACTTTTTGTCTCTATTGTGGACTTTGTATGAGTTTGAAAGTAATATAGCTCCAACAGACACCAGCCTAAATACAGTCTACAATCAATACTATATTCTGCCTTGACAGAAAGCTGAATTTTTATCTGTTAAACGTGTGAGCTTGGGGCAGCTCTGTGTCTGAAGTGGTTTAAATCTGAAATGTGATGTGCTGCAAAGAAAGTTGATTGACATCTTTGTTTATTGAAAAGTATTACATGAACAACAAAACACGGCCAGATACCGAACACTCCATTGCAAAGTGCAGCTGTGTTATTTTTCAATCCTATGTGTTCTGCCCCTTTGATGCCTGTCTGATATAATAAAACTGCAAGGATCTTCTTTGATTCAATAGTAAAAAATTTGGACAAGGGCAAGATATGGAGATATATATTGGTTGCAGAGGGTTGGTGAATATCTTTCCCCAAAAAAATAAAAAATGGGGTTTAGGTTTAATGTTTCTGAAGCCAAAAATAAATTAGTATACACTTAATAAGCAAGTCGTCTGAGCCTGCTTGAAATATTTTTAAGTATGCATTGTAAGAGGGAGAAAAGAACAATGATGACTAATCTTAAAGCATTAAATATGCAGAATACAGAATTAAGTTACATTTAAATTTCATGTTGGAATAATTATGCTGTTCATTGACATTTTCCCATGTTTTATTAAATCTTTATTATGTCAAGGTAAATAGAGGTTAATTCTGCTGTTATCTCTTCCAGGAAAGTATTATCTTTAATCTTGCATTAATAAAACAGTAGTAAGTTGCACAATGTGGGTAATCACTGTAGACTAATTTAGACCATTCTAAACTCTTGCCTTTAGAGTACAGTGTAGTTTAAAATAAATGTTACCAGAAAACGTGGGACATTATTTAACTTACAGAAAAAATATATTTTTCTCCAGGAAATTTATAGCTACATTTCCTTGATACATTGGCTTATTGGCAATATACACTACAAACTTCCAGCTATGCTCTTCCTTTCTAGTGTTGCTTTATCTTTAGTTACTGCATAAGCTCCTTTGACTTGCCTCTGACACAGCACAAATTATTAACTAGAAGTCTTTAGCACTTTTCTGTAGAGTCCTCACTTTGAGGATTTTTCTGTAGTTAGCATAGAATGCAAAGTCCCACATCCTTGATTCCTGTGCATCTCTTCAGTCATAGATAGCTGAAGGGGTTCACCAAACTACACTGCACTGTCGCGAGGGCAACAGACACTGCAACATTGCTTGTGTCTGCCTGCACACTACTCTTGACCCACAAAGTCTCAGCTGGCTCATCATTCTCATCATTCAGTCCTAGGCAGAGCTCCAGGCATCTCTGCTGCTTTCACATATAGGCAAACTCTTCCTCCTTTCCATCCTAGCCCATCCCTTCCGAAGATCTAGTACCCACCTGTTGCAGCACTGCAGTTGTGGAAGCTATCCCACAACATCCGTGTGATCCCAGTAAGTTCCTAGCCCTAGCACCTCAAATGTCTTCTCTTTGTTCCTCATGCCATGTACTAAGACACATTTAGATTCACTTTACAAAACTTCTTAGAAAACCCTATCCCTTAGAAAAACAGATTTTTTCTAATTTTTTTCTGAGTGGAAAAAACAACTAGTCTGTGCATGCACATTTTTTCGCTCTTTTTGGGAGGGGTTTATTCAACTTAAAGGGATAATATGCCTCTTTTTGCACTTTAGCCTGCAAGTTGGGGTGGTTTTGTGGTTTATTTATACTACTATAATTCTGTTTGCTATTATTAGCTTTAATTTTTGTTTTCATCAAACTACAAAATTCCCCATTGAGTTTCATCAGGCTTGCATTAGCAAATCAATCCTCACATCCTTCCTGCACACTACATTTTCATTTTGCCAGCTTCTGTGTAAAGCCCTCCTCAGATCCACAAGGAAGTAGATGGTCACTTACATTTTCTCATGAACTCTATTTCATTATCTGGAGTGTCCATAAAGTTATTATTTTAAAAGCACGAATGTCAATAGATCTCTAAAAGGCATTTACCAAACAACTGTGGTGCTGATAGGAAAGAAAGAACTCATTTTGAAAGTGCACTTGAGATCCATGCAGAGAGTGGGATAATTCTGTAGTTGCATGTTAGTACAGCAATATGATCAGAGCACTAGAAGATATTTGCTGCTGCATGCAGGACTAGTTTTCGAGAATCTCTTCCAGTGTATTTTTTCAAGATCAAAACCCAGCTGAGAAGCACTGGGGTGTCTAACCAAAGTTATTTAACTAAGCATTGAGAGATGTCCAAAGGACCAAATTACAAAATAAAGAGGGTTTTTACAAAATAGTATTAGAGTGACATTTTTTCAGCCCTACCTGTCTACTATGAATCATTATAGGGTGGTAACATGCCATCTTATTTAGGTATTTCATGTGGAAATTCTTTGCAATGAAAATGAAAATATGTGAGGCTTGTTAAAACTCAGACTTATTCACAGACTTGGAGTGCAAACATTGCAAGTTGAACCTTTTACTAAAAGTCATATCTTTGCCTGAAATTAGCCTTCTAATACATGAACTCCTACCATTATATTGAGCTGCATTATAGCATTTATTAACAAAAAGAAGGCAAGGAAACACAGCTTTTTGAAAGACTCTGATTGGAGTTTACTGGTTTTGCCCTGTCTTCTCTTTGGCATACAGGAACTGCACACACCTGAAATTCAAACACAAGCCTCTCAGATGGGAGTCTACCGAAAGGGAAACAAATATTTGCATAGATCTCCAAGAGGTGTTTTATATGGTCCCACTTTTTCTTTTTCCTAAACTGTGGGATTACCTGAAGCAAGATTTTTCTTGTTGGACATGTTTTGAGCAAGGAGCCGTTTTCCTTAGTGTTTTACAAGGTCTGGTGCCAGTGAGGTGGTACATAGAGTCTCAGTAAGTATTGAAAGCCCTCTTTAAAGTGGAAATATTCAAAGCGTGCAGGAGTCTCTAAGCGTCTGATCCAGGGACACATTAATGCATTTGAAAGGATATTAAAGCTTAGCACAGAGGAAAAAAAAAAAAAAAGTCCTAGTGGCAAAATGTAAAACTGCTTAACAGAATTACATCCAGAACTTTGTGTATTTGATCTGAAAAAAAAATAAATCATCTTACAGTTGCTCACATTAAAGCTGCATGTCAGTTTGGGAGCTTTTAGGATCTTGGACAGGTTTCATTCCTCTGGTTCACGTAAGCTCCCTGTGTATTTGTGCAACTGCTGAACCTCAGAGCATGATTTCTGGTGACCCTGAGCACTGTTTGAGGATTTGCCTAATGTGCAAATTTAAGACAATCATTATGTATAGTAAAAAATTATTATCCACCTTTACCCCAGTACTCAGTTGCTAATAGCGGTCATGGCTTGATTAAGAATCCTTCTCAGTTTAATGCTTCCAATTAACTTGCATGGTTTTGTGGCTGACTTGATGGCCCAGATAAAGCCTGGGCTCTTCTGAGAGAGATACCAAGCTTCATTTCTGGACTATGGGATAAAGAAAGCCTTGAGCCATGGTTCAGCTCTAACTACTGGTGGATTAGGAATGTCATTCAGACTTGAGTAACTCTAGACTCTTTATAGGAGTCAGATTAAGATATAGAAAAGTGGAGCACTGAGACAGAATGAAGGCATCTTGTGACAAATGCAGTAGTTTGAGACTTGAGCTGGGTCCAGCTGGTAGGTCTGCAAGGAGATGAAGGGCTGGTAAGCCCTGGAGGATGGAAGGCAGAGGCTGTGAGTAGCATATCCCTCTTTTGGCCACTGGTCTGTTGGTGACAAGCAGGCATGATATTGAAACCTGTCCTCTGAGATAAAAATTACTTTGGTGTGAAAATTAAAAAATATACCAAACCAAAAAAGATTATGTAAAACAGAACCTTATACAAAGAATATGTTAAGAGAAATTCTGTTCATGGCCTTGTGTTGTCCTGATCCTCATGATTTAGAGATAACAGTGAAGGCAGCAACTAGGGGACAGATGTACTAAAAAAAACCTAGGTTTTTTTTTCTTTAAGCCAAGGAAACACAGATAGTTTGAAAAGGCAATCTCTAGTATTACATGAAATAAATATTACAAATGGGAAGGAAAGAGCAAACTGATTACCCTAATATTAAGAGCATCAAGAGGAATTTATAAATATCTTTGCGTGTTCAGCACCCAGTCCTGCACAGGGCATGTTAATTCTTGTCACAGAATTTGAAATTCATTTAATCAGAACAGAGCCTTTGAGATGTTTCACACCTGCAAGTGCATCAAGTGGCTAAATTTTACAGTCATTCTCCATGATATGACCTACATATCTCATTACAACACCATGTTCACTACAGATGCTTCCTACAAGAATATTTGCATGAATAAAAACATGATTACTGTCATATATAGTGAATGTTAGAAAGTGTGCTACAATATTATAGATGTAATATCTAACAGAGGTTTTCATTTATATTTGTTCTTAATTCAGGGTAATATTTAATATCAATGGTTAAAGGACACTTCAATATTTCCACTTTTACATATCCCCATTTTTTTAAAGATGAGTTGATGCTATCTTATGTATAAGCAGAATACTTTCATTAAATAGCAAAAAAATTCTGTAGATAGATGAAAACCAGTTTTAAAACATCTTTTATATTTTAGACAATGAAAACCTATATTTACGTAAATGCTTTGGAGTGTTAACCATTTCTGAATGCTTAATGTTGACTGCTTTAATGATGATTGTTCAGTACCCATACAAGTGTTTTGGCACCAAGTAGTATCTTGTTTGTTTGTGTGAATATAATCTGAAGCCTGCCACAACATCTAATAAAACTGTTTCCACTCAGAGAGGCATATAGACAGGAATAAAGGGCTGTTAAAACACATAGCATCCAAAAAGAAATTCACTACAGCCAGTAATGAACATATATGTCCTTCATTCAACTTCTGATAAGTTTGTAGTGCTGTTTATAAAAGTGTGATTCAATATCTTTCACATATATTGTAGTATATAGGTACATTTCTAGATGAAATGTACTATAACTAATCTTACTGCAGATACATTTTCCTTAAAAATATTCCAAACAATAACTCAGAAAATAGTATAGCAGATCAAAGTGTTGAGATCTTTGTATATATGCACATCAGGACTTTAACAGTTTCATATCTTCCATGCTTCTAGTGAAGAAAACTGGTGCTGTTTCCAAGGTCACCAGTGTCATTTTTTGGGCTAATCAGCAAGGTTTTAATGAAAAACCTTTTTCCTCCTCGTGACTTGGGGTCAGGTCAATCCAACCTCTCCATGTAAGCATTATGCTAGTGATGCAAGACTCCATCCAAATAAATCTGAAGTCAGACAACAAGGTACAGATGGCAACAAGGATTTTTTTTTTTTTCACAGCAAATAATTTTACACATACATATCTGCATGTAAGTGCATCTTCATTTAGATCTGTGCACTTATATATATATATATATATATATATATATATAAAACCAAAATTATATGCTTGTTACATGTGTTAATATTTAAGATGTTTTCACAGAAAATGGAAGTAACAGTGGCTATTAGTTATTCAGCAATTGAGATTAATGGAGTGTTCTACATTTGGAATACAGAAGTACAATAATTAGATAGGTGGGAGATTCAAGAATCTCCAGAATGTAGATGAACTACTTGGATTTAGTATACAGAAACTGGATATAACTGTACACATATATGCTTATCTATTTTTTTTTTTTCTTTCCAGTGAGGCAAAGACACTGCAATCCCCAAAGGAGGATTTTTTTTCCTAGTATGTTCAACTATTTTTAGCATTCCTCAGTGGTGCACCAAAAAGGTGAATTATTTTATCTCTGTGGGGGCCTGTGAATTTTATGCAATGTGGGCTTCTGTGAACAGAGTTCAAAATGTATAAGAAAAAACAGGTTAATTTTTACAGGAAGAGGTTGAAATGTTGAACTGCCCTACTGTGGCAGTGTGAAGTATCCCACAGATAACAGTGGGGAACTGAATTCCTAAGAAGTACACAGAATATAATACTATTTACTGTTTTAATTGTGGGCAAGGACTCTAGTCCTTTTTTTGAAATTTGTAGTTCCCCTTAAAGTAGAAATAGGGTAATACTTCAAAATCTGCTTAACATATTTAATATCCTTAATTTGATGTTTTTACTTTCAGATTTGTTTGTATTCAAAACAGCAGTAATTGGCAGCTTTAGTTGAATCATAGCATCTGGGTTCTAGTCTATTCATGACATCAGTATATTCTTACTGCTTGTAAACATGCCCTCAGATCATCACAAAATGTCACAGAATTTGAATAGCTAGAAAAAGCAGAGAGAATTTATGCTTCCATTGCTCCAACTACTACACACAGCATGTGTTGATGGGGATTGAGTTAGAGACAAACTGGTCTGGAGGAAAGGCAAGAGCAGGATTTCTTATAATGCTCTTCCTCCTCTTCCACCTTCAGTCTGAAATTCAGGCTAGTAAAGAGGAAAAGAAAAAAGTTACAACAGGTATGTAGTCTGAGAAGGAAAAAGAGATGTTTAGTCTCAGAAAAGGGAAGAACCCATTGAGAAAATTGGAAGGAACACTCTCCTGTCTTCAGAGGATTTTACTGAATACTACAGGCTTACTACAAGCTTCTGTCAACTTTTTAGTCACTCTGACAATGAATGACATTTAATCCTGTTAGGGTCATAACCTGGGGACTGAAAGATACTATTCTTATAGTGCAGACTAATAAACTTGTTTTGGGGCTGTAGGCACTTTTCCCCCCAGTATCCTTTTTCAATTTATAAAGAACATTTGCATTGTAAGCCTTGAGGCAAATGTATACATATATTCAGACCTACACATGTACTAAACAGAAGTCCTGGCTGGCAATTTAAATGGGAGCCAGGAAAGCCAGCAACCCCATAGGTCATGGAGTCCAAACTCCTTGACGGAAAAAGGCAGTCCTAGCACCACAGCAGTCTGATACTTCAGTCCAGAGCAAAGTCCTTGCAAGATCAAAATGATTTCTAGCAGGCAAGAAGCCAGTGGCAAATATTACACATGTAATGACTACTTTGTATACTAGAAAAATGCAGGACATATTTATAACTAAATGAGACAATTGATTCTGAAGTGTCTTGAGAAACTGAAAAGTTCTTTCTTACTTGGTCAATTATTAGTGTGTTTTTGTTTTTTGAAACTCCATTGGGGTTCATAGTCAGTATGTGTATCCTTCCACAGTGTTCTCTTGGTTCTGACTTTTACAGGTGGCTGTAATTTGGTGATAGCATGAAGAGTCTCAAAAGGACTACTTCTAAAAACCTACTAGATACCCCAAAATATGAAAACGCAAAATACTAAAATGTTAGTCTTTAGGAAACACTATCAAAGTGTTTCCTAAAGGATGTGACATGATGCAAAATAAGTAAAATTTCTGTCTGAATGAGGGTAAGATTTAAGATCAAATATTGTGTAGCCAGATCTCAGCTGGGAAGGGGAAGCCTGTGTTGGTAATCAGTATAAATTTGCATCTCTCTTCATTATGGCATAAACAGAGTCCTAGAGACCATGGCCTAGAACTCCAAGTATCATACAAAAGCCTGAAATTTTTTGTTGTGGTGCTTGTTTCTCTCCTTGGAACACTGCAAGTTATTAGAAATAATAATAATAATAATAATAATAATAATAATAATAATAATAATAATGAAATAATAATAATATAATAATAATAAATAATATAATAATAATAATAATATATAATAATAGAATTAATAATAATAATAATAATATCGGATATAAATAACAATAACAACAACAACAATAATAATAATAATAATAACAACAAAATTTTATAGAAAGATCTATGGTAGGTCACTTTTTGGAACCTTTATGAAATATCATACTTTTATCTGCAACTGGGCACTTAAGAGAAAGAGATATAGTATTCATTGCCAGTAATTCCTTAAAAATTATAACCTCCTTTAAAAGTTATTTTGAAATAAAGATATGTAAAAATATCCATATAAAACCATTTCCATTTCTCACCTAGGATAAATTTTATCATGCTGAAGGGAATCAGCCCCTATGACCTGGGCTTTTGATTGTACTCCATCTCTAATTATTTGTGGAAAGGGTGCTCACTAGGAAAGGTAGTCAATGATTAATTTTATGTGTAGTTTCCTTCATTCAATGAAAATCTGGTTAAGTTCTCCCTCAAGAAGTTTTTAAAAAAATATTTGTTAAAAAAAAAAAATCTTTTGTACTTGGAACTCACCATCATTTTCATAAAACAATCAGGAGCTGTTAATATATTGATGAAAATGTGGTGACAACATTAGCTAGTAAGTCCCTTTGAGATTTGCTGGGAAAAAAGAGATCTCCAGATTCAAGTAAAACTTATTGCTTTTCTAGCCCAGCATGAGGAATTCCTGATTCCCCACTTGTCTGCTGTGTTTAAATATTATAACTCAAATATGCTTACATAAAAGCTTATTGATTGGAAGAATCACTTGCTTTTTGTGCATTAGTTAACCAGGCTGCTGTTTTGAAATCTGTCCAGGAACCCACAGTGGAACCTTTCCTAATCCATCTGTTTAAGTCTCAAATGGTTTCACTGCTCCAGTCACTTACCAGCACTGCTGGAATGTTAGTGCTTTATGATTAAAGGATATTGTTGTTCTTTTCATCCATCATCCTGGAGTTTCCTATTAATAATACAGTCCCTTCTTACTTTCTTTTTTCCTCTTTTTTTTTTTTTTCTTTTCTTTTTGCTGTTTCCTTGAAAAGCTGCTTAGATTTTCTCTTCTCTGATTTCCCTTATTCAGATCAGTCATTTACAGCAACGAAGGTAGATGGACACAAAAAAATTGCATCAGTGCTTTCTGGAAAATATGCACTGCCTTGTAGTATTTGAAAAGTGAATGGAGGAAAGACAAAAGAGAATTAAGCTAAATGTGAGAGAAGAAAAAAAGTGGAATTCCAATTGGAGACATTAAACTATACAGAACTATCAGAAACATGTGTGAATTATTGATTCCTACTCATTAATGTCTAAATGCATTTTTTCAGCATGTGCTTGTGATTAAATTATATCATTGGGAAAAAGATAAGATTTAATTTCTCTTCAGGTATACTCTAGTACGTGAAAAAGAGCCCACTGTACTTCTCTAAAATAGCTAAGCTCTATTTGGATCTAACTGTTGATCAGTGACATTTCAAATGGAATGAGGAACTTTTAGGTTTTTCTATCTCTCTCCAAAGGAAACGGAACTTCAATAAAGGAAACAATAAGAATTTTATTTTTTTCCTTTATAGGTGGATAAGAGTCATGGATGTTAAAGGAGACATTAATCAGGCTGTTGTGACCCAGCTTTGGTCAAAGGGGACGAGTGTCATCCTGAGAGTGCTGCTCTCTGGGACAGGAAACCGACAGAGCGAAGCCCTGAGAACATGCCGCGACACTTCATATTCAATCCGCAGCCCTATAAAGAGATGAAAAATGAGCCTTGTCCAAAGCTCTTACCTCAGCACCCAGTGGCAAAAATAAAATGTGAGCTTGGGACCAGGTCTCTTTGAAGCTGATTTTTTCTATTTTTTTTTTAAACTCTCCAACAGGCCTCTGGTGGTTACAGGTATTGATCGTCAGAAAGTAATCTGTTCAGGTTTGGGGGCATGCCAGACCAAATCCTGGAGTACATTCCTTCCTCTACAAGGACACGTTGAGATTTTTATACTGTCCACGCTGGCATGCTTGTCAGCTGTCTGGCTTCTTTGTCTTTACTGCTTTCCTTGTTTGTGGAAAACATATAATTAATTAAACCTCCCTTATACAAATATTGTACATTGCTACTCTAGAATTTTCTGCCAGTGCTGGGAGTTTTTTTACCCCATTTTTTAACCCTCATTTTTCTTCTATAATCATTATTTGATTCCCTCTGGCTGCCTGCTACTTATTTGTAGTAGTACCATTCATCCATTGAGACTTTTCCATCTGTCACACAGTTTTGCTTTCTCTCCCCAGAAGCTTTCTTCTCCTACTGTGCCATGCTTGATTTTTTGGGTTTAGTTGCATGTTTGTATGCTCTTTTTTAGTATTTCAAAAAAATGCTTCAGTATTCAGAACAAATACAACAAGAAGAGAAAATACCCCCAACACAGCAAAGAGCAGCTCAAATCCAACACTGCACACAGAAACACTAAGAGGAGACTGAGATTCCTGGTGAATTAAAAAATCAACACATATATCCAGGGCAGAACTAGTTGCCAGACCTTGCTCTCTCTGAATTGTGTTCATTGCCTTCAAAATCTTTCCAGTTTTGTGCTAGATAAATATGTGATGTCAGGAAATGTTGCATTCCCTTTGCTGTACTGACTCACTTTGGTGTATTGATTATAAAGACTATCTGAGGAAAACCAAACATACTGAGGTACAAAACTGTGATTACTTTAGGAAAAGAATGTTTTAAACTGTCAAACAGTCCCTTACTAAAACTGATCATGGTCTTATCCCACATTTAAAATTAAATGAGCAATTTTTATTTGCAGAGGTTAGATATTAAAGAAATGCAGCACTTGTTAGTGTTTTCCAGATGAAATGAAGGAAGGGCTAAAGCCAGCAGCATAACCCCTCAGAATTACTGGTTTTTCTCTGTGTATCTTCAACCCCTCTTAAAGCAAATGTTAGTTTTTGATGTGAGCAAGAATAGGAAATTTAACAGGAGCTCTACAGATCCCTTGCAATTGAAACAAATCTCAAATCTTTAGTCTCAGAGAACTCACAAAATTACCTGCTTCCCATAATACATTTTGAATATCTCTTGATTAATTTTCTCTTCTTTTCCTCTTATTTTTCTCTTTTTTTCCCCTCTTTTCTTTTACCTCATTGTATCTCCATATGTCCTTGTTTCAAAAGTTCCAGCAAGCTTATCATTATTATTAAGATTAGTAAAAAGTATATGTTGTGTTTTCAAAAATCTTTTTTTTTTTTCCAGTGGAAATGCTTCCATTTTATAAAATTGCCTCTCTGGCTGTATAGAATGTGCTGGTAGTCTCCAAGCAAACATAAAAGCTGTGAGTGTGTCCTTGTTTAAATGGCAATCCCCAGAAAGTTTCCTTTGCTACCAGCTAATTTACTGCACTGTTCTGAGAATGAAGTGGGTGGAAAAAAAATCGGAATCTTCAGTATTTACATATATGGGAAAATGTGTGAAAATATAGGTATTTTACAAAAATCCTATTTATTAAGTGTCACCATGTGAAAGTAAGGGTCATTCAGACCCAGCTTTTACTTTACCTGAACCCTAAGGTGCTTTACAAGGGAAAATAAATTGCTCCTTTTCTGGAATAAATTATGAAAATAAAATTTTAGAAAATGAGAGAGGAGGCAAAAGGGGAAGGAATGTGAGAGAGACAAAAAGTTCCTGCAGTCCCTCCTGACCACTGAAATTTTTTCTGTGTTTCTTCTCAAGAATAAATGATGAAAAAATAATAAGGGTGAAAGTGTTTTTTTTTACATTTGTGTAAGTAATCACAAATTTGATGGTCCCACTGTACGATCAATGTACACCTTTATCATTCAAGTCTGTTCTGCCTGCTCTGGAAGACCTCCAGTGGGTGAAATTTCACTGCTGCACAGGGAAGCTAGTCCAGGGTTTTATAAAAAAAATCACTTTTTATTTCAGGAACTTAGGTCTATTCCTATTTTTTTTTTTTTTTTTTAACCCAGAACAGATTAAGCAAATTTATAATTATCTTCTACACTGTAGTCATTGTTCAAATGCCTCCTTCCATTTTCTTTCTTTTAAGGTTAAACAGGCGCAGTTCCTTCGGGCTTTCCTCACAGGCCTGATGATTTGTATTTGACTCTAGCTGATCCACTTTCCAACATGAGGGCTCAGAGGTAAATACAAACCTTCAGATGACACTTCCTGAGCTGCACAGATAGATTATTTAATCTGCCTTGCAGATGTTTGTAGGTTTTCTGCATGTAGCCTCATCACATTCTTTGACTTTTTTTTTTTTTAGGTTATTTTAAAATTTCTATTCATTTGTTTGTGTATACTGCAAAATGAAGTAAATCTGGGTGGCAGTATGATGAAAGAAGCAGGGCAGGGACCGTATAGCCATGAAACCCAAAACTAACCCAGATGATGTATGTGGTAAACCAAACAAATGGCCTGCATGGTCTTCTGAGTTTTTGGTAGAGGTTGACTTCTATGATCATTATGGGTCCATTCCAAGTCAAAATACTCTGTTCTGTTCTGTGGACACATGAGGGGATGCTAACACAAGTGGGAATCTACATATGTAGGAACACATTCTCATAACCTCATAGGGCCAGGAGCTTGATGTGACAGGCTTGCTATTGGCCCTGTTCTGAAAGTATTTTATTCCCAATATGTGTAAACTTGATCAAATGGAGAGGATAAAGAAGTAGAGAGGGATTGTTGCTTAGCCTAGGGAGTCTGTAGCACAGGATGAAGGAATTCCAGTGTGCGCTGTGGCAAGAATAGAAAAAAACCCCCCAAACAACTTTACTGCACCCAAATAGCTGAACAATTTTACCTTCTTTCTTTTTTTAATACAATATTTAACAATACTAAAACTACACCAGTGTCAAAAAGTGATCCAAGTGATGAACGTAGTCTTCAGGGAGAAGTCTGGACACAAGGAGGACTGTATGTATCTTCAAATGTATGATCAAATAGGCTGTTTTTCATGTGAACCAGCTATTTTTAAGTTCCTATTTTTCAGTTGGATTGCGTACAAGACTTTGTGTACAGTACTAATCTGGAAATCTTGTTCTGTCTTTGTGGCCAATACTTTTTGGTGTTTTTTTGGGTTTTTTTACAATTAAATGGTGTGGTTCTAACCATTAACTGAAGATTTTCTTTTGAAAGCTGCAGCTTGTTTTTCTCTTCCTTCCTGCTTCATGCCATCACTTTAAGATTTCAGAGCTATAGACCAGAGTGCTTGTGTTAAATGAATATATTTGACAGCAGTTAAGTCTTTTGGGCATTGCAATAGGTTTTCCTCATCTTGGCATGTGAAGACTGAGAGTGTTCTTTGACACCAGCAGCAGAGGATGTGAGCACAGCAACTTTCAGGGCATCAGAAGTGTCAGCATAAGGAAAAATCAGCAAAAGTAGACAGTGTTGAGGTAATTTTCCCACACCGTGCCATGAATTTAGCCAACTGGTGCTCCTGTGAATTCTGGGCTGACAGAGTTTCCTTCTTTGTTGCTAAATATCACATAAAGTGTTCTGTCAGCATCAAGACTTGTTCACTCCCCTTATGTAGTAAAATAAAAATATAATCCTTATGCCCATGTTTGAAATTTGAGCATAAGTTAAAGATAAGGAAAAAAAAAAAAAAAAAAAAAAAAAGAAAAGAATAAACCTTTCCAACAGGCCAAAACTGCATTTTGGAGGTTCATTTTTCAGAACATCATGTAGTCAATGCTGTCGAGAAGAGCTGAAGGCAAAAGATATGTAGGGCACAAGTACTAAAAATTGAAAATCTTACTCCCATTAAAATGCATGGGATTTCTGCCAGTTGCCATAGACATCAGTGGCAGCAACATCCTGCTATTTTTTTCTGGTTTTACTTTCTGCTTTCCTCATCATTTTATTTATTTTTGAATCCTGAGAAAATGAAATAAAACACACATTGCTGGAATGGTTTCCAGGGTGTATATCAGAGATTTAATAACATTATTAGGATTAAAATTATTTAGTTATGTTCCAAATTTCATACTGGTGATTAAAATCTATGGTCAGGCGGAATTATAGTGTCAGGTTAGAGACATCTGATCTCATGAGTACTGATAAATATGGCTATTGGTCTGAGGTTTTCTGCGCCCAGCTGGGATTTAGCTAAGGTACTTAGGGGCAAAAGTGAAAGGCTGGACTCTCTCTGTGTGGCACAAACATCAGATGAGAAAGTGAAAGTTCTGAATCACCAGAGAGCTTTCAATTTTAGCGTGGCTTTGAAAAGGAAGATTTCTGCACCTGAAGAGTTTTGCATATATACATTACTGACAAAGTATGACTGCACGTTAGTTTGCACAGTATCATTTCTTCTGTTTTTCTTGTTCTATTTTAAATTTCTAACTCCTTCAGTAGTGGTATTTTGCATGTAATCTGGATCTAATATCATTGCTCTAATATGTGCCACAACCTTGAAATTAAGAAATCCACTGCAAAAAAGGGCTGCAAAAGTTGGTCTTTGAAGGAATTTCCTCTCCCTTTCAATGTCCCGTAAATGTCTACAAGTCAGAATTACTGCTGCTGCTTTTCCTGCTTCAGCAGCTGAGATGCTTACAGAGGTTGTCCTGCATCCTCCATCCCAGCCACTGCCTGTTGGACGGATTGATGCCCAGAAGTTTCCTCTGTGTCAGGGTCTGTCACTGCCACTCGCCAAGAGCAAAATGTGTGTTCTAGGCTTAGGAATCCAGATATTGGACGTAACCTGGCTGTCTTGGGAACTTTGGGCTGGCCATTTCTATAAATACATCTCCATTCCTTTAAGACTTAGGAAAAGTATTGACTCAAAAGTGTCAAGAAACACAAAGACCTTGACTGTACTCAAAGCCGTAGAGGTTCAGAGTTGAAAATAACTTTATCCAGTATGGAAAGAAGCCTCTTAGTGTATTTTTCTCAGGTGTCTGACAATTGCCAAGATATCAATCTTTGACACTTGTATTTATCAAAATGAAGAATGTCCTCCTATAACAAAAGAGGGATCCTGAGTTTCCCCTTTCACTCCTCTTTCTGTCAGTGCTGTTCCGCAACTCTCTTATAAATGGATTAATTTAAACTCAAAGTGTTATATAGATTCTTTCCCTTTAGGTGTTAATATTTTTATGTTAAGAAAAAAAGTGGCTTTAAAAATATCTTCTTGTCCTTTTGACCTCTAATAAAAATGTCATGATTTTTCTCAGCATTTTAGCAAAAAACATGAAGTCAAATGGATTTATTGTGTGAATTGATTAAGAAAAAACATGAAACCTAGATAATGTATTCCTGAAAACTTAATTTCCTAAAAGTACAATATTTTTCTATACCTCATAAATATTATACAGGATCAACCCTTGAAAGTAAATAAAATGTAATTACTATTGATGCTTTATATGATGTTCAGCATCCTTAAATGATAATCCAGGATTAAATCTTTGTATAAACTAAAGTAGTCTGAGTAATTTCACCTTGATTAGCGTGCCTTTTGTTTGTGTAGCAAACTATGCTTATTTTTTTAAAGCAAGTTAAATACATGGAGTAAAACAAGCTGCAAACACACAAGTTTAAGGATAATTAACACAGTCCTTATGGTGCTTCTCAATTTTTTTCTGTATGGGAAGGTCAGTGGAGAAGACAGCAGAGACAAGTTTGGAAGGGTAAGTTACTGTAGAATGTGTGGAAAACCACAAACCATGCTGCGGTCTTTGTCACGGCAAATTGTTGGTACCACTTCTGGCAAAATAAAAAGACACCTTAAGCTTCTCTGCTAGCAGTGTAATCAGTTTTATGGCAGCATTTTCAGTTTAGGGCAAGAAATTACTCAACCATGTCCCCCTCCAACCTCCACCCCATCCCCCTCCCTCTTTTTTTTTGTCACTGATAGAACTGCATCTAGGTTTTCTGGGAAAGTACATCATCCAGTGCTTCCCTATGTCTTTCCTTGAACTACTTCTTTTGTCTGTCTCCATTACACCCGTGTGCAGTGACACAATGTTTCTGCACAGTGGGAGCTTGCAATCTCTGAAGAGGCTTTCCAGCATTGCTTTTTAGACTGAAATCATTACAATCTTCAATAGGTACTTGGATTTGAAAAACTAGCACATTATTATTCTCTGGACTGTCTGGATGTAAAAAGAGGCTATTTTCTTGCTTCCTTTTATTTATTTATGTCCCTGGGTACACATTGCCCTTACACCTAACTTTAGTTTGTTTGGATCTCAATCGGAGCTGCAATTCAGATGCCTTGTGCTGTTTGTGTTTTCCTTTCATGTAAGGTTTTACATTATAAATGAGAACTCTGTCAGAGAGATTTATATTTTGGTTCTACTTAATGCTTTTGAGTTGCACATCCTTTTTTGTATGTGTAATTATCATAGTTATTATTATCACTAACACGGTGCAGCATATTGTAGGGTATGTTACAATAAATGTTATGATGTGTAGCATAACAGATGTTTGTTAATATGCCTATGATTTTTAAATGCCAACAAGTTGCATAGCTTCAGAGGACATTCAAGTTATCTCATCTGATATCCTCTAAACCACAGGCTACATCTGTTTTTTCCAGTCAAACATTACCCTGAACCCAGGGACTTTGGTTAGGTTAATTTGTCATGGGACACAACAGTTGTTCCCTCTAGCGAGAGGAGGAGAGATCAAGATTCTAGCAGCACCTGGACTGTATTGTGGGCAGAAAAGGATTAGGAAAAATTTGCCCAGATGATCCTGGCTATGCTCTGTGGCCCCTTTTGCAGAAGAAAGACTCCAGGCTCCTCCTGAAGTCCTGCTGAACTCACCAGAAAGGAAACCCCTCTCTAACCCTAAGCCTGGTGCATTTTTACCCTGGACATGTGAGCAAGTGATAGTCAAACATCTCAGAAAATTAAAGAAATTAAAAAGACAGTGTCACCATGTCAGGGAGCATTTATCAGCCTTGTTCCTTTTGCATAACAAACACAAATTCACCCCTCCCCCAACTTTCCTTTTTGGCTGTTTAAAGGCTGTAACTCAATAGAACATAAAAGATTCATATTATAGACTTTTCTAAAATATGCAAAATGGAAAATTCAATTTTTTTTTTTTCATTGCTATTTCAACCATACAGCAAGGCAAGAACAGACACAGACCAGCCTCTACAGTCTTTGTTCAGTCTTGTAATGCATACAGTGGTTTTCTCTTATAGGATCAACTTCTGGAGTTATGCTGAATGGTTACAGCCCTAGGAAAACCTAAATGACAACACTTACATAGTCTTTCCATGGGAAAAGAACAAATCAACAGTATCAGCTGAGAAAGGCCCCGTTTGGAAAAGTAATATAACCTTTAACCAATTTTGTATTGTCCACACCTGCAGGTGCTCTGGACTAAATTACACAGCTCTGAATAACTGTGGATGGCTGTTTCCTGACGCTCAGGAAATTTTTATTTTCATGGAACCTTTACCTGCACTCAAAATAAAGAAAAAAAAACAGGCAAAAATTCCTGCAAGTGATTTTAAAAACTATCTAAAAGCACTCTGATGATCTCATTGCTAATAGGTGATAGAAAATTCATTGATGCAAAGAGCTGTGTTATTCCTGGCCATCAGTTTGATCACTAAAAGACCAAGAGGTATCTTGAAGCAGCGAGAAGAATCAATTTTTCTATCCTGTCTTGAATTTTTACTCAGGCCCAAGGAAAGAAGAATGGAGCACAGCATTTTCTATCAAAATGACAGAGCTGAGACTTGTTCTGTTTTCTAAGCAGTAAGATTGCAGCCTGTTGCATTTATTGATATGTGGCTTATTGTGTTTGTGCTGCTTCCCAAGCATCATTCCTGTTTTCCTTTCATTTTGTGGCCTTTTGAAGGTGGCACAACCCTTAGTAACCTAAATTAGCATAGAATGGGTGCTGCCAACTGTAAGCTATCACTGGACTTTCAGTATACAACCAGATTTTAATAAACATAAACACTGGCTTGAATCTATGCCAATGTCATTCTTGCTGTCTCTGGATAATGTAACTCCGTTTAGTAAAGTGTGTGTCATGTTTTCCTAACATCTTACAGTTACTCAGCATTAACCTGCTGGGCACACTGGGATTCTAAGGAACCTGGACAGAAAAACAAGCTGTTGCTGAAAACAACACAGGGATCAATATCTTGTATTACTGTAAAAATCCTTCTGGGCTTAAAACCTTATTTTCTTGTGTTTGGCAGGGAGCCCCAGAGAGTAGCAAGGAGGGTGAATCACAGCAGTTGTAGCAAATGTATTCCAGCAGAAAATGTTCCTGGGTTTCATGGATTTGAAGGGTTTTAAGGGCCAGAAGGGGCTGTTGGATTGTCTTGTCAGACATCGTATTTAGCAGAGGCTGTAGGACATCCTGGTATTAATCCTTGACTTACATTCAGTAGCTGCAAAGAAAGGGCTGTACCTTTCAGAAAGGTGACCAATCTTGACATAATTTTTGGCAGTGTTTTCTGCTGTTCTGATGGCTAATTGTCCTTACTATGATACATGTGGGCCTTATTTTCCTTTTACTTGTCTTTGACTTCCAAAAATCAGATCTCACCATGCCGTATTTAGAGGAAATAAACTTTCAAATGTGGTTTCTGTTTTTTGTGTCATCAGCTTCTCTCTTCTCTAACTCTTTCCTTGGTAAGGAGAAAACTGTCTCGAGGCATAAATGAAATTTAGGCATTTCACCACTGTAATTCTTATCATTCTTGGTCATTTTGAACACATTAAATTACCTTAATGTTTTAGATTCCAAACATACACAAGGTGTACAAGGTATTCAGAAAGCTTTTAATTGTTAATAATATTAATTAACGATAAGAATTATAAAAAGAAATATTAAAAAAATATTCTTACAACGAGGCACAATTGGGAAACAGCATATTTTACCCGCAGAAAATCAAATTTGTGAACTCTACCCAACAAGGCACCTTCATTATCTGAAACAGTCATGCATTTCTCAGCTACACCTAGTTAAACAACTAGATGAGTACATGAGAAAGAGGCATTTTAAGAAGCCCCACATTTAAGGCCTGATCCAGATCCTGCTGCAATCAGAGCTTGGGGGGGGGGTCCATTGACTGCACTAGGGGTTAGATCAGGACTTTGCTGAACACTATGACTGTTCCTTGCAAAGATGATACATTTAAATATAAAAAGTAATGAAGTAAGCATGGCAAATTGTGGTTTAGTTGGAATCTAATTTTCACAGCTTTTTTAAAAAAAATTAGAGATAGATATCTCTATTGTAAGTATAGAAACACATAAAAGTAAGATACAGGTAAAGAAGATGGCTGCATAAATTAAATTGTGCCTGCTGAAGTTATTAACATCACAAAGCTACATGTTAGAAGTAGAATCCTGACCTCACTGAAGTAGAAGAGATGTGCTGCCTTCAGAAACATAAAATTCTCTTATTGATTTGAACTGGTAAACTAAATTTTGCTTTTACTCCATTAAAGAGCATAAATTCAGTTGCAAATGTAAACTTGGGGCAGAAAAATTACCTGTTACCATAGATATGCAGGGGAAGAAAGCAGGAAAATAGAGAAATATAATTCCCTTTTGTTTCTGTTGAATTATGTGTGAGACCAGGGAAGTAGTGTTCCATCTTGGACAGGTAAGGATATTCTCACCATTTAAAAAAAAGGCATCATGTCCAACATTGTACTGGAAACAACTGGAAAGGGGTGGGTAAATTCACCTAAGTTTTCCAAATTGTTTTCAGGACATAAGAGAGTGTTAGCCAGTATGCTTTAGCAGTGTCAATCACAGGTAAATCCAAGTGTGGATTTTTGCACTGTTGGAGATGGATGTGACTCCATCACCCTCATTTATGGGGTGATTTCACCTAGACATTTAGGAATATTACTTAGTGCAGGAGAAAATCTTAAATGCTCAGAGTTCGGAATGCCTGCTTTCATTAAGGGTAAAGAACTCTTGAAATCTTCCCTGGATTTTTTCCTCATTAGGAATTATAGGTGGGTTTTTCAACTTGGCATTTTAAATGGTAGGCTAGATATTTAGAGCTGGCATCCTGAAGAATTACCTAGTGTCCTAAATGTTAATTTCTCTTCTTCTGTTATGTAGGAAGGAGAAAGGAAAACACTAATAAGGTACTTCAGTCATATATGCTGAGAATTTTTCCAAACAGCAGAAATCTTTTCCTTTCAGAGGTCTGGATCATTTCCCAGTGCATCACCATTAATGTCTCTGTTTATCTCACTTTATCATAACTTCGAATATGAAGTAACTTCTAATAATTTCACTTTTAGCTTAGCACTGCAGAATCTATTATTCCAGGGCTGGAATCACATACCATCTCAAAACCCAGTCAGTGCTGGGTAAGTGCTTTGAATGATGACAGATCAAGAGAAAGTGGGTCTGAATACATAATTGCTCCAACACACAGTTAATATTAGTGGATAAAGCTATGGACACACAATTAAGAAAACATGCCTGATAAAACAGTTCTTTTTAAATAGATGGGAATGAACTATAACTAGTTACAAAGGCTTGTGAACTTCCCTTCCCTTCCCGAATGTCACTGCCTCAGATTGCCTTGGCAGCCTCATGTATAGTGTTTGCTTCATGCATAATGATTTCCCTCTTTCCCCCTTTCCTTGAACGGTTTTGCCTTTTCGACTAGTTACTGTTACCACCATTTAATAAGAAGCCTTTCCTTGGCTTTCTAATCGAAAACTTGCTTTTATCTTTCTTCATAAAAGAATTGAAATGGCTTCTCTCAGGTTTCTGTAGCCTCTGGGGAGATAAGGACCCTGCGGTTAACAGGATGAGAGATTTTTGTTTAGAAATTTTTATTTAGACAATGAAAAATGACCTCTGTAAACTCAAAGCGATCTTATTTTGGGGCTTTGGGCTTCTGGCAGATAAATCAATTGGGCCCTTGGGACAGCAAAGGAAAAACCTTTGCAGTAACTATGTCAGGACAACGCAATAGATTTGTTGTGAGGATGCAGTTGTGTTGAAGGTAGAATGCACTTAAAAATAAATATCATTTTATTTTCTATAAAATATTCAGGATTTGGATAGTAAGCTTTTCAGCTGCCACAAGAAATATATTTTTTTGTTTGATATAAACTTGGGAAAAAGCCTGATTTCTTCTGGGAAGTAGGAAGCGGAGGGAAGGGAGTTGAGGGCATACAAAGGAAAGATGTTTTAACAATTAAATATACAACTTCACAATAAAGAACTTATGAAATAAAGAACTTATGAAATTCTATCTTCTCTATTTCTCTTTTTAAACAACAACCCTTTTTGCTGATAGGAAAGTCTCCTATCTGAATACAAGGAGGCCTTAATTTTTAAAAATTTTTTAAAATTTTTTTTAATAAATGATTTAATTATTACCTAGCTGAGTCTACGGCTTTAATAGAGTATCACAAGCATTTTCACACCTATGTGTAACCCTAAAGAACTTTTCAGATCTTCACAGCATGAACTTGCAGAACATATTTGCTCTGAAGAACAAGCGTAGCATTTTGCTGTGCATTCTCTACCTGTCTCATGCAGAGTGCAGCTACAGAGTGAAAAGTTATGCAGACATAAATTGCAAATTTGACAAGGGAGCAAATGAGGAAACAGATGCTTAACTAAAATGTATTGATGTGCAATTGTCAGTGAGTTGGTGGGTGTTGAATAACGCAGTTAAGATGCATCAATGAAGCCTTATTTCATCTTAAACAAAAACTAATGTAAATAGAATTGGAGAGTGTGATACAAAGTAATGAAAGGCAGATAAATGAGTGTGAAACTATTGTCACCCCTCCAGATGCAGTCTGACATTTGTTTGTGCAAAACACCCACCCCTGGCAGTGGGCTCTCAAGCTGCCATAAAGAAGCAAGGTCTGTTGAGGAGGGTGTCTTATGGATCCAGTTTACCCTTAGGAGGCAGCTGAGTTTGGAGAGGTGGCAAGTTATGTAAGGTACTTGGTAGTGGTAAATGCTACAAAACCCTTCATTGCTATTTACTCTGTTAAGGAAGGCATAAGACATGAGCAGAATGAGTTTGCAAGTTTGATGGTGCTATGTTACAAAAGTGGACTGAATATTTCCATCCTATGTAGTGCTATTGTTTTAGTTTTAGTTTGTATTCAAAAGAATACAGCTTCCTATTTCTCTCATATGGTTTTTTTTCCCTCAAGAGCAAGACAGCTTCAGATAAAAATCTAAGAAATTAACAGAAATGCCTTTTCCACCAGAACACTGCCATGTGACCACTTAGCTATCAACTACTTGTGTTTTTTTTTTTTCAGAACATAAAGTTAGCCACAATGCAGCACTTACCTGGATTCCTCAGTACCCTTCAGCCTACCAATAATACTGGTGCCTTCTGTATCTCATTATCCCTGGGGCAGTAAGATATGGGCCTGTCAATAAAGTTAGAAATAATTTATCAGAATTATAACAATCAGCAGAACTGGACACCCTCACATGTGTTTACTATGAAACAGTAAGCAGAATCTCCTTGCAGTGAATGAAACTGAAACAAAGCAAAAGTATCAGAAAGAAGGGCCATTTATAGGTTTTTAATGCTCCAATCACTGATGTCTTAATATATATTTTGTTATTACATGAGGGGAAAAAGAGTTTTTGAGAATGTTTCAATTTTTTCTCCAGTTTGCAAACATTAACATTGAAATTCAGTCCTAATTATCACTTTTAAACAGAAGAGTCTCCTTAGAAAGTCTGGCAGTGCAGTTAAATTCAGCCAAAATACATTAATTCTGTTTTAGCCTATGTTCATCATGCTCATCTCTCTTGCAGGACAGAGATATTCTGGAAAAGTGTCCTCCTGTGGTTTTTTTTTTAGCTTTGCCTATGAAACCAAGGGCAAATTTTGTCCTTTCAAATAAATGTATGTTTATGACACCACAGAATTGCATGTGGTCACTGTGTGTGCAGGTGCCTTGGTTTTGAGGCTAAAAAAAGTCCAACTTTTTTTGTTTGAATCTCATGGCTTTCTGCTCTGCATTCTTAAGGGATTTTGTGAAGATTAGAGAATTCAGCCTTGCAGCCTTATGACACAGCCAGGCTGCAGTTCTGCTTGCAACATGGTGATCAGTGGTGATCAGCACAGGCCCCTGAAACACTTTTGTCTTGTGAACAGTTTGGGTATGGTTCCCATGTTGGGCTTATGCTGCAGGAAAAGCAGTTGGGCTCTCCTCACATGAAACATTAGGGGAATTTCAAATGCATAGCAGGATGAGAAAGCAAACTGGGAAAGACTGCTGGGAGAAATGGCACTGGCATCTTGGATTCATTTTGTGCATTCAGCTGGGCTGTGGGGAAGCAGGGTCCCCTGGGGAGCCACCCTTACTGTTCTCCTCTGGGGCTTTTTTCCTTTTCTTCCTCTCCCTTTTCTCCTCTGAGATATGTGTGTGAGTTTGCTGTAGGGTTTGCTGCAGGTTTGCTGTAGTTTTGCTGCTCTTTTTAAAATCAGCCATTTCCTAGAAGAGTGATTTTTCTACTCATACTTCATAATTAGCAAATTTATGTTCCCTTACTCTTTCTGAGTGCTTTTTCATGGGGCCCAAAATTCCATTTTTGAAGGCATAACATCAATAAATATAGTACTTAAGGATGACAGAAGAATGGAATTCTTGTGCTTGATGATTAGAACCTGGAAAGTCCTTCTAGACTTTACATCATGGTCTGTAATGTTATTTAACTTGCTTGCAATCTGTAGGGAAGTTCCCAGGTAAAAAGCTGAAGACATTTGGCTCTATCCTGCTCATCTGTCTGTGTCTTTAGCTTTTTTTTTTTTTCCGCTGGAAACCTGGCTGATGTGCTGTAGCATAAAACCAGAGTTTGTGCTAACACTTGAGTTTACACTGATGCCAAGGAAGTTTAGGTGTAACTTCATGCTGGTCTAGTACAAAAGATTAGTGAGGATCACAGCCTGAGACATTCTTTTCCAATGAACCTTGTCAGCACTCCCATTTTAGTGCCTCTTTGTACCACAAGAAAAATGCTGAGGGATATTGGTATTAATGGCAATAAACCTCTTCAATGTCAAGGAGGTAATTCTACAAAGCTACCATCATCTATTTCTAAGTTTTGAACTAAGAACTAAAGGATATTTGGTAAATGACTTCTCTTTTCCAGTGGAAGCTGGGCACTATGTAACTGTAATGGTACTGGGAAAATGCTTTCCAAGGAATTTTTGTAATAAAAAAACCCCAACAAAACCCATAGCAGACTGTAACATCTAAGGCGGCAAGTAATTTCCTTTCTAAATTTTTCTACATAAACAATGTGGGCTGTAATAAAAAGAAAGAATTTGTTTGTTTGAACATTTGACTTTCTCATGAAAGATTTGTCTGAACTGGGCCCTCATGCTGGTTCATGTCCACATAACTCATCCTTTGCAGTCATAGACTGATGTGACACAGGGTAATAGAAAGTGATGCATTGCCTGAATTTAAAGGAACACGGACTATTTCAGGATCGGCTGTGCAGTATGAGATCTGTATCAGATTTGAAACAAAGCTAACCAAGCAGACAGAGCAGTAAGATATCTATAGCATCCATTAATCAGTATATACTATGCTGTTGCTGGTTTCTTTTTTTCATTTTGGCTTTTCTGTGTGTGTTCACCATCTAACACTATTTGCTCGATGCCTTTTTAAAGAGAAGACAAATATACAAGGTTACTTGAGAAACCATTTACAAACCTTTTCTCCTCTCTGTTCTTTAATTTCAGGGCAAGAAATCATTCTTTTCTAACCACAAATACCACAGTAGAGTATCATCTGTATATCTAAACAAGCTTATAGTGGTCAAAACACAAAGAAGTCAGCATTTGTTGTTGGATTGTGCTGTTCAAGTGTTCTTTCTGTAATGTGTGTTCCTGCACTTTTGTGCCTTTACATTTGACATGAGATAATGATGGCAGTGCCCACATGAGAACATTCCTACAAAACCTACCTTGCCCTTAGTTAGATAAACAGTGATATTTGTTTAAATTTCCTTTCATATCAATAAACTCCTTGGAATCTGAGATTCAAGTTCTCAGAGAAACATAGCTCTTCAACACTGAATGGCCAGTGCACTTCGCTGTGATGTATATTCAGATGA
Organism: Certhia americana; assembly: GCA_018697195.1. NCBI lineage: Eukaryota > Metazoa > Chordata > Aves > Passeriformes > Certhiidae > Certhia > Certhia americana. Next base: position 38,185,539 of record CM031859.1, read on the forward strand.
GATCTTAAGAAGTGAGTTTCTTTATAATCTATATGCTTCTGAGGAGCTAAACCCACACTTTTTGCTAGGAAAATGTTTTGTATTATTGTCCTCAGTTTTCCCCTCTGGAACCTACTTGGGAAAATGTGGAGGCGCTACAGGCATTTTGTGCTTGTGTTCTGAAGGAATAGCTATCAGTGTTGGTGCTCTGCTCTCTTTCCTCTAGCAGTAAAGAGCTTACTTTGTCTTTGCATCAAATTGTTCTTTATCTCTGTTTAATCCAAGTTCAGTTGTACTACATCCAGATATTAGAAATCTCAGCAGAAATACTGTCTTCAGACAGTATTGGTGGAGAACACTTCAGTAGACTGCTTGTAGTAATGAGTCTGGTATTTTAAAAAAATAAGTAGAACTAGTTTTTTATTTTGAATTTGGTTAACTTGTAAGTCCTTTGTTAGAAGTACCATGGAGGACAAAGCATTTTTCTGAAGCATTTCAAAGAGCCTTACAAATCAAATACATTTTTAAAAATATTTTTGTCACCTAATATGACTTCCTTCCATTTAGAAATTTTAAATTGTGCCTCCTCACTGTTCTGTTATCTTCTATCACCCCTCTCTCGGTATGGTATATGTTTTAAAATATTTTTCCAGGAAAGTTCTTATTAGGAGCACCTTAGCAATATTAATCTTTATATGTTGCTTCTGCTAAAGCACTACTCGGGTTACCCAAATATGAACCAGAATAATATGAACCCGACAATCATCAACACATTTTGTTTAAAAGAGCAAAAAAGAACTTTTTTTTAAAGTTGTCATATGTTGTCTTAACTTTGCATGTTAAGAACCTATCTGCTGACATTATTGTAGTAGAGAGAGAGCACAATCCTTACACTTAGCACAAATTATGCATTTATCAAACAAGCAGAGAGGTTGTGAGCCTTAAAAAAGTTTTTCTTAGCTGTGTATTTCATATTTCCTTAAAAAAAATAATGCTACTTTTTCCATAGTATTGCTGTGACATTGTGTACTATAAAGTTTTAAAGCCAGACACCTTCTAGCAATAAGAACTTCAGAAGCAAAGCCTGCTGAAACTATCTGAACTGCTTCAAAAAGAGCATCCTCCTCTCAGGGATCAGCTATTTTTCCCAAGTTTAAAATTCTAACCTGGTAAATAGCATCAACAGGGGACTTTTCCCCCAACTCTTTTGGAGAACCCCACAGTTATGAATATCTTCAAAGGAGGATCTGTTAAAAAATGTAACAGTCTTCAAAGGGGAAACACCACCCTCAGCAATCTGAAGTTCTTTAAAGTGGGAGCCCACCAGCACTATGAATCCTCAGAGGACTAACTCCCAGAGCACTGTGGAAATTCGTAAGAGAACAAGCCCTCTCTCCCAAATACCCAGTAGGCTATTATTTTCCTTTAAAAGGACTCTTACATGTGTACATTTATAATTATAGAAAGGGTCTTATTTAACCAGAGCCCTGTAGAACTCTCTTACTTTTAAAAACAAATATTGATTAAAGAAAAGAATGACAAAGGAAAACAATTTGACTTCACTGTTTTTCTTCTTTTATTTATACCTGATCTCAATATAATACACCAATAACACTTGGTTCGTGTAGCTCTTTTGATCTCTGTAACTCAAAAGTATTCTTCAAGAGTTGTGAAGAAATATTCTCTGAGCACAGTTATCCACTTATACTGCTGGTTAACTGGGCATCCAAATACTCAAATATGTGCAAGAAGCACATTTATCACCACTGCAGCATTGCTGGGTGTGTCCTTTCAAGGGGTACTTTCTCAAATAAATATTCAAGAGTTTGGGGTACTGGCCTCCACCTTCCCCCTCTGTGTAAGAATTTTTTTAGGTAGAGGTAGCTAATGTAGGCACTAAAACCATTATCAATTGCCAGTTTAATTACCTTCCAGGCATGCCGTGAATGTCCAGAGAATTTGGGCAATGAGGCCAGCTGTCTCCAAGAGAGGAGAGATGCTGAGGTGGCTTGGGCTACTCATGAGCATCCTTGGGTACCTTTCCAGAGATGGATGTGGGCATGTCCTGCAAGCAGCAGGGAATTTATCATGGGCTGTTGGGAGGCAGAAGAGCCCTGTTTCACTGAGATGGAGAATGACTTGTCTGATGAAAGGGCCTGTGTCAAAGCCAGAAACTGAAGTCAGTTATCCTGAGTCCCAAATCAGAAGAATGGTTGGGGTTTTTTTGCATGTTTTTGTATCATCAGTCAATAATACAACCAAGTAGAACAGAATTTTTCCTGACCCCCCAGGGCCTGTGAACTATAACTCAGATGCTGAGACTTACTAGTAAAATTTCTGACTTGTTGAAGAAATGACAGGAGTAACTAAATTTTACCTGTAGAAGCAAAAACATCATGCTCCATTCATGTATTTATTAGTTTCTTCTCTTTCACAATGCTGTATGATTTATGGCTTCTAATGTAACTGTAAAATCTGAACTTCTTGTATCTTATGTTTAGTGATGTTTGATGGTTTGATTTCCTGCTACTAAACTGATCCAAAAATGTGTGACAAGAATATGATGCCTGATAGTAGCATCATATTCCACTATATGGAGGGAAAAAGAAGTCTCTTTTGCAATATAGGATAAACATCTTTATGCTTCTTTAATGATAGAATAGTATATTTTATATATATATATATATATATATATATTTTTTTTTTTTTTTTTAAATTTTTTTTTTTTTTTCCCCTGACAATGGCATCATCTGTTTGAAAGTAACTTAGGTGTTCAGGTCTGATACCAATAAACACATTTATCCCATCAGCAGACTAACTGTGTTTTGCTGTGAAGCACTGGTAGTTGCAGCAGAGTGCATATCCAGCAGTACCACTGGCTAAATCTACTTGCCAATGCGAGGGTAAGAAGCGAACAGAGAAGACAAAGGATACTTTGATAGCTTTGGGCAGGCTACAAGGAGTCTTTAACTAGTTAGAGGAACTTCCTTCCATTATGAATCTGACAGTTAGTCCCTCCATCCAGACGTGAAAATATTTTGCTAACTCTCTTTTTTTTTGCTAGCATTTATGCCAGGTGGGAGAATTTGATGAAAGAGAATTTGCTATGTTCAAAGCAAGATGTCGTTGCTGTAAATCTCTCATGGAGTCCAGATGTCAGAAATGTGAACGTAGACACGGATGTAACTAATGCTTCTCTTTGGTAAATCCTGTATTTGGACATGAAACCTATGAAAAAGGACAAAATTAGTAGAAGTTTAAACCAGCTGAGGAAATTTTTTCCCTAAATTCTGCTGAAGTAAACTATCTCAAAAAATAGAACACAAGTCATAACAAGTTCAATGTGTAGTATGAAACTGTTTTCTTTCTTGCTGCAATTATGTTGCATTCAACAGTTACATCTGAGGCAAATACAATATGGTTATTCACAGGAATGGGGAGGAATGTTTTTTTCCAGTGAATCTTACTGAGTCTTCATAATGCAAAATTTACAAAGCTACTGACAGAGGAGAAAGGTGCAGAAAACGGCTGAAATATCTATATTTTCCTATTCTTACATTAACTTCTAATAGCACAGAAACCTTAAACAATAGTTTTGAACTGCAGAGCACGTCAGTTTAAAACAAAAAAACCATCACATTTAAAAATGAAATGTTTGAGGCACACTGTAATTCTCAAGCCCAAAAGAAAAATAGGAAGACTTTAAGTTTCCTGAATCCCGTCCCAATTATATTTCATTTAATAACACTCAGTGAAATATCTGGTGGCAGGGGAAATGAAACTACATGATTTTATGGGATCATTCATCAAGAACTAATTGAAGCCTTCATACAGTTTAGTGCTGATAAAACACTGTAACAATAAACAATAACAAAATTCACCAGAGAAGGATTTGTTTTGCCGTGAGGAAAATGGTTCGGTTTCATCCTGGGGATTCCTGGTTAAAAGAGTCTCCAATTTAAAAAGGGATAAGCACAGGCTCCTGTGCATAATGACGGAGTGGGAGCTGTGGCAAATGTATTAGTATTGCTCCAGTGGAGCTATTCTCATTGTAAGTATTTGCTATTGTGTGTGGCTGAGGCAGGATGCAGAACGACCAATAGGATTTTTTAAAGTTTGATTTTTTTTAAGCAGTTCCCATGTAGTTTTATGAAAAGTAAATTACAGCTCCAGCACAAGCAACTGAATTTCTGATCTCAAAGTTACTAACTAGTCTTAGTTTTATTGACTTCAGAAAAATTGTTCTCTCCTGTATTTCTTCACATTATCAGGCTAGTCTTACAGTGATAGTTCTTTTTAACACATGCTAGAGTGATATCTTGTCAATACTTCAATTGTTGAGATCAAACATATTGTCTCTTTATTTCTGATCTATCTTCTCTGACCAGAATATTTTGGCAGTCCAGAAACACAACAAGAATCGTGAAGAATGTATTAATTTTGATTTCAAAACATGAAGTAATGTATGTTTCATCAGTCTGCATTGGGAAACCATGGAGGTTCCTAGGAAGGTGGCACTATAATTCAGGAATTCCAAACCTTGTCGGGACAAATCAAAAAATTTCTGTTCTTCTCTTCTTGTCCTCCTTCTGCCCTCTTAAAAGTTCAAGTCCTTCTGGGATCAGGAAGTTTCATGCCACCTGTCTGTAGAACACTGACCCTCTTTTTTAAGCTAGAACTTCTGGAAGTACAGTAAAAACAAAATTAAACTATAATAAATAACATTAATGAGATACAATACCAGATAAGTGATTTTATCCTAGATCATACAGCAGGAAACATCATGCTTTATGACATTCCAACTAATTGATCTTTCTGGACGATCCTATCAGAGAAAGGTAGGAGAAACAATCATATCTTGCTTATTAAGTCTACTTTGGTATTTTGCTTATTTGGATTAAAAATGTCATGTATCCTTAGAAAAATCCTCCTGAAATTTCAGTGGTTGGGGTTTTTTTGTTTGTTTGTTTGGTTTCTTTTTTGTTTGTTTGTTTGGGGTTTTGGGGTTTGTTTGTTTGTTTCTAAGGGAAATAGAAGGTTTAAAATACCAGCAAATAATATTTAGAGTCAACCTTCTCTGTATTTGGGGTATATTTTTGGTATTTTTATACCAGTCACTTCTCTATCATGCTCTGTGCTATCCTGTTGGCCTTTAGTACACCTCCATTTCTGTTGTGGCTGTAGAAGCAATAAAAGGAGGCTCAATCAGACTGGGGATCCCCAGGTATGGTGCTTTATAGCTGCTGGTGGGTAACTCTGATGGAACTCTACACTCAGGCTGGTTGGGACTACAACTGTAGAAGTGTAAACATAAAACAAGGTTCAAATTTTGGCCAGTCAAAGACCAGAATGAATTGAATCTACTTCCCTATCTCAGAAGATATCAAAATCCTCAGAATTCAGAAATATTTAATATGAACTTCAGAGATGATATATAAATGAAGAGAACACATGATACAGCTATGGATCGCCAATCTTTATTTAATGATAGATGCTTTTAAATCACTGGTATGCAGAGCTTTCAGAGTGTTGCATGTTATCAAATATTTCTGTTCTATATAAGTTGAACTTATATTTTTTATATATCTGTATATTTCTTATATATCTGCATTTCATTTACCCAAATTAAGTTTATTAAAAATAATAATATGATATTTCAACATTATAGTAAAATAAAGAAGTTGTAATGTATGGATATAGCTGTTTCCTTTGGACATATAATTAAGTAAAAGGTTGCTTTCAGCAGTCAGCCAAAATGATATCTTTAGGATTGTCTTTTACAATTATTTTAAGGTTTCTGAATGGTCACATATTCCAAGCATTTTGCACTTCTATTATCTCATTAAAGTTTCCTTTTTCTCTTAACCTTTCAGTGCCTCTCTTTATCTTCTTTCCATAGTCTCTGTACAAATACTTACATCTTGGCCAGCACAGGCCCAAAGCCATAAAACACAGGGCAGATTCTCAAGTGGGAAGATGCACCAGGCACCATCAGCTGGGGACAGAGATTGTGCAGTATTTGGCATTGTCTCTGGGGACTATTTGCGCTCTAATTGACTGAACTATAACACCTACCTCTTCCATTATTCATACCTAAAGGGAGTGGGAATGGAATGAGCAGATGTGGCAGCCCTTACTACACCTGTCCTTTCCTGCTCTGCAGTGCATGGCTGTGTCCCTTTCCGAGCACAAGCTTCAAACCAAAGGCACACAAATTCTGGTGCTGATCTGCTACAGGAACTTTGGCTGACAACTTCCATGTATATTTTGTTGCTTTGCCAAATCTTGTAGGGTGTATCTTTGCCATATATTATTCTTATGCATGGTGAGCAGACCATTCTCTAGATTTCAATGGGGCTTTTCCTAATGTCTCTCTGATTCCCACAGACAATCCACTCTTGTCTTAATTAAAAGAGCATGCACAAGCCATCCAGGCTTTTCAAAACCTGGATATTGCATGTTTCTCACTCAGCATGTGCCCTGACATTTTTACTTTTAAATTCTACATGGTTAACTATATTTATTAAACTATAATCTAATATTGTTTTAGTGCAAAAAGCTAGCCTTGGGCCTTTGAAGATTGTCAGCATTTTCAGTGAGTTGTAGGCTGCTTTTCAATCTGCCCAGAAATTTCTGTGAACTGATCACAAGTAAAATAATGTTAACAGGCAAAAATAGAGGAAGATTTATTCCCACCTGGTCTTATTTTCATAGAGTTTTTTTTCTTTTGTATGTGTGTGTGTTTGTTTATTAACACAAATTAGGAAATACATTAAAAAAAATTAAAAGCTCTGGGAACTTCTGTGAGCAGCATCAATAGTTTCTATCCAATGGCCAATGCTGAGGCTGCCACTGAATTTTCACTAGTATCCTTACCAGCATTTCACTGAGTATTCTTAAATTTAAACTTTGATTCAGAAAAAAACATGTGGGCATATCATTAATTCCCACTGATGTAGACAGGTGCCTAATTTGCAGGATATATTAGGAGTACCCAATTGCTCTAAATTGAACACAGGCTTAAATGCCTTGCTGAATAAACCCTTACCATTGAAATCGAACCATGGAAACAATTCAGCTGCACTGGAATCAGCCACATTTATCTATTATATAATGAATGGAAAGCTATCTGAAGGGTAGCAGTTGTGGCACTGATAATATAGGTGCTTGAGGAATGGAAGCGATTGCATCAAGATGTGCATGTATGTGCATTATTTTATGGGAAAAATAGGTGTAAAATTATACATAATGAGTAAAAATAGGATGCATTTTTGTGTAAACTCCTCTCACGTACGAAAATGAAACAGAGAGAAATCATTCTTTGCTACTTCTCACATACAGTTATTCCAATACTTCTAGGCTGGGAAATTAATATGGGAGCAATGTGAAAAATTTATCAGGTGGTTTATCTTTCCATACTATTAACAAATATAAGTAGTTTGTGGTGCTTCCCATTTAAGCACTTTGAGTCATATGTAGTTGAAGTTGTGCATGTCTTATGCGAACATAGACTTTTAGCTGTTCCTAGCATGTGCTGTGCATGCCTGACAGGACAGGGAGAGAAATTTCAAGCAGTTTACTATTTCCCCACCTTCAGCTTGGCAAGTTTAAGCTGTTCTAGCTTCTGCTGAGTGACTTTTTCAATTGATTGATATTTCACAAGGAAAGAACAGTATTCTGTATATATTTTTATTCTTCAGGTCATGTTTCTTGAGACACAGCAAGTTGTAAAAAACCTCAGAGTAACGTACATTTGAACCTTGGTTATCTTCCCATCCTTGCAAGATTACTAGGTGGCTAGAAGTCAGCTTTATTATTTATTTTCCACATCAAATTGTATAAACTAGAAAAACAAGGAACCTGAACATCAAGCATAGTGTATTGTATTGATATCTCTTAAAATGGTCAGTAGTGGAATTTAGGGTTAAATGTACCTAATCTAACTTTCAATGCTTGCAGTAGCAATGTTCAAGTTCATCTCCCCAGATTCCTTCTTTAGTGGCATGGCACTTCCATATCAGTAGCACTCCGATTTATATTTAAGGATATATTTTTGCATACAACTAACATCATATTATAAATATCTATATTTAGTCAGATAAAACCTACCTCTGGTGCCTTAATTATATACTTTCATCACATATCTTTTTTTTCTGAAAGAGCTGTCTCTGGGCAAACACTAATGCTGGTTTTACAGTGTTTCAGCTTCTGTTTTGTGTGGCAGAAATAACAGTAATATTTGAGGTGGTAGAATAATAAGCAAGTCAAATAAAGAAAATCCCTGCCCTTACCTGGAATCAGAATGCCTCCTGCTCATTTGTCTGGGCTCCTTTCACAGAGGCTGAATCTGACTGTGCTCTTTTGCTTTCAAAGATAAACCAGAGTGCTTAAAGACAGGAATGAAAAAAAGATGTATAAAAGACAGAAATAAAATACTCTGTGCTTCACAGTAGACAACATAAATAGAAAAACAAGACCAAATGGGCTTGCTTTCCTTCTTTCATTTCAACAATTGTACCACAGCTAAAGGAAACTCTACAGTAGATACAGGGCTCAGAAAAGCCTATGGTGTAATCCACCACATAACAGAACTCTTCCTGGTTCCCTAAAAATTGCTTACAATATTCTAAAATGCCAAAAAAACCTCCACAACCAGAATATGCCAGAGGAAGACAGGAGATCGAGCATATCACCAAATTCCTATGTGGTGAGGTAGTATATTAAAGAAAATGAAGATATTACAAAGCAAAATAAAAATACCTTGAACAGTCACTATGAGTGACCTGGGGAAAGCAATTCCTGCTGACATAAAATCTGGCAACTGGTTTAACCCTGAGAAAGTGAGCAGGACCCCAGGGCACACACCCAGCTCATCTCATTGTTTTACAGGGGGAGTCCACCCTGCTGTCTGCCTTGGACTATTGCCACTTTCCAGGCCCCAGGATAGTTTTAAAGACACAAAAGTCATAGCTAGTGCACTCCTTGAAGGCTCTTCCTGCACATTTTTTGTTGCCCAAAAAAAGGCATCAGGAGGGCTAATAACACCTAACAAGTATTATGAAACAACAGGTTCATTTCAAATCCTTCTAGAGACACTGCAACATCAAGTGCCCTACACCTCTTAAGTCCTACTCCTTTCTGCCTCAGCTGAGTGCTGTCCCTGTGCTAGAAGTTACCAGAGACAAGGAGGGTACAGTGGAAATACTGTAACATGCAGACCCCTTTTTCTGTTCATTGCACAGTCCCTTCCCTATTTCCAGTCTTAATTTTAACACGTTCCTTGACTGGTTAATCTGTTTGCAGGGCTACTCCAGCGTTTTACCAGATAACTAAAAAACAATCTCAGATGGAATAGTTTTAATTTCCAGTCTGAATTTATTTGTGACCAATTTGTAACCATCTAATTGTGTGCCTGCACTAAATGGGAGTTTTCCCATTGAGTGTAATTGGATCAGGCCCCAAACCGCAAAGACAGCTGCTCTTATTACAGCGTGGAAAACAGGCAGGGGCTGGGTGTTACTGCATAATGACAGCAGTAAATTATATTCCAAGGGCAAGATCAGAAGCTGGTGTAAATCAATACAACTCAACTGCCTTTTAAAAAGTTATATCAGTGTGTGCAAACTGCTAGGTTGGCCCAAACATTTTCTCAGTAGATTTTAAAGCTCATCCTGCTGCATAATGCATGCTAGGGAATTACTTCCAGCAGCTCCTGCACCAAACCTAAACCATCTGACTGAACTCAGGCTTGTATTTCAGAAAGTCATCCAAACTTGATTTAGAGAGTGTGTATCATGGACAATCTACCCCATTCCCAGAAGCACTTTTCAAACATTTACTCTCCTTGTTCTTAAAAAAAATCACAATATGTTCTTCCTTACTAAGGTGTCAGGTTATAGCTAGATTTCCTAGCTATTTTTTCCTAATACATGTAATACCCTCTTCACTCAAATTTCCTATACTTATGTTTGTTCTGCCAAATTGTTGTTACACCCTGTTGTCTCCATGCTCGGTAGACAATTTGATTAAACTTTTATTTTATTTGGTCATTATTTCACAATTTTTCAATGCAAGCATTTTCTAAGGCCTTTCTAATTGTTCAAACTGACCACACTGGTTGCTTTACAGGATGAGCATGTAGCTTCTGATGCAAAAATTTAAAGTCTGATACATTTAACTAGAATTAGAAAAAAAATGTTTTTTTTTTGTTTCCTGGGAGAGAAAACGAAAAATAACAAACAACAGCTACATTAATTTGACTATGGCTCAGTGTGTTTATAAGGAATGATATAAGTAATGGAGTTACTCTGTGGAACAGTCTCTGTTATTCCCTTTGAATATATAGAAGCAATTCACTGATTTCTCCAAATCAGGTGAGACTTTAAAAGGCATGCAGCCACACTCTTGAAGCTAATTTTCAAAGTGTAATCAACTTTGATTTGCCTGAAGAAAATAGTAAAATTCACTAGTTTCAAATTACAGCAAATAAAAAAGGAAGCCTTCCTGAAAAGAAAAATACTAACTATATTATTGTCTGTGTGCTTTGTGAATTAAAGAATACAGTTGCATGTCTCAAAACACTGTCCCCCATAATATTAGCCACCACAACAGAACTTGAGATAAGTGCAGACAGCAACAGGACAATGCTCATTCCAGGCCTGGTGAGGCAGATCTGGGTAACACATCCATTAAAAATTACCCATGGCAAACTGTGGGACAGGCTGTGAGTGCTTATGCACAGGCCAGCCCACGTTATGGGAACTGCACCTACACCCTGTGGATAGCCAAGACTGGGCACTATGGAAGTGGTACCTCCAGAAGAGCTACTCTGGGACCCAGCCCCTCTGAAGGGCAGGGTGAAGGACCAGTGGGACACTGCAGTCCAATCCACATGGATTGGATTGCTTAGTTTCTCTCTCTCTCTCTCTCTCTCTCACTCTCTTTCTCTTTCTTCTCTCCTCCTATTTCTTTCTATCTCTCTAGCTCACATTTACTCTTAAATAAAATCTGTACTACTGACTTCAGTACATGGTCTTGTTTGCACTTTAATTCTGGCAGAGACATCCATTATGATCAGTTTTTAATATGTTTTCATAAAGGTGAAATTGTTGGTGACTCTGTAACTATCTTTCATGCTTGATATGTCTTTGAGTATATTCTAAAGTTGACTAGGCAGACAGTGCCCCAGCCTAATGCTATCTTGGTCTTCAATGCTGAGGAGTAATAAGAAGACAGTGCAGTAGCAGTTTTAATACTTGCCTTTTCTTTCAAAGAAATTTGGCTAAAAAGGCTTTACCGGCCTGAGAGTAAAAGGAACTTCTACTGTGAGAGTACAGCTAAGATGATATCTGCAATCCATGTACATTCATTGTTACAAAGTTTTCAACATTATGAACTATTTTGGAACATCTAAGAAGGATAAAAAACATGAGGACTAGTAACAAATAAATATATTTATAGTTTGGAAATAGGAGAAAGAGTTAAAAAAAGGTCAAATATGAAGAAAAACAATTAAATCAAAACATGTTCAACTGGTTCATTAAAGCATAATAAGCAATTAAAAAGCTTGTATTTATTTAGTGCTGGGAGAATAATTTGAGTATAAGCCTTGTTAACTTCAGTTGTCCAAATCAAGAAGGATCTGTCAAGGAGGTTCTCATCAATCTTGTATAATGACTACAGAAGCATTTAGCTGATCTGAGGGGCACAGCTGGATTTTCATCCAACCCTTTCATTTGGAAGCTCTAATTTAACACTTAGAGGAAAACTCCTGCGTTGCTCTGTCAAACTTTGTCTGGATAAACATTTTTTTTTTAAAAGAAGAATTCTGCAAAGTAAAATTTCAAAGTAAAATTATTACTAAAGGTATATCTGTGCAAGTTGCATTAATTTTGTAGTAGTGAAGGATGCACCCCACAGAGATGGTTTCACTAGCCCACCTGGATAAGTCAGCCTTGCAATGATATGGAATAAGACTGAGATTTGACTATATCTCATGAAAAAGAATAAGAATATTGTTTACTCCCAAGATTGACAGAAGAGTAACAAAATTCCACAGAACAATTCCAAAAATACTGACAAAGATCCTGAAAACTGAATGTATTTGGCTATTCACAGCATGAATTAAAGAAAGGAGGAAGACAGAGATGCAGATTTTAAGTGTCTGCATAAAAACTGTAAGTGCAAGATACATGGGAGATAGAAAATTGAAAAGAATACCATGGAATAATTTCTATAATTAGAGTAGGAATGCAATCATGTTCAACAAATATAGGAAAATAGGAAGTTCAGAAAATATTAGGAGGAAATAAGGGAGAAGAGCCCTTACTAGTATTTTATAGGGTATAGATACATTTTATGTTCCTAGTTAAAAGAAGCAGAATGGCATCCAAAGATCTATAAGATACTGCAGAACTAGAAAAGTAAGGAAGAGTAAGATGATTTTAGTTTTGGTTTTGAGTTTGTTTTGTTTTTTTATTTTTGGTTTTTTGTATGAAAAAATCCCCAGATTCTTATTACATCATTCATGGGATTTGTTGCTCACTGGAAATTTGAACAGACTGAGTATATGTTGAGAAGGGAATGGAGTAGCATTCTGAATGTGAGTTAAGTTGTACTGATGAACATATTTTGATATAGGAAGAACAGAAAAAAGGAAGAAAGGATGACTTTTAAATTCAGTTTTAAGAGTTGAGTCAGAATTGTACAGAGAAGTCTGGAAACAGCTAACTAGTCAGCAGCTCTGCAGAAGGGTTTAAGAGTTATAAAAGGAGTCAGAGGTTGAACATGTGTTAATAACACATTGTCCTTCAAGCAAAAACTCAAAACCTGTCTTGCAGTGTATCCCTGCTAATACACTTACCTGCAAAGCGAGGAAAGGATTTGTCTCTTTCTCTCTGCGTCAGGCAGGCTCTTCAGTCCTTGGCACTGGGCAGTCTTTGGCTCCTGTGTGCTTGACATGGACATTGTACTTGGTGAACATGTTAAAAAATTGAGGTCAAAAAGGATAATCAGATGTCCAGACTACTTGATAGAAGAAGAAATACATTAGGTCCAAAAAGGTAAGAAAGGAAGGACAAAGAAGAGTAATGATATCTATTTTTGATTATATGAGATGTTTCATGATTAAAAAAAAAAAAAAGGATTAAATAGCATTAGTTAAACCATCCTACTGATAATGATCATTAACAATAGGGTCAAGAGCATCTAGAAGGGTGACTGAGTCCCCATTGCTTGAAGGTCTTTTAGAATAGGCTAGCCATGTACCTATTAAGGATAACAGATATATAGCATTTGAGAAAAGATGAAATGACTGATTTCTTGAGGTTCTCTCCAGTTCTGACTCTAGATTTTCTTATTCCTAACTTTGTAGGTAGCAATTTCCAGGAAATTAGATTGATAAAAACAGGAAGAAATGTATTCTACATAAAAATCAATAGAGTAACATTGTCCAGAGAAACTGCTTATTTACTTCATCTGCAATTAAAAATATTCTTTTAGTTAACTAAACTTCCAATGATATTTCTAGTACTGGTATTGTCTTTCTAATATTTAATGATTCCAAGGTTAGCATGTTCATACCTATGCAAAAGAAATGCTTCACGTTTAGTGCAATATCTCCCTTGAGATTTGTGACTTCTTATAATTTACATTAATTTTATTCACACACTATTTTCAATGGGTTTTCCCCTTTTCAAAGCTTAGTGGACAGTCTCCATTTTTCTTCTGGGTACTCATTTAATATCTGTAAAATTATTAGTGGAATGTAAAAAATGTTCATTTTGATATCATATAGTAAAATTAGGTAATTGTACTTTTCTTATAATAACTAACAATTAGTTAATTTTATTTTTCTTTGCCTAAGGAAGAAGACTTTGGGTAACACATCCCAAAGGTTCATTTAGGTATACCACACTTGACATCACCTGTATTTGTCATAGTTACACATGGGTGCATGATTATGGAGATTAATGTTTGTTTAGGTTAGGATAGACTAGGAAATAAACTTTATATGCAGCAAAAATATTTTAAACATTTCCAAGATTTCCTATTCCTCGTCAGCCTAATTCTTCTTGTATTTCTTTGAATTTTTAATCTGTTCTTCCACTTGAAAAATATGGCTTCATCAGAATAGAGTGCTGGAAGAGTGCTCACTACACATATACAATATAGAGATGCAGGTCCCAGCATGCCTGCTCTTTGCTTCCCATATGTGTCCTGATCAAAAGTTATTCTGTTATTCAGAAGTTATTCTTTTTCTTCAGTTTTTTCTTTGGAGGAGGCATCCAATAATACTTATTTCAAAAATAATAAAAAATTAATTTTAAATAAATAGTTTATAACAATTTGATATATCAGCAGACAATGCAGGAGACATCCTTCCAACAGTGCATCTATGTTTATGTCAAATGTAAGAATAAAGCTCATGCTCAGTCAAAATGTGAAAGGAGTAAGGTCAGGATAAGTATTTTCCTTGTAGTTGTCTCTGTTGGCTTTTAAAAAGTTTTATTTAGCTACAACAAGATTTGGTTGTTTATAGCTGTTGCATATTTATAAGTTCCTGGCTAGAATGTAGAGAGTGTAAATTCTCAGATAGGTCATCCAAGAAATAGCACATTTTTCTCTCTGTTTTTTCACCTACAAAAGTAAAATTCAAACTACAGTATTTAAAAACAAATCTCAATTGCCAGAACAAAATGATAGTTTGTACTGCAAAAACCCCAAACTAACAAAATAAAAACCAACAAAAAACAGGCCCATACCTTTCCTTCTTCATTGTTCAGTCTTCATTATGATACCATATATACCCAGACCATTTTCACTGTACGTTCTGTGACCTGTTGTCTTGTCTTTTATCATTTTGGAATATCCAGTAACTTTTCCAGTGACAGTTGAAATACACAGGCTTAGGTTTCTTCCAGGAGAGCTATATTGTTATAATTTTGTATGGCTTACATAAATATTTTTGATGGAATGAGTTATAGGAGCAATAGACATTGCAATTTCTTACTGAAGTACATGAAACATGCAACTTAAAATACTGCCAAGTTTTCTGGCCTTTTCTGCCTATAGAGAGGCACTGAACAGGCATCTGCTAAGGAGAATCACATCCTTGGTTACTAGAAAATATTTTTATTGCTATGAAAGTTGTATTAGAACTTCTGCTTTTACACTTTATGATACATAACTACAGCAGCACATATTCAGTGTGAGAGGAGCTTGTTCTGGAAAGCAGTGTTCTCCGGAAGGTTTTAGACACTATTGTAGCAAATGCAGCAACCAGTGAAATGAGAGCACAGAGCAATTTAGATAGATGACATCGCATACCAATACTCTGTTTAATATGAAACATAATAGTGTTCAAGGAAATTTATAAAGCTCTGCAGTACTTTTTATCAAAACTTTCAGGTTAAGAGATTCTGTTGCCATACCTTTCTTTTTATAGACTATAAAACTAATGGATGGGATAGGAGTCCTGCTAAAATTTTAGTTTAAAAGTAGTGGGACCTCAGGCTAGGTGATCCCACATTTGGATGTCCCTGACCTCAGTAGCCTACAGAAGTATTCTCTGTGTAGGCTACATTCCTAGTAGAAATCTCTTGTTCAAAAGACTGAGGAAAAAAAATCTTCAAGGAATAAACTTCTCTCCTCTTCATCTCTTACTTTCAAAAGGAATGCAATCTAATTGTAAAGCATATTTTTAAAGAAAATATTTTGCAATGTTACAATGCATTTTTAAGACATACTTTCAAATTGAGATCATTTAAAGGTTCCTGCACACAAGAGCGTTGCCTAAGTGATAGATTTCCTATACTGAAAGGTTTTTTTCATGTAAATTGCTCGGTAATTACATTTCAAAACTACATTGATTTCTTATATGTCAATATGTATTAGAGATTAAATGTCCAGTTCCTGTCAGGTAGGTGAGCTTTTAAAGTTGGAGCTCTTCTGAGAGATTGTTTTTTCAGTAAGACTTGGTTTTGGGATACTTTCCACTTCTCACAAAAAGCTCTTTTAATTGTATGCCTCCCTTTGGCTAGTGGATCTCTTTTCTCTTCATTTTCACTCCTTCACAGTGCTTTTTAGAAATGATTCAATGAAGCAGCATTGGCCCCCTTGTACAAAATTCCCAGTGTACATTGAGAATTTATCTTACTTCTGCTATGTTTTATAATTACAAGTTCCAATCAAAGTACATCTTTTGAGTTACAAGTTTGTGTCATTGCTTTAGTAGAAATGCAAATGTTATGTATTTAACATGCAAATGAAGTGAAATAAATATAATGCATGAAGTCTGTATTCCATCTCAGAAGTAATTGTAATGTGTAATAAGGGTTCAGCAGCCAGGTTTGACAAGAGAGAAGGCACAACAATTTTTATTTACTGCAAGAGCACTCATCTCTGTCTGACCTCTCCTGGTTCTGGTGACATTTAATGTAAATTTGGCACTCTGATTTCTATATGTGATGGCAGGCATAGCTGTATTACTTTTGCTTTATTTCACTGGCTTAGTCACAATCATTTTTACAACTTGATGCTTCTGCATATAGTAGTGAGAGTCTGTGTTTATGAACTACAGAATGGTTTTTAAGTCAGAACAAATGTGTACTGTCTACCAGATGATGCTTTGTGAAAGTACTAGAAATAGGATACTACCAAAATAATTTTTTATTTGGTGTATGTCTGAGCTTCTGGCAGATCAGAAATTAGCTAAGGGTTCAACTGGGATGACTATGCTCAAGAAATACCAAAGGAGTCATCTTCTTCAACTGCCCACTGCAACTCATTTGGACTTCTGGCCTCCAAAATACAATATGGCAGTGGTTTCTGTAATTTGCCTTGCTTGATGGAAAACACATTTTCCTTTTCTTTGTTTTATACCTGTTGTGAGCAATGTTATTCCTGAATTATTGTCTCCCATTCACTTTCTTAAATGAGTTTTTAAAAATTATTTTTACAGAATTTCATCAAAACCTTTACCTTCTTGATCATATTTTTCTTTTTATTATTTTTTAAATAAATGTCAGACTCTAGGTTTGTTTTGTGTGATAAAGTATTCCAATCTTCTCTTCATCCTTTTAAGATTTCTCTGTCAAAAGAAGGGTTGAGCATAAATTCACACATTATTTAAAACACAAAATTACCTGGAATGCATACCAGCATGATTATATTAATTTGATGCAACCTGTGCAATCTATGTGACTTGTGATGTAGTACAGCTTAGCTTCTTAATTACTGACTAGTTAAATATTGCAGGGATCTTTTTTCAAGCAAGTGAAATAAAGCATTGCCCCTGTGCACAGGTTTCTTCAAGGTTTCATTTGTAAATAAACTGGGAACTGCATAATTTTTTGGGGGTTTTTTGTAACTATAGTTTTTCCTTTACTGTAGGTTTAAGTACTAACCAATCTGAAAATAATATTAAAATCTAATAAAATCTAATCGGATGTGCTTCAAATTTTGTCTTAAATGTTTTGGGTGGGTTTTTTTTGTTTTTGTTTTTGTTTTTGTTTTTGTTCTTTCTTCATTTTCAATGCTGTTCTATTTCAGCCTTGGTGTGTTAGAACCTCTTTCAGGACAATTGATAATTGATAGGCCATAGAACACATCACTACTGCTGCCAACTTAGTTGAAAAGGTTCTGATACCTAATCAAAGCAAAGTTTCACTGTCTAATATCAGTGAATATGGACACATATACGGACATATATATATCTTTCTTTGGTACCTGATATGTTTTAAAATAAATGACCAGGAGTAGGGAGAAGAAATAGGTCATAAAAATTGAGAAAGTAATACTTATCTATTAAGTAATTTGTGAAATCTAAGTTATATGTGTTACAAATATATGGAACAACAACAACAAAAAAAAAGAATAGCTGAAATTTGCATAATCCAAAAGACAGTCAGAATCAAGGAAATGGTCATTTTATAATAGTGTGAGCAATAAATGGCCTATTGTGTACATTTATTTGTTAGGAGTAAACTCTTAAAAGCAATCTGCCGTTTCACAGGAGGTAAGTGAAACCATTTCATTATCGCAGTAATGTAATTAGAAATCTCATAAGCAATCAAGCAGCCAAATTTTGCACCAGCTGTAAGCAACTAAAACAAAAAGTGACAAGTGGACCAGCAAGTAATGAATTACAATAACCCAGATGAGAAATAAAAGACAAACGTATGAGTGTCTTGGCATCCCCAGGAGAGGTAATGTGCCTAGGCTGGGACAGTATGATCCTGGGACAGCAATAAAATGGTTTTGTAACATCATTAATATAGAAAACAAAATCACAACTTGGAATAAAGCCCTTATTTTGTTTTTTTTTTTATTTTTTTTTTTTTTTTTTGTGAGAGCTGAGACTTTTGGGGAGTATATGGGTGTCAGAGAGAAAAATCTGGAACTTGGAAATGAAGTACATAATCTCCACAGTTTGTAAACATGATGAGTAGGGCTTTTTGCTGCTACCTACATGTAGGGTAAGAAAGCAGAACGATACCCAAACCTCTATATGACAGTCCTGTTTGTAGAATGTGGAGTTGTAGAACATGGAGATTCAGGGATTCCTAGCCTCAGCTATATGTAATGTAGGCTGGACTGCAGTGTGTAGCTTTGATAGAAGCAGATACCAGCTCTGAGATGACTGAAACTAAATGAGATGGAGCCTACTCAGGGAATCTCAGAGAGCAAGTAATACATTTGTGTACTTCTATGGCATATCAGAAGCTGAAGCTAATCAGTCCAACAACAAAACAAAAGTGAGTGATCTTCATATGAGAGCAAAAGAATAGTAATTTCTGAAAATATAATTTCTTTAAAATATCTCTTTTGTACCTGAAATTGGTCCTGGCAGGCAATTATGGCAGACAATTCCAAATATGGGTGGATGAGTACCACTATCTGATTATTTTTTTAATTAAAATATCTGTCAACAGCTACTCTTGGCAAACTTGTTTAGGAAATTTCCATTTTCCATTGACTTCATAGGTCAAGTCCTGACCTTCCTGTGGGAAAAAAATTTGTTCAGACATACAAAGCCCGAATGATATTAGTGTTTCAGTTTTCAAAGAAATTCAAGAGACTAAAAGAGCAAATTCATCAAACTGCAAGCCCTGAAAATGCAAAAGGAGCCTGAGTTTCTGAGCATCTTGGAGCATATCTCTTGAGCCGTTTTAATGCAGATAAGGAGCCTGGTGTGAGATGTGCAACAATAACTCTGCATTGTTCAATTTTCCTGAATGTCTGACAAGTATGTGTGGCTCTCTCTATAAACTCACGTGCATGTGTCTGCAATGCTTGGTCTCACATACTGTAAATGTTAATGGATAAAGAAAAATGCACTAACTGTAGCTAGCAGCTGCTTTGTTGGTTTGTTAATACAGATCATACATTATAAGGGATAGCATCTGTAATGAGGTAAAACAAAAATACAAAGACATATAAACTGGGAGGTGGGAGACCAATAAAAATGACACAAAAAGTGCCCTGGGCAACATGAAGCTCAAGAAGTACTAAATACTTAATCAAGCTTTAATGTATTTGTCCTCTGATTCTGCCTTCCAATGCTGATCCTTTGGCTTAAGCTCAAATTTCTTTTTCTTTTTTTTTTTTTCTGGTTGTAGCACATGTTGATTTGGAACTGGTAGGCTTTCAAAAGAGCCTTCATTTTCTAGGGTATAATCTTAGTCTCAAGGAGATAAATATTGTGGTGGGTTGTTAAGAATAAGTGTCACTTGGAAGGGATAAAAATGTTACAGGGAGGACATTTTTCAAGAATGGAAATGATTCTGCACGACATCACTTTGACATCCTCCAGCAAGAGAGGAACAACAGTTCTGGGATGACATTCAAAAGCAAGTAAGCCACATCTTAAAGGCCAGGCATTCTAGATGGGAAACGTCTTCCTTTTGTGAAAGTGCTGGGCCTCTTCCTTGACTTCAAGCTTGTCACCCTCTCCTATAGAGGTGTGAAATAGCATAAATAGATTTTCTATTGCAACATTGCCACAAAGGTTACTTTTAGTCTTCCATTTAATTCACAGTGACTGAAATTCATTCTTTTAGAGACAGGAAGCATAGACTTGCACTGCTTAAAACCTTGATATGAGGGTGATTTGCACTCAGGCTGCTGATCAAAGGGAGATGTCCACATGTTGTTAATACATAACGACAGAGTTCTTAATGATGTACATTTTCTATGGCGGATCCAGGATTTCTTCCATGAATCCAAATCTCAACATGCACTCTTTTCTTCAAATTCTGTCTTGCAGTCGTCCCAACAGGATGAATATGTTAATCTAAACCTCTAAATATTTTTTAATTTAAATAGTATATAGGTCAGACATTTTATTGAAAATGTCTGACCTATATACTATGTGCTTTATTTGTATTTAAGTGAATATGATAGTATATGTATATGCATATGTATATGTATATGTGTGTGTGTATGTATATGTGTACGTGTATGTATACATATTGTGTATGTATAATATGTATAAGTATACATATTGTGTCTGTCCATATACTATTTAGGCCTACTGAAAATGTAGATTTATATATGATACTTTGGGCTCAGATATGTTGCATTCACACCAGCTGACTCCATGCTGTTGCACCAGCAGAAACCCAGTCTAAAGATTCAGTCTGCAATTCCCCTTGCCTACCCTTCCTCATATTGATATCAGAGAAACAGGAACACCAAGGTGTGGCCTAGAATTGCTTTTCATCCAGGGCTGATGGTGGTTGGTCTCCAGTTCCATAGTGGGGAAAACTATACTAACTTTGACCTGTTTTGTCATTCATGTCTTTAAATGTCTCTTGTTAACTTCCCAAGAATAAACTTTTTATATAGCATATTTTAATAAGTCACTTAAGTAACTATAGATGAAGCTATAACTATAGCTCTGGGCTGTATTTCAAAGCAGCTGGTTTGCAAGTCCTGCTTGGGAGACAAAACCAGTAGAAATGGTGTAGAGCGGAACCTGTCATCTACAATGTATATTAAAAAATTAAATTCAATTAAAATAAGATGATATCAGATCTGTTTAAACTCAGAAATTCTTGACTTGCTTAAAAGCTTAAGACACACATACTAAATGTTCTTTTAAAAGGTGTGTCATTACAGTATGATTTTCATTTTCTGACATTAATTGATCCAGACTAACTGCCTTCTGCCAAATTTCAGTTTGAGAGATAGTGCCTTGTTTATTTATTAATTTACTACAAAACATCAAAAATACCCAGTGGACTACTGAAAGCAATGATCAATCACATCTAATGCTAGATTATGAAGTTGATTTTATTTCCCTTCCTTCCTTCTCTCACCTATTTTTATTTAATTTCTTGAATGAGCTGCAGTTGGGGACTGCCTGGAACATCTCTACATGAACACACATAAAGTGTTCCCACTTTCAGTGCATCCTCTGATCTCAGCTACAGAGCCAGGCACATTTCAGACATACCCAGGCAAAAAAACAGGCAGAATGCCACTACCATATATGCTGTTTTGCTTTAATACCTCACTTCTAAGAAGAGAAAACCTCATCAGTTCATCTTCAAAGCTAAAAGTCTATTTATCAAATTCCACCACCCCCCCCCCCCAAAGTATTTTAATCTATTTTTGGAGACCTTAAGGTAGAAGATTATTTCAAAAATGCTGATAAAGAGGTAGTGAATACTATGACATGAAGACTTATTGGTTTACATGGTATCTACAAATCACATCCTAGGTCTCCCAGACTGGTTATATCAGAGGAATGAAAAATGGAGAAATTAAAGGGTTAAAACAAGATGACTGTGACAGATTTTCAGTCATGCATCCATCTGACTATTTAATGATAATCCAAATCACTGAACTGAATTCTCACTTGCTAAATTTTTGAATATTCTAAGGGATGATACAATTGACTGATAATAGAGTAAGTCAGACAGAAAAGCAGAAAAAAGCCTTTATATCAGGGTTTAGCTTCATTGGGATAGGGTACTTCATCTTTTTAGATCTATTACTGAAAAAATATGAATCATGCTTGTAACTAATACAGAACCCATACCTATATACAGTTCAAATATGCATGAAATTACTTATTTAAACAGATAAAGATAAGAAGAATAGATGGAAATTATGGAAAAGAGGGAAAAAGGTTTTCATGGTTTACAGATAAATAACCAATGGAGCATTTAAGTGCTAAAGGTAGCTGTTTTAGAAAAACTCTATCATAAAGTACAAGTTTCATAATTGAATTTTGAGCATGATAAAAGTCTTTATACATGACTTAGATGTTCCACAGCAGGAATATGTATAGAAGAATTAGTTATGTCAATGAATCTTGTCTTCTTTTATTGCAACAACAGCAGATCATGAATCTTTTGTAAAGGGGGCTAGTTTTTTGCTCTGTCCCCTTGAAAGGCTTGCTTCTTTGATAATTAGAAATTTCCTTCCATTTTCTCTTTCTGTTGTTGCAACAATTGCTACTTTCCTTGGATGAAATAGGAAAAAAGTCTTCAAAATATTTCTCCGATGCATTGACTTTCAGAGGCAGTAAGACAAAATGAACCCATTGAACAAAATACAGTGTGGTCAAACCTGAAAAAGTACCTCAGTTGAGCTTTCTGACCTGTGAAACTAAATGGAATTAGGGTGAACATCAGTGGCAAGATGCTGGATGTGACAGTTTGAAGGAATTTTTCCATGACTATCTAACGTAAAAGGCAAACCTAAACATCAGTAAATGTTTTGTAGAGATCAATAAAATTTGCTTATACATACTCAGGAGCGGTTTCATTTGAAGTGTTCCAGCAAGTTTTACAGCTGAGATATTCACCTGCAAACAAACTTATGTATGTATGACAGAGAGGGTCCACAGCATATCCGACAAAGATGGAATGGCATAATATATAAATAAGCACTCATGTCTGCACTAGATTTATTTACATATGGCACCCAAAGTGTGCAGAGGACAGAGCAGAAAGCACAGCACCCATCAGTAACCTATGATACACAATTCATACATTTCATCACTGAGCCTCTGACCAACTAAAAAGAATATTAACAGCCTACCAAGTCATGTCCTAGCATGTCTTATTCTTGTCTGTATATGCAATAAATTTTATTCAAAAAATGCCTTCTGTTCAAAAAACAATAATAAAACACTTTACAGAGGAAAAGCTATGACATGAGCATCACTGTACACTTATCTGTGGCTGTGAGCTGGAGCTTTTGCAGGCATACGTGCAGGTTTATTACAGTTTTTATTTTTAGCTGTTATTGTGAATTTTCTATCTGCTCTTTTTAAACGAAGAAGTACTTTCTAAAAAACTATTTTTGATGAAAAATATGTATTTGGTACAGAAAAACCCACAATCTTTTTGTGCCAGAATTTCAAATACACAAACATAGCACTTAGTTCATGTGATATAATTGCAGTAATTTTTTGGAAGCTCTATTCATGCTTTGGACCTCCATATCTTCACAACTCTGGTAATACACCTGATGCAGATGTTATTTACTCATTTCAGCAACCCATTAAGGAAAAAAATCCTGGTCCATAATTGTGGCAATGTTACTAGGGAGTTTCAGTAGTGGTGGGTAAGCAGAATGAAATACCCAAAATTCTACCTCAAAGGCAAAAAAGCAGCATCTCTGATTTCAGGACAGTTTGGTATTTTGCTGAAAATTTCCTCTTTCCCTGCATTTTTTTTATTTAACTGAGAATGAAAATGATCCATTTATGCAGTAGAAAGAAAGGAAAAGGGAATTATTTCTTAAATATACTGTTAAAATTTTGCTGCTCATCTAAGTTAAAAACCTGTTTATATATAATCCAAGACAAAATTTATTAGCCTAAAGACTGTGCTTTATTTTCTGCAGATCTAGTGATATCCCTGAGTAATGGCAATAACCTATTTTTCAAAAAGTTTCCAAGAGTGATGAGGGACTGTTTATGTGCATTATTTTTTAGCACCCCTTTTTCTTGGTTTTTGCTCAGCATTGGTCTTGCATCAAGGCAAGCAGTGTCTGTGTAGATTCCTAGTGAAGAACAGAAAATAGCTGCAGTGCTGATGCCAGCATCTCCTTCAAGAAGGACCTTTCAGGAATGAGAGCAATGGCTTTAAAATAGAAAGTTTTGGTCCTTTAGAGAAAAACCGAGTAAGTTTAAATGTTCTGCACATGCAAGTCAGGGTATGAAAAAGATCACCAACAATGGAGACTGCATTTTCCTGTCTTAATTATGGTTTTTAAATTCATTCTCTTTCACAGCCTTATTTTTCACAAATTTTCAAATTGTTAAGAATTGATAAGTTACCAGGCTTTAGCAAACCACCAATGCATTCATGTCTCCCTCAATTATACATAATTTCTTCTTGCTAAATCTCCTGTGTTTTATTTGAAACTTGCCTTATTTATTGTGAGCCAATAATGCATTGAATTGTGTGTGCACTGGCATATTATCTTGTTGAACCATCCAATTAAATATGATAATGTTGAACATACTGACATAGTTAAACACTCAGGTGAATGAGCAATTCACTGTGAAGTGCAGAAATATTTAAAGTCATCTGTGTGCCTTCAAGCAATCTGTTTGATGTAAGAGAACACTCCAGGAGCTGGAGAATGATATAGGTCTGAAAAGAAAAAAAATATTGGAACTTCCAAAACATAGGCCTCATGGCTGACAGCTATGGCTTTAAAGAAGTCTGAAACCCCAAATAAAGTACAGAAATGAAACACACTACTTTATTGGGTGAGTAATAGATACAAAAGTAAGAAATTACACTGTGCTCAAAATCATACCATGGAATAGCAGCATTACTTTGGCCTATGGATATTTTCATTCTGGAGTAAAGTTACATAATATCTATCTGACATGAACCTACATTTCTGGGAATATCCCACTGCAGAGGTTTTCTGTGTGAGATCATGTAAAATCAGTATGTCCCAAGGTGAAACTTTTGCATCTAAAGCAATATAATTGTTCATTGAAGAATCTACCTGTGAAACTTAATGAGAAACTACTGTTACATGCTCAGCACACAGAGTTTCAAAAGCCTATAACTAAATCACATCAAAACGAATTTTCTCCAGAACACTCAAAAGCACTTCTCCTTAGTGCTGTTTTCCTGCCAAATTTAAACTTTCATCCCCCAGCTGTTTTGGCTGTAGAATGATTACAAAAAATTGTCATGGTAATTGTTTACTGTCAAGAGCGCCTTTTCTCAATTTTTACATGCTTGAAAAGCCTTAACTGTTTTCTCCTTCAAACTTCAGAAAAGAATTGAAGATAACTACAGGCAAAGTCAAACAAATAAAAAAAAAATCCTGAAAAAAAGCCCAATGCACATTGGCCAAAAGTTGAAGTTTAAAAACTTCAGTCTGAGTTGAAATGTTCAAGAATTACTGAATACTGATGTCATCAGGTTAGAATACAAGTCATTATTCAATTTGATACTCAGCTATTACTTCTATTGCTATTGATTATTTTACTACTGGAGGAGTGCTGCATGGAATTCAATTGACAGATGGTGACTAGGCATTCCAGGTGGAATGAAACCAAAACCACTGGCTCACTGGCTCCTTTTTCTTTGGACAAATTCTAAGGTATCCCAGAGAGCTTAAAACAAACCATTTAAAAGTGGGACATACATTTCACTTTCACTTAAAACTGTGGGGAAAAACGTCACATTTAACTCTCAAAAAATATTTGCTTAATGGTGCAAGGTCTATGATTATTTTATTACTTCTCTGAAAAAGCAAAAGCAAAAGAAATCAGTAGTTTCAACATAAAATATGAAAGGAAACATGTTTATATCTACATGTTGTTGAAATGCTTTATCCAAGTCTCATATTCAAAATGAAACCTCCAGTGAGGCAAGAGCCTATTCAAATAACATCAGCCAAGATAAAAACATTGAGTTATTACTTGTCTGTTTGCCATAACATGTCACTTTTTCTCTAAAGAACTTTATCCATCCACTTTATCCATTTATAAGAATCTTACATATAGGGCAAGATATTTCATGTTCATCCAGCATTTCAAGGCAAACTCAAAAAAAAGAGAAATAATTTAGTATTAGCACACACTTTCCAAGACTCTAAAAGTAGATGTATTTATTTTCCAAACCTCTTTGTGTGAGTAAAGTAAGAACAACTTTCCTGCTACTCCAACACAATCCACTTTTTGACCATTTGGCCATATATTAACATTTCTCTGACACTGAAGACCTTTCTTCACTCCTTATTTAACAGTCCTTCTTGCACAACCTTTTTTCAGTAACGCAAAACTGGAAGGAACCTGGGGCTAAGCATCTGCATATGCTTCAGTCTGAAAGTTGTACTAATCTCCAGGAATATGCTGACATCATTCAATTCAGCTATAACTCCTGCACAAGTATGATGGGAAAAGGTTTCACATAAATGCAGGCTGAAAAGAAAAAACAAGTTTTCAAGCAATCTTTGGAAAAAGGTGCATTCTGAGGGAGGTGCTGACAGGAAAAAAAACCCCAAAACAAGTTTACTGAAATATTGCATAACTAAATGATATGTACAATAGAGATCATATCAACAAAGACTCTGCTTGTAAAATTAAAAGCTACTTCAATTCATGTTCACTTAACTAAGATTATGCAAAATGTAGCATTAAAGCCCTTTGTATTGTGGTTTTTAATTTATAATATCATAATACCCAGGAGTCTTAATCACATAGTAAACCACCATTTTACATCATGTTGTGCAGCCAGGGGAAGAAACTCTTTTTTTAGCAGTGTCTCTGATAAGTGTATATTCTTGAAGTATGGATGGATATTAACCAATTAAAGCACTCAGACTTTCAGGAGTGGTGTGCTAGGCAATCACCTCACACAGGAACTTAAGAATTACTATATTCAACCAAACCAAAAGTACACTAGTTGTTTCAGCACTACATGCCCTAAAAATGTTATAAGAAAGAAAAAAAACGCCCTCCAAATTAAAAAAAAAAAAAAAAAAAGCTATGCATCGTTCCTTTATAGTTATATTATTTTCATATTTACTTCATCTGACATCCTGCCAATACTTTGACATTAGCACATTCAGTTCTGTGCTGTTATTTTACCTATTATTACTTTCTTTTTATTTTTTAATTTGTTTACATGCATAACATTCATGCTTAATATCTTTGGCATCAGTGCCTGCTAGCACTCAGGCTAACCAAATACCCAGGAAAGGGTTGAACTGGATACGCAGATAAATTAACAAGAGCCACAGAGAGAAATATAATTGATGGGCCTTAATTTCATTAGTTTACTACTGAAGGAAGGGCATAATAAGCTACAGTTAATGGCAGAATGCCAGGTATCAGTTTGGAGTCCAGTGCCAAGTTGGAAGTTCCTACCTTGGTAGATTTGTGATCAGTCTCTGTGAGCTACCCTTTAAGCTTTCAGATTAAATTTGCATTCTTGTGCCAACTTCTCATAGAAGAGGGTTACCATGCACGGATTCCAGATTTTCTTTTTTTCCATGTGACTTCAGACCAGCCAGCAGTAATAGAAAAGAAATGTTTTCTGATCCCTGAATTAATGTTTAGGTAGACTTACAGCATGACATAAGAGTAAAAGACTAAGAAATTTTATTGTGATTTTTTTTAAAATATTCTTAATCCCAAGATATATGTAACTATTTAAAAATACATCAGCAATTTAGAGTAGTGTGTGCAGTTTTGAGTCCCACAGCACAGGAAAGATGTCAAGGTTCTCGAGCACTTGCCCTATGCAAAATGTCTGAGGGAACTCGCTTTGTCCAGTGTGGAGAATAGGTGACTTCATCAGCCCCTGGTGTACCCATGGACTGGAATAAAGAAGAGTGAGCCAGGTCCTTCACAGCAGCACAGTGGTTGGAAGATAAGAGGCAAAGGCTCAAATAAATAAAAGAGGAAATAAGGAAAAGCATTTTCACCATGAAGACAGTAGAGTAATAAAATAGGCTGTCTGGACAGCAGCCTCCAAGCTCCATCCTTGGAGGATTTGATGACATGGTGAGACACAGCCAGCCTTAAGCAACCTGGCTTGACATCAGAGCTGGCCCTGCTGTGAGCTGCAGGTTGAGTTAGAAGTCTCCTGACGCCTCTTCCAAAATGTATTTCCCAGTTGTGCTATGACCCTAAATAAGGATGCCTTTGAAGCATGTACCCATGCTAACAATCCCACTGAAAAGTGGCATAACACAGATCTTATTCAATACTTGAGCTTAAAGAGCCAAACAGCATAGGATAGTAATAATAAAAGGTATATAATGCAAGTTAAACTTATTATATTATCTATATAATTTTATTTTTTAATAATGACACTTCTTCAGAGAGGAATTGTGCCAAGAATAGGGGCAGGATAGGCAGGCACATCTATGTTGTATTCCTTCAGAGCACTTAACCATGTGTGTAGATACAGCCACTTTTGTAGAGCTAGTTCTGCTATCTTTGACACAGTGCTTTGACACATTGGTCAGCGTGGATACATCTGATAAAAAAAAAAATATTTTTGAAGATATAAATATCTAATAGTCACCCAGTGTTCTTTGAATTTCGAGGAGCAAAGTACACAAAAATCTGCATTTTGACCCTCTGACAAACTGAGATAAACGGTCTTATGCTTCCAAGGCATTTAGACTGTCATGAGAACAATGCCATTAGACTTTCAGATAAAAGAAGTTTCAACGGTATATTTAAATTAAGCATACTGCAATATAAGTTAAGCAAATATGATAAGGGAGTACATACATTCATTCATAAATAATAATAAAAAATAGTGGTTTCAGTTTATTTTTAATTTAAAATTAAAGAGAGCGTTGTTTTTTTGGTTTTACTACCAACAACTTCTTTTGGTGCTGTGGAATGTTGTAAGAAATGTGTTTTCAAGAGTGGAAACATTCTTTATTTGTTGAGGCGGACTTGATCCGCCTCTTTGCAACTTCAGAAAGAACCATCTTCCTGCTTAATGATGATTAGCACAGATTATAGTTCCCCTGAAGAGGAACCATCATTGCACCTTTACAGACTGTTTTTCAGCCTATTGCAAGCAACTACTGTGTATCAAAAAAACCAAGGCTTATGTAACATAGAAGAACTTAGAATTAACTCCTACAGGTATGCAAATATTCTTTGATAGGAAACAGTTTTCAGCTTCTTTTGTCTGTTATTTCACTTCTCTTTTTTCTTTACTCCATGATGCAGTGTTGGCTCATGGATAGCTGGATGCAAAATGAGACTGACATGTTGGACACATGGATATCAAGGATGTGGTTTCCTTAGCAACAGTAACCACATAAAAGGTCTCAGAACTTACTCATGGGACATTTCAGTTTTTCATATAAAATGAATACTGGTGGTGAATATGATTGGTTCAATAGTACAGTGAAAGTCTTACAGAACTGTAAAGTAATAAAGTATTAGACTCTTCTCTGAAGGCAGAAACCACAAAAGAATATTGTCTTTTCACCATGGAGAAGAGAATCTCAAGAACATGAGAGGCATAAATCCAGCAAGGTTTTGCTACTTTGAAAATTTTTTAATTATTTGCCATAAGTTTTAGCTAAAATTACAAATATATGGTCCATATCAGCAAGAAGTGAAACAGCATCAAAATCTACTTGCAATCAGACTGATTTAGATTAAATCATAGCACAAAAGGTATATATATATCTCAAAATTTTGGTCTGGAATAATTTCAGTATTTTGCAGCATTTAGCTTTATTAATCTATAAATATAGCAAACAGATTTGCTAAAGACAAAGCTGTTGGTAGAACAGTCATGTAGTAGAGGTAAAGAACAGGAGCACAGTTCTGGACTGAGATCTGGGACTCTGAGGAAAATTTGGAAGAAAAGGTATTTTAATTACGTGATGTAACACCAAATAAATTTGCAAAGTTCATTGAGAAATTTCAGGCTCACTTTGAAGAATGGCAAAAGGATGTGCAACAAGTATT